>JAPDOI010000118.1:1200000-1709451 GCA_029168955.1 Aplectana chamaeleonis | reverse complement strand
GAGCTTGTTAGAAGGGGGGGCTAAGCGGGCGCATTGGGCTAACTTGATTCCTTCACTTCGCGGCCGCTTTCATCGAATTCTGATCCATTTTCGCTGCTCTCCTTGGCCCTGAGCCCTCCAGCATCTGTCAGCGTAGTGTTTCACACTGAAAACTCAAAGAACGACATTTATCGTGAATGTTGCCTTTAAATCATTTTGAGAGTAGGTAAGCGCACCTATAGGTGGCTCGTTCCGTATCATCAGAAACGTATTCCGCCCTTCATTGCCGGCAAAACATTGTGTGCTTCCTCGAAGGAAAATTCTCTGAGTCCACCACCGAAGCGGCTCTTCACCTGCTTCTTCACATGACACAGTTCAGCTCCTTTCAGCAGACTGAAAACCTATTATTGGTCTGACACCTTGACGTAACTTATGGGTTTTGCTAGATGTGGTCTCGAGCTTTGAGTCCACTTTCCGTAATCAGGAAAATCAGTGGGGTCAGCCGTGCCCACTAGTCGATTATCATCCCCGAGTTTTTGCCGAGAAATAGCAGCGAAAAGCCTGCTTGCTGCGTATCAGCCGCCCAATAATATCGCCGAGAAATAACCGAGAAATAGCCGAGAAATAATGCTCTACAGGTAAGTTTACGACGCGTTTTTAGAGGTAGCTCAAGAGCTGGAGATACCTGGCTGAGAACTAGCCCACCAGGAGTGGCTGTGAAGTCTGGTGGGCTATTTCTTAGTCAAAAAATAACTATAAGAAGACTCCACCGAAAATAATGATAGAAGCGTGCACTAAAAAATTTCATAATATCGATTGAGAGATCACCAGAGGTACCTACTATCAATAGCTTTACGAGTATGAACATCAAAACCAAGGTTCAATGGCTTGAATTTAAAGCGCGCTCATATGTTAGCCCCACCTCTTATAGCCGGCAGTAAGGTAGAGAGCGTAGCAGTCCTTGAGGTTGTGGTGCCGGATCTCGATTTTTCAACTGCGGCTCGTGCGTTTTGATCTGGAACGGATTCAATTTTCACTTCATTCGCAAATGTCCGTGAACATAAAGTCGCGCTGTACAAGAATTAGTCTAATGAAAGTTTGGGGTTGCGGAAATGAGGTAGCCGCGCGCGATCGAAACCCTGTTGAACGGCGGTCCCTCGGAACGCCGCCCGTCCGACCCGCAGCAGTCGCGACATATTAATTAAATGGACTAAACCTGCCAAGGATCCAATATATGTAAGTCAGATTAATGAGTAATCACCCACGAATTTCGACCAGCCATGCGACTACCTGTCGCATCTCCTGCTCATTGTCCTGGTTCGGTTTAAACGTCACCAGAAGATCGCAGTGGGCTGTCGCTTTGGCGTGCCTGAACGATTCTCAGCTAGCATAAGAGAAGGCTGGTAAGACATCCTGAGGAGTCGTCGTTGGATTCGATGTGTACAAGTAGGAAGAGAATAGTGAAGAAAAGATTTGAGTAAACAGCGTTTTCCGTCCCACATCCGGACCTTGTGGAGACGGAGACTACCGCCGAACACGCCGGAAACTGGTGAGCGATTCTGCGTCGACGTATGTAAAATATGTCCGAATGAAGTTGGCCGGCGTGCGCGATCCAGCGCAAGCATTATTTGGATTGAAACCCTCCCACGGCTGCAAGAGTTGCCGTGGATGTTATGCTCTTACATATGTTCGTCTAATATTTCTGCTGATTGACGCAAAGGTCCGAAAATTGCCTCACGACAGCCCATATTGCTCGACACGCACTCCGACCGCGGGTGCTGACATTCTCTTCAGGAACGAGCTTAGCAATCTTATAGGTCCAGCTCATAAGCTCTTGAAAACACTCACGGAATTCCATTTTTTTCTTTAAAAACAAGTACGATGGTTAAGCTGTGATAAGGAGTAGGAATCAATGGAACGGAGCAACGGAAAATTTAGGAAAACTTAGATGGATCAAAAGTTGATTGGTTTCGAAAAAGTTTTGCGACATTATCTTGAAAAAGTTGCAGAAAGGTGCCAGAAAAAAACAGAAAAAACCGGATGATAATTGAAAAAAAGGTTCTTGAATATACTTTCTAAACTTTTGTAACTGTAGGCTCTAAGAAATTTTCATTTGCTCACCTCCAGAGATCACTTGATAGAGACGAAACGCTGACCCTCGACAATGCCATTTTGAATCAGATTTCCGACGCGCATCACCATCGAACGCAGTGGACCTAAAAATGAAAGATTAGGAATTGTAAGGGACAACGCAATTATAATATCTCATCACTCAATGTTGAGGAGACCAAGGTATTGTATCTTTTGATGAAAAAAAGAATTAATTACACCAGCTCGAATTTACAGCTCATGAAGAGAACATCGCTTTACAAAGGCTTAGGGTGGGACAAGATGAAGATGGAGTGGCACTCTAAGACAAAGTGTCCTTTGCTAGAGTCCCACAAGATAGAGGCGCAAATCGATGGGAGCTACATGAAATACCTGTCATAAAGTGCTCTCCATTTAATCAGTAGAAAAATAGGAGTGGACTTCTCAGGGAAAAGCTGTACTTGTTTGCCACTTGGCGTGTTATCATACGACGACATTTTTTCCAACAATTTTTAAAGACATTTTTTGAACGTTTCTTGACTTTCAAAAACTTGAAATTTTGAGAAATGTTCGGAAGATATCACGGTAATTCTTGTCCGACTTAGAAAAAGAGACAGGTTTTCTGAGAGAAAATCAGAAAAAAAAAAACAAAATAATTGAAAAATCGTTAAAAAACTTCACCACGCACTCTTCTCGTGTAAATGACCTTGATCGAGGGAATCGTTAAATACAGATTTCCTAGAAAACAGGTTATTAGGAAAAATCTGTGTAAGAGACCTCTAGAATACGGCAATAATTCGCTCATTTAGAAACACGTGTTCTTTCGCTCATTTAAAAACATATGTTCATTGTCCATCCTCAGTCCATTCTTTCTTGTACCTAGGACCTAATTCGAAAGTTTCATAAAAATTATGTATCGCTAGAAAAAACTTATGGAAATTAGGGGAAATTGTGTGTGCTGTACTTACGTTTGTAATGAAATTTTCATCGCCGAAAACGAGGAAGGGCTTCGCAAGGCTATAGAACATGTTAAAAAGAGGTTTGTACCAATGAAAAATCACCTTTCACATAAAAACTCTCAAGTATCTCAGAGAGGAATAATAGATTTTCTTTACATAGACGGGGGATATCCGATTAGGGTCGACGCAGTGTCGTTGTTGCGATCTGCTGCTGTGGTGCTATTGTTGGTCTAGTCTACTATTAGCGTGAGGAAAGAGTGAGAGGGAATCAATATTGGGCCTCAAGACATTCGGAAGGAAATTCCCACCCTCATATATTAGCGGCGTTCTTCATCCCGCCAATAATTGCGAGGATATTGCGGTGGATCAGCTCCCATCGAAGGAATTCTCGATTTATGTGCTCCTTGGATAGTTCTGAAGAAAGTAGTCCTTGAGCCAACTATTTGTGCCAGAGAAGGGTAATACATATATGAGCTCATGAATTTCTATATTTCCGGAAGACATCTTCTTCAATTCTCACGTTTAGCGTGAGATGAGCTAGACGTGCCCTCGAGCTTGCCCTAATCGATTGTCCAGTGAGTTTAGTGGAAAAGCAAGTCGGATTACGCCACGATGAGTGATTTCTGACCAATAAGGTCGGTTTTCGGCATTGCCGTATCAGACAACTTTTGCCTGACTCCGATCATGGCCTCAGTTGGGTGAGATAAAGTACTCCACCAACCTTCACACTTCGGCAGGGGATGGGGGAACCTTCATCAAGAAGAAAAAGTCGTGAAGTTGGGGACAAAACCCTACAAAAGGAATCAAAAAGGACCGTCATCAGTTTGAGATAAATAGGTGCCATTTCCGGTATTTCGCTCGTTTTATAGAGTTCTGTTGTAGAGTTTACCACCAAGAACATTTTTAAAAGGCATCGAAAAGAAATGCTAGGGGGTAATGAAAAGGTCAGCAGTGTAAAATGATACACTATTTTCTGTGCAGTTTCCCATCTGATGCAAAGTTTGTTTTAACTACGATATCCAAAAACTCCCTCAATGCCTCCTAAAGCCAAAAATTTGTGAATCAGCAGGAAAAATCCAAATCGGCGACGCCTATTAAAGGCAGTAATCACGATAAAAAAAAAAGTTGCCCGTTTCGGGGCAGAAAAGTAAGCCTCGGATCCCTTTAAAAATAGTAAGAAAGGAAAGGCGACGAAAAACGACCATGAAGTGGGTGGAAATCTCTGGACCAGCCAACTCATTGAATTTCCCGCCCACGTCATATAACAGTTGTCCTGTGTTTGTTTCAGCAGAGGAACAGGCAACGAGTTTTTGAAAAATTTTTATCGCGAAAGATTCTAACTTTCCAGCATAAGAGAATTGATCCATATTATTTTAAAAGAGGTACCAAAAACAGAAAACAAAGTCACCTACCTAAGAATTTTGAAGCGGGGCAAAACCATTTGAGATGTCAGGTTTGAAACTTTGTCATACAGTCTCCCGAAACACCGACAAGCGCAAATGCAATTTTCAGAGATTCATTAAAACCAGTTTCTCTCAGGTATTGGGGTGTTCTGAGGAAGACATTTACCTAACAACCTCTACTTAGTGAACTTACCTACTTGAAAAAACATCGAAATTTAGAATACGATTTTTCATCATGAACACTGCCCTTGAGTGTTTGAATAGGTCAACTTACGCAACACATCGTCTATGAATGCCGTTTCATGGTAAGTAGATAATTGGCACCGTCTAATGTGAGATTAATGTAAGGTTTATCCGGCATTTCTATCGTGGGTTCGGCCCCAATTTATGAACAACCTTTTTCACTCAGAGTATCGGTTTTTGGCTCAAAGCTTTTTGCCTTTGAAGAGTACTTAGATTGGCGAGAAGATTGGCGCACATTACTTATGCACCTTAAAGGCAGTGGTCGTGCCCAAATATGCTTGTCGTCTTTTTCTCTCCAAACCCCTCTCTGGGTCTCGAGTGGTGGGACCTATGAGAAAAAATCGCGAAAAAAATAGCTGTTCTGGGCCAAATTCGAAGCCTGAACTTTCTTGTCTTTTGATGTTGGACGAGTCCACCCCACATCATTGGCATCGATGATCTCTAATATCAAGAACATCAGCTGGCTTGAACTTGAATTTCAATCAATGAACTTTCGAATTTATGTACATATCTGGTCAAAAACATTGGTTGAAGTGCTGGCTTTCATTGTTCGACTGTTTTATTAGTTGAGTTTGCATATGTTTCTTCCTCTGAGTGTCGATGATTTTTGACTGCTTGGCATGCGACTGTGATCTTTCTGTGCACATGTGCACGAACTGGAAAGTTAGAGATCTTAATAACGCTCTAATTCTAGCTCGTTTTTCACCGCGCTACATTACCAGTTTTCGAGCTGTTTTATATCTAAGCTGATTTTGTAGTTTTTCGATAACACGTTTTCATCGTGACCGCTGCCTTTAAGTTACAGGTAATCGCAATGTTAAAGGACATAGTTGCGGTTGCGATTACACACTAAAACTACGGTGGAAGACGCCTAATTTCATTGTCAATCGACAGCACAGCTGATTTTCTGTGTGCAGTTACGATTTCTCTTGATTGTTTCGGCACATTAGTTTTGTTTCTCACTGTTTGTATATTGCAAATAGGGGCTATTCCTAGTGCGTGAGTGAAATTAGCGCTTTCTTCCAGGCTTTGAAGTGTTTTCTTTCCAAATTCCGTTTTGAAATCGAAAAAAATGACAACTTCCTCTCGCGCGTCGAGAAAAGACCCTATTCGTAATATTAAGAGTCAGGAACAAAAGTAATGCCGAAGCTCGCTAAAGATAATAAAGAAAACAGTAACTTCCACGCGAAATCAGCTGTGCTGCAGATTGAGAAGTGAAATCAGGCGTCTTCCACCATAATTTACAGTGTGTGACCGCAACCGCACCATGTCCCACCTGACCACGGTAAATAATACACAAACAAAAGACCAGTATTCGGCCTCAAACTGCATGGCACAACAAAGTTTCCGGGCGGGCTATAAAAATATTGTGGACATTGGGTTGGGATTAATAGTGGTGAATGTTCCCGTAGAAGAACGGAAAAAGAGGAACTGTTCCAGGTATACATTATTCCTGCCATCCTATTTGGTCGTAGCGACAGTTTACCGCCAACCGACTTATTCAAATCTTCGAACTTTTAGAATTGGCATTATGGTCGGATGTGATCACCGTTCGAAAGCGCAAAATATTTTCTATCTAACGCATCCTTCCCTCTGGAGAAAACCAGTTTGCTTTCTGAAATTTATGCTGAAATTCGGTGGAAATCTCGAGTACCGAACATCGCTTTGAATGCTTATATCTATAATAAAGGCTGACATAATTGGTAGAGCATTCGAACCCCTGATTGTGGTTCTGTAGCCAATAGCGACCCGCCGAAAATTTTCGACCTGGCGTGAAAATTAATTTTTTTGATTTTGCATTTTCTATGCCAGCCAGTTTCAGCCTCGAAAATCTAACATTGCCAGTTACCGATTAAAAAAAACCGGGATAAAAGATGAAATAAATACTGCAGAGTATCACCCTATATAAAACGTCGTAATTCACATCATTCGAGGTGCGAGCGGCGCGCGCGACGCCTCAGCCTCCCATCTGCCCTGCGCCCTCTCACTGTGTCTCTAACCTGCGCTCAGCACCAGCACGCGTAGGAACCATGTGAATTTCGCAGTTTTATAGCCTGCAACTTGCTAATAATACTTGAGTTTGAAATATGACGGCCCTAACTAAAAAGGAATTCAAGAAAGGCTAAAATTGTAACGTCACAATGGCTTTGAAGGCTTGTCTCCAAAATAATTAAAAACATCCAAATATCTTCCCCACTGAGAGTTTTCACAGAATTTGTCTTTGAAATATAAGAGAACCATTAGGTTTTTTTCGAGCAGGAAAAAAGCATTATGATAGAAAATAATCTTCGCTTTGGAAAAGGAATATCATGCCGGCCTGAAGTTTGACGCCGAATTTTTCAAAAGTGCCCATTTAGAAAAAGGGGTAGAAGTATAACCAATAATTTTTTCGATTACCGTCCGAAATTTTTCATTACCATTTCAGATTACGGGAAGGATATTTCACGAAAAATGAGGAAAGACGGGAATCAAAGGCCCCATAGCGAAAAAAAATTATACCGTTTCAGGAATGGTATAAAGGTTGAAGGAGAGATGATAAGCTGCTCGCAGAGGTGTCATTATATGTACTTCGGCCCGAATTATATTATTCGAAAAATATTCGAATGATTTTCCAAATTTCGAATCATTCAAATTTTGGTTTTCGAATATTATTTGAAATTCGACTACTTTGTAAAAAGCGGTTTCGAATAATATTCGAAATTCGAATATTTCAAAGACAGACTTTCGAATAATACTCAGAAATTCAAATATTTTGGAAGAGCATATTCCAAATTTGGGAAATTCGCATAATCGTTATGCACAATCATCATTTCATTAGAAGTTTGTATTTCTGATCAACCTTTGAAAGAACACTATCAAAGCACCATCTTGGCCTATCCACCCCTGACCGATTTGGGGTTCTCACACGCTTGAGATCGTGTGAAATATTGCACGATCACCGTACAAGGCGCTCCATCGGTGGAGGTGAGGCTGGCTTGAACAGCCAGCCAACGAAGACCGTTCTTCTCTCGTTTTTGCATTTATTATGTAGCTGTCAGGCAAATATGGAACAGTATCAGGGTTTAAGCTTCCAAAAACCCTCCCATTCCCAGAAGAAACAGTATTTTTGCAAAATACGGACGGGAGCGGTTGAGCGTGTTAATCTACAATGACTACTCTAGAAACATTAGCTTGTACTGGTCTTCGGGGCTGGAGAGGTTTGGTTTTGCTCAGGCCTTATGAATTACGATTTGCGAATTACGAGGAATTTTCGCGACTTACGATTTACGAAATTACAAAAATTCAGCTACGCGCAGCCCTCCGCGACACGCGATCGATATTTAGGGTCGTTTATACTTCGGCCGCCAAGAGGCGCGGCGAAAGTGCATTTCTGTAATGTTGATCACGCGGTGCGGCACGTTATCCAATATTGTAGGATTGCACTTCGTCGGCGGCGGATGTATAAACGACCCCTTAGAGGGTCGCACTACGCCGCGCCTCTCGGCGGCAGGGTATAATCGTCGCCTAAGGTCAATGGCATACATTGTCGCTGCCATGAGCGATAGTCATGGCATTTGGCTCAAATGCGGGGCCAGCATCGGAGCGATGGCGCTGGTCGTCGCAGGAGGACAGTTGTCGCGTGTCCGTCCGCAGCGACGTGTCGTGGAGGGCTGACATACTGCATATGTGTCTACGCCTGTTGTTTGCCACTGTCTGCTGTCACTGCGCACTGCGACAGCGCGCCAGATTTAAGGGCGGGGAGGCGGTCGCTGTCGCTGTGTCGCGACCCCTGCTTGTCGCAAAACTATACCATTGGCCTGGAGCGCACTTTTCATACCTTTGCCGCCGCATCGGAAATGCCGCTCCCTATGAAAAATGATAAAACGCGGCGGAAAACGTTCTCGATCATTATTACCGCTACTGCGGCGTTCGCCGCGCTTTACTGTCTCGTTACCAGTTAAGATCGAGGAGAATCGATTTCGCCAGCATTCCCATGTGGAAAAGAAGCTGGTTGCCAACTTCCGGCTAATTTTCCAGTAATCTAAAACATTGGCTTCAAATTGTAGCTCAAAGAAGCTGGCATTTTCCGCGGCGGCATAATGGCGTAAGGGTTTCAGGCTCGAGTGTTCAGCCCTGCCCCTCACATGAAGTCGTGCAAGCTCGGTGGCATCAAATTTGCCTAGCCTGCGCCGTGGCGTAGTAGTAGGTCTCTGAGAGCGGCGCTGGGGTCTCGGCAGCAGAGAGCGATAAGGCGCTTCCCCGGAAAGGAATAGTGGTGTAAGAAAGCCTCGCCTGAAGCCAAGCGTTTTGTGCTAAACGCGCTTGCAGAGACTATGAAGATACTCCTGCGGCGACGCTATGGCGGAGCGGATTAAGAATGGATCCTAACTTTTTGCCGAGCAAGAAAAATCTGTACTTGCGATCACTATCATAGCAGCAGAAGATAGCACTAATTTTGATTATTACTAGACAAAATTAAAATTGAAGGCGGATTAATAATGAAAATGACAAAAAGTTGTTACGGCCGCCACCATGGCGAAGCGGGCGTCACGCGCGGGCAGAGGCGTCCGGCTCTTGATACATCAACGCCACGCCCGCGCGTCGCGTATCTGCTATTCATAGTGACGCGTCACGCGTCACTATGAGATAGCACGCATAGCATTCAGTAGGCCGATGAATATTTCTACAAAGTGATAGTCACAGTAAATAACAGCTCAAAACTAGTTTTCAAAATCGGACTATCATTTTGAATTCGAGAAAATTTATCCGAAAAATAGAAAAAATTAATCGAAAAAATATTCCGAAAATGCTCGAGAACACTCCTAGTATATTTCGGAATAATTTATTCGACTCGAGAACATGAATTTCCGAAAAATCAGTTTTTCGAATATATTCGATAATCCGAAATTCGAAAAATACCATTTTCGAGTTTATTCGAAAATTTGAAATTCGAAAAAATGATTTTCGGATTTATTCGAAAATTTGAAATTCGAAAAAAATTATTTTCGAATTAACTCCGAAAGATTTGAAATTCGGTAAATTTGATTTTCGAATATGGTATATTCGAAAATTTAGCAAAATTTTACAGTTTTGTCCCCAAGTATAGATATGATAGCCCGGGTTGAATATCTATCACCTGGTTCTTTCCAAGCCAGATTTACTCTGTTCCCTCGCGCGCTTGTGCGGAGCGAGGGGTAGACACAACGAAAGTGTGGGGAGAAGGAGACGCAGCAGACGCACTTACGCAATGAACGGAAATAAATTCCACTTCGGAAAGGAGGATAGATACACCTCTCTTCCGGAGCGAAATCAGAATTAGTTTTCTTCGCCAGCGCGTGGGAGCGTTCACTTACTCTCTCCCGTCTCTCCAACGCATCTCTCGCTGTCTCCTTCTCTCGCTCCACAGACAAAGGTTCGTTGGGATGGAGATAGCCAGGACCGAGAGGTGAAAGGTCGATAAGTATCCATGTAAGGTAGAAAAAAGGCGAATGTTCGTTTCAACATGTGATTCAGACATCAAACGTTTCTTGGTCACTCCTTCTTGCGTCTAGCATTTTTTACTTTCAAGAAATCTATTTCAGAAAAATTTTAATAGGCTGGCATCTTGTAAAACTTCTGTATTGATGTCTCAATTTTTTGGAATATTTCCAATTGAGTACTTGAAAAAATTTGCCGATTTCTTCGCACGCAACTTTTTGCCTCTGAATGAAAACACCTACTTAGGTTGCTCGCTTTAGGAATCCTCAAGAAGTTCTGCGTCAAGAACTGATGTCAAGTTTGACAAACTACTTTTAGCAAGTTCTATGTAGTTCAAAAATACTGATTTTTCGTCAATAGCTATCAGTTTTATTGACTCACAGCTTTCTTACCATTCTAGATAGACCTTTCGTTGAAGCCTTTTCTCCGAAACCCTACGAAGTTCCTGCGCGGAATTGCCTTTTCAGATTGACAAAATATTCCTCCGATCTTCTTCCTAGCCGATTTTATTTTATGATATACAAGCTTTTTGCTTATAACTTTTTAACCGTAGAAGATAGATGCATGTGAGAACACGGTTTTCAAAATCTGCGTGAAATTCTGCCTAGAATGGTCTATGGGGTTCCTACCATACTTGCTCCGCTAAGCCAGCCAGGTCGATGGAACCGAGTGCGATTTTCGCTCTTCTTCATGAACGAATGCTGATAACTCATAGTGCATTTACCTGAGAATAGTCAGTACAAAGGATAATAACTTAGAAATAAACCTGGCGCCTCCCGGAATTCCTTGTAGCCACTGTAAGATTCATCATCTGAATCCAGTATCGTCACTGTCTTCAGTTCGACGACGAGGTTTTCTGGAGCATGAGAGGCTCCGTCGTCGAGCGAGAGTGAAATCTTGCGATCTAAGCGGCATCACTGTGTGACACCGAACGTATCGGGAAGAGGAGACTAGGAGCTCCTACTGAGTCTGAGAAAATTAGGCATTTGGTTTTCTGCAAAGTGCAAAAAAAACGAAGAGAAAGATGATAAGATCTCTCAGGCTCTGCGAACCGTATACGATATGCACTACTTTTTCTCGTAGGGAGGTTATTATGGTGCAAAGCAGAATCGGAAAGGGAGTGCATACACATAAAAATGGCGGATGAGTCGAATGGATAGGAGGAATGATAGTATTTTCTTTCCAGGGAAAAGTATCCTAATAGCCTTAAACTTGAAAAGGGGCATATTAATCTCAAGCAAGAGGGTCTTGAAATAGAGTTGCAAGCATTTCAGAAAACCCAAAAGCTCCGAAGTGAGCTACAAGCAGTCGAAATCCAGCAACATGCTTGACAATGTGTCCATATGGATGCTCCTCCAAACAAGAATTGATTTTCCGTGGAAAAAAAAAAGCGGGGGCGAATAAGGGGATAAAACGGATATCACCACATTGCCACGGCTTTATGTTGAATGGGTCATTTCGAAATTCGGATATGTTTGTTCAGCCGCACAAAACAGCTGTTAAGGCGGAAATCGCGGGCTGGTCCGCGATTTTTGATCCCTCGATAATCTTCAGTTCTTACTATTGATATCCCTTGATAAATATTTGGTCATGGGATATGTGAAGCGGAATGTCAAATGGAATGGCTTTCTTATAAATCAGTTGATTTTAGAGTTGAATACAAGCATAATGCATGAGATCAAAACCCTAACGAGCCTGTGAGCCCCTTTCTCGAAAGCAGAATACATAGGTGGATAGCTGACTCACCTTTGCTATCAGCTCTGAAGAGTTCAAGGGAACACCACACTATTCAGCTAGGTGAATCTCTACCACAGGAGCTCTTCAGAAAGTGCACTAATAGCACGGCGCAGGAATTCGTTGGGTCCCGTCTATACCCAACAATAAAAAATTTAGCTTTTCTTTCTTATAACGCGCATAATTTTTTGCTTTAGAGCAACCAACATGTAAATTTCTTTACTGATTGCTCCAGCTTCATAGCGTGCTAATCAGAGCTCCAATAATTATGAATAAATGAAATAAATACAGGTTGGTTGAAAAGTATTGAAAGCAAAAATGAAAGATTGTGAAGGCTTTCAAATGAAATTAGTTTTTGTTCAATATAAATCTCCTCAACTTCAATAAACTCCAGTCCTGTGATCCAGCAATAGTGTTTATACCATCTATGTAATGATTTTCTGGAAACTCTGCAAAATAATGTCTCACGACTGGAATAAACTTCTTCATTCGATGAAAAACGCTTTCCACGAAGGGATTACTTCAAGATTTCTGAAGGAATGGCTAGTCGCTAAGAACCAAATTTGGTGAAGCCGGTGCAGCTCAATCCTAAGGAGGAGGAGCCACTCAGGATTCAAGTCAGAAATGAAAGTTAACCCTACTCTCAACTCAACTAAGACACAACAAAATATCTAGAACAAAAACATTTGCTATCAAGGGATACGAAATGATCTTGTGAGTTACTGTGGTATAATCTTTTCATTTCTATGAGTGCCTTCTCCCTTCTTAGGATAGAGCCGACGGTGGATGTTCAGGCAATTCTTACTTTAATTGTTCATTCAAATTAGCCATCGTCCAGAGCACTTGTGGGGAACTCGTGCATCAACAAATGCAGCACTAAATTTCCAACAACTTAGCTTGTTCATACGTAATTATTTATGTAAAATATGGAGAACTCGTTCTTCTGAGATACCTATAGTATTAGCCAATTTCACGCTTAGTCAAACTTTTGATCTTCACTTACAGATTTCCACTAATCTTCTTTAACTTCCAACGCATCTACGACCGAAACTCTAAAACCCATCGATGTACAGTTGGAAATAGAAGGAGCAAATTCTTTTAACACGCTCACCATTTTCCTTCTAAAACAGAAAATTTTATCACTTCACGATACTCAGTTTTTTCCATTGTTAAAAATACACCGGACACGTCAATTCAAATGGCTTGTAAACAATGAACAGAATTAACAAAGATCGAGATGAAAAAATTTTTGTATGTTCACGCGAAAGATGAAATGGCGTATGAATTTTTATTCCTCTACTGCTTAATAGTTTTCGCATTAGTACCTTCTACGAACCTGTACTTTGTGACATTACTCAACTCATTTTAAAATTGAAAGGAGAAGTCTTTCTGCATATTTAGTTACCTTGATTACTTCAATAGTCATGTACATTCAGCACGGATCGCACTGTTACTCTGCGTTCCATGTTGTGCGTTGGCGCAAACTCGGTGCGCATATGTTATGCCGCATACGTGCGTTGAGTTTGCGCCAAAACGCGACGAGAAGGGGGCAACGAGGAAAGTATCAGTGTAATACGTAATAGGCTGCTCACTTCTAAACCAATCTTTCCCAACATGAAATTCGATAAAATCTTCTGGAGCTGCTAAAGCTTGCTCTGAACAAGGTAATAGATCGTTCTCCTTGACTTACTTGCGGCTTAATCGGTTTGGTTTCGCCTGACGCGGTCATTCCGGACCTTCACCGAGGTGTGCCGTCCTTGTATTCAGCCGTGTCCATTTGTCACATTCCTCAGCCACAATTCGAACACAATTCGTCCATTGGCCACTATTCCCACTTCCTGCGAAGTGAAACATCGCGCGCTTAAACTGTCTTTCAATACCGAGTGATTTTAAATCGTCCTTCACCACATCCGACAAAACTTTCTTTCGCCTATGTCCAGGCGGCCGTTTCCGAACCAGGACTCTGAAGCATCGCCTTAGAGCGTGTTGTACGAGATGATCCGGCGTTAACTTCTTAGTATATGCCCGAACAGGACAGACGACCTTCCGCTGCCGCTTGGGGGAGACGCCATTGAGAGTTTGCTTGGCACCTCCCTCCCGGGTCAGAAGCGTTGATGTAAGGTGTCGATCTCCTTGTAGAAAGATCGTCGTTTCTGGCCTATCCGCGGCCAGAAATATACAAGCAAACGTCTAAACAGCTTCCTCTCCGCGCAATCCCAACTTTCCATCTGCGTCTTCTGTGCTGCCCACGTCTTGCACTTGGTTAAGAGAATTGAATGCAGATGTAGAATATGTACCATCGTTGAACACATCGTTGTTGAATATCCTCTGCACACCAACCATCGTTCTTCAGCAAACAGCCCAAATAACAGAAATCATCCACAAGTTCAAAAACGTTTTCCCGTCCACACAAACTATGCCGTTGAAGGACCCTCACATCTGCTTGCATTTCTCAGGTTGAAGACGAAGTCCACAGGCTGCAGCATACTTCGAAACGAGGTTCACAATCCTTTGCAGTTTTGCGTTGTTTTCAGCCAATAACACAAAATCGTCGGCGTACTCCAGGAAAACATGAGAGCGTCTTCTGGAAACTGTTCAGCAACTCTACGCATGATGTCATCAGCGGCGAAGTAGAATAGAAAAGATCCTGCTGGCGCTCGCTTTGCCTTACTCCTGTTTTTCACCTTGGAAGCTGACGTAAATCCGACATGCGCATTACTAACTGCCGCTTTTGTTCTTTTGCTCATGTCCTCGATTAGTCGAATCGAAGAGGAACTCCATCGGATCGCAGAGCGTTGAGCAATCAACCACAAGAGGAGAGTCGAACGCGACTTCAAAAGTCCAAAAAAGCAAGCTGTATTGGCTTCGAATACCGCTGCCACGATTCAATTACTCTTCTCGACGAACACTTGGTCGATGGTCGAATCTTCAGGTCGAAAACCGGCTTGCTCATCTCTGGTCGTTCTTTCACGATGTTTGATAAGTCGCTCGAAAATGATACGTTCTAACACCTTGTACATGACACGAAGTAGAGAGATTCCTCTGTAGTTCTTAGGACCCGTGACGGATAGCTTCTTGTGAAGAGGTGCGATGATCGCATGTCTCCACGAATCAGGTTATCCTTTCGCTCACCCATATGGCACGGATGGTGTTGGTCATTTCACGAATGCCAGACGGAGGAAGAGCTTTCAGCATTTCAGCAGTGATGTTGTCGTCTCCACCTGCCTTTCCATTCTTCATTTCCGGACACAATCAAAACTTCAGCCTTAGTGGGCGGTTCCTCACTGACTTATCGTAAAAGTGCTTTCTGAACATGCGGCAGCTCAGGTACCGAAAGAGCGCTGGACAATTCAGTAGTGAGAGTAAAGTAATCCTTCCCACATTCGCAGCTTCGCATCACCTTTACCGCAAGTCCATTGGTGGTGTTGAGGACAGGAGGAAGCATTCACTTGTCGCTATGCTGTCACTTGACAACGATGTAAGGCTTTCATCGGATTCTTCTCCTCCCAAAGCCTTCTCCCGAACTCCTTAGCTCTACACGTCCATTCTCGTTCGCGGTCGCCTTCAAGCTGCTGACGCAACTTCCTCTTAGATGCTCTCCGTCCACAAAGAAAGTTTCCTGCAGTTTCCGAGAGCACATATGTACTTTCTGTTGTAAGTACATAGATGTTGTTTCCTCTTTAAAAAAATCTTTCCAAGGTAGGTGGAAGATCCGTGATAAAAGGAGCTTATATTGCCAATGAGCAGACGTGAAATTTTAAGACTCTTTTATAGGTTGTGGGTTCGTAATTAATACAATACTGATTTAAAACCCACTGAATCTATTGCCCGTGGAGCGCGCGGTTGGCTTCGCATATTAGCCGTTGGGCGATCGGTCTCGGCTTAAAATGGTCCCCAGATTCATGTTCGGTGCCTTCTTTACAAATAATCCACAGGCAGAAATTCTGAGCTGAATCCAAGACCAGATTTCTTTCTCCGAAGTACTAAAAGTTTTTCCAATGCCCTGTCATTTTTGACAAGCATTTAGATGCCTATAACACTTCGTTCAAAGTAGTTCCATGCAATTCCAAGCGGCACCTCAAAAGTCTGCGTTCAAAAATCGGTCCTAGGAATGTACATTTCCTTTGGAATTTCTACTTTCACTGGAAAGACTTTTCATATGAGTAGATTTACGTGCATGAAAACTTGACTTTGCACCCTTCTCGAAAAGCTGTGTATAACTGGATCGAAAGTTAACCAGAACCCTCAGAAATCTGCAGATTGGAGCAACATTTATAGTTAACAGCAACTTCTATGATTGCATGTGACGTGAAGAAAATGAATGGTCACTTCAGTTTGTCCAAGCGCTGCCGACTTCAAGAAGCTGTCAACAGGGACAGAGCGAATCCAGCTTCTTTCACTGTGTCGTAAGAGATGAGTTTACAACCCTGGCCTGCAGCTGTTGTCTGTCCAGTTAATTTGCTTGCTCTGCAGAAGATGCGTTTGAAAACATATTCAAAGGAAAGAGTGACTATAGAATCAGTTGGCACAAAGACAGTACACACATACCAAACTATAGGTATATCGGATTGAGATCCAGACAGTGTAGGGTGCAGAAAACTTCTGCCCACACTGCCCCAGAGAGTGCTATTATTTTTTGTTTTTGTTTTCGATCCTCCAAAGGTATGAGCCGGGCCGTGGGGCAATAGTCGAGGATTTGGTTCTCCAAAAACGTACCATTCTGAAGAAAATTTATGAGGCTGAACAGACAACAGCCCCACAAGGAAAAAATGTGCGAGACTCTTCGCCAGCTTTCATCATTCGTCATGACACTTTTTCCAAAGGTATGCGGAAGTGTTTTGGGAGCCCTGGTAAAGTCATCGGCACCTTTCATCGCACTGACGTATCCTGATGATTGCCATGTGTTCTTCAGATGTGTGGGTGTAGCTTATCATCCCAGCATGATAGCGGCAACATACACTATTTTTGGACCAAATTTACTCAGTGTGTTGCGGACCTCGGCGCAGGAATGGGAAGGAACAGCGAGTGTGTGGGCTGAGAAAGCAGCGTACGCACGCACCAGCGCGTGAAGGCCACGAGTAGATTGCGCTACGATATGTAAGTATCTTCTGTTTCGGGGTGAAATTTGTTTCCGTTAGGCGCGTGCGTCTGCACGCTAATGCTGCATCTCCCTCCCCCCACACCTCCTCGTTGTCTCTCCCCTCTCTCCGCACAAGCGCAAAGAACGGACTAAATGTGGCTCTTAACCAGAGGATACACCAGTACAATTTGTAGAGGCTGATGACGTCTTATCGGCATTGAGAATTTCATATAACACATGCCTCGAGCCACTCAGCCATAGCTGTCACCACCAGGGTGTGTGGAGCAACTAGGGCGCTCTGCCGAGAGAGGAGCAGAATAGATTCACAGGTGTTTTGAAAGTAAGCATACAGAACAAAATTTTTGTAAATCAATTGCACATAGCGTCGCCGCGTAGCTACGCTAGGGAACAGCTTCGATACAATGCTTTCATAATGCCGTTAAACTGCAGGCGCGACGACAATGAGGTGTTTGCACTTCAAGATGAATGACTAGCGATGGTGTCGCGTATGGCAGCTGCCTTTTCCACGAGGGCGCTTCCGGGCAGGTTCCCATACCTTACGCCACGGGTGACGCAACGTAATGTTTATCAATCAGATCGATCGAAAATCGATATGTCTGATATGCAATTTCACGGTCGGAGGTGCTGGAATTGTATACCCAACCTCTCGCCTGCACTAAGAAATTGTTTAACGAGTTACTTGGAACCTTCACGCAGCTTACTGCGTATATCTCACATGTAACTTACCTTTCCCATTAATTTGACTCATATGGAGGTTCAAAGCCCGCGAATCAATGTTAAAGGAAAGTTGGAAAATAGCATATGACATCAAAAAGGGAAAAACAAGTTATGTGCGAGACAACGTAGGAAGTTACGAGAATCTGTCGAGTAATCTGCGTTAAAGTCGCGGGTGCCCTTTTCGAAATCTTCTGAGCACCAACTATTTGTGCGCGGCGTTTTCCGCCCAGATAATATAAGAGACCACGACGGCGACGAGAAGTACTGTCCTAGTCGAAGCGAAAGTCGGCTCCGCAGTTTCGCACAACCGCTGTTAGACTAATGGTATACTTCTGCGACACGCGGGCGTGTCGCTGTGCACAGCGACCGCCTGTCGTGGAACTCCCACCCTTTGAACCTGCCGTTGTCGCAGTGCGCTGCACAGCGGCGAGCGACAGCGGAAGCAGCAGTGTCCTGCATAATTACAGTGATTACGTGTGAACTGGTCCGCACTGTGATTATGTAAGCCCTGATACCTGGGATTGAACTCGATTAGAAAATCTGACCTTGTGTGGAAGTTTTTCTCGAGGCCCTTAGCTATCCTGATATTGTAAGGGGAGGGAAACTCCGAGTTGGCTAGAAGTTTTTTGTGGGTGAAAAATTAGGTGCGACCAGTTCTCCGGCTACCCCCGATTTACAGTATGTCAGCCAACAGCGACAGGTCACTGCGACAGACGTTTCTACAGCCAAATGCCGTTGCTCCGATCCTGGTCCCGCCCGATTTCTACTAAATGTCATGGCTGTCGCTCATGACCAGCCACAAAAGTATACCATGCCGCTTACAACACACAGCACGATGATTATCGGCGCTGGGACCGCAGGTTTCTCGTGGCGACTACCGCTTTGTTTACGGCACGAAGTTTTTCATCGTGCAACATGCTACCCGCAACATTGGTTGTCCGCTTCCTCTAAGCAAAAATCTCTCACTCCGATAAGGTCAGTATAGACCGTCTAACAAGGGACCACTATAAGTCCACACTAACCATTCCAAATAAATGTACTTTTCTAGAAGCCATTTTTTGGACCAGAAGTCCAGAATATGCCCATCACGCAGCTGCCTAGACCCACTCTGAAAAAAAGTTATGAGGCGTTTTTCTCTGATTTTTCATTTTACCCATTGTATCCTCCGAAAGGCGCATTACTTTCACGAAAATTCGGAAATGAACTTCCCTCAAAAATCGTGTTCAGCGCCCAAAATTACTTCCCTACTCAACGTTTGGGTGAAGGAACATTTTCTTAACATTGCGCACACTGAAAGCATTTTGGACTTGTACGGATCTTCAGTTGGGTACGTTTATTTACTTCTCAATTATAAGGGCTCTCGAAGCATTTTAGAAAAATATTCGGGATCTGACTTAAAATTCGTCCTGGGAGGTTATTTTGGGTAATGATCACGATTCTGAGGGTTCTTCCGTCCTTTTCCCAAAGTTTTCGACTAAATTCGTTCCTAAAGCTTCCCACCGGCAGAAAAAATTGACGGCAAAATCGATTCTCGACGGAATCCGGAACGTGGCGATAGATGCTCAAATCGTTCTGCTGGGGGTTATTTGGAGTGCTCAACACGAATCTGGGCCAGTTTATCGACTTTTGACAGCTTACCGTGCATTACGGTAGGCATACGGCAGTTTGGTCAAAGTCTCAGATTTGTCTCAAAGTTTCTATGTGAGGGGTTATTTGGGGTGCTGAATGCGAAATCGATGTCTATTTGTCGATTTTAGAATTATTGGGGTAGGTTTTGTCCCCTAAATGGCATGTTCCCTACCGTAACCTACAGTAAACCTCAAATTTTTGACAAGCGACACCTCAGATTATCCCTACATACATGCTTTTTAGCAAAATCCGGAAAAGAAATTAAAAACACCTACCGAAAATTCCATGGGGGTACCTTACCTTTTCGCGAAGTTTTAAAAACGCTCATAACTTCTTTCAGAGTGGGTCATGGCAGCTGCCATGGGCATATTCGGACATTTCAAATCCATAAATGGTTCTATGTAGAGAAAAGTACATTTCATTTGGAATGGTTATTATGACTTATAGTGGTTCCATGGAATGTGTGTTGGCGCGAACTCTGCAAGAGTGCGAAGCTGCTGCCCATATTTTCACGCTCGTCTCGCTCTTTTTGTTCTCTGGTACTATCACGAAAAAAAAAAACCTGAACCATTTCGTTCAGCTTTGTGTATAACGTATCATGCATTCAAATGTCTTATGAGGCCAATGTACGTATATACTTAACACCCTTTCGCCTCAATTTATGTTCGGCTAATTGCTAGCCCAGATTCAATGAGGGAATAGGATAAATAACAAATTAAATGTATCATAAATTAAATATAGTGCTGCAATTATTGGAGATAACCGGTACGTAAATGTGCTTCAAACAGGAATATGGCTGATCGCGTTTTTCTAGTACATATGTAAAGGATCAATTGGTTTTTGGTGGGCGTTATTCCCGACGTTTCGCGTTGACTTCCTCTTTTATCTCATCTATTATCCACAGGCATTGTTGATGATCTATAGAAGAGTACTAATAATCCAGAATGGTTTCAAAACAAGAAAAAACATTCCGGTAGCTAATAATAGTTATTCAGTTGGGTTCTGCAAAAATTAGAAAGAAAAAGGAATGGGAGGAGCCTTGATCCGAAGCATTTTTTCTTTGAGAAAGTCAAAACATCAGAGTAGTCAAAGCATCAGTAACATCAGGCGAATTTGTGCGGAGCCGATAGCGGTCGTCTAGAGCGTGCAGTGGAGAGGTTGTGGGACAACTCCTGGATCCACCCGATAAGCACCACATGACAATCGCCCGCTCAAAGAGCCGTATTAATTTTCATTGTCTGCCACATGAATTTAAGGTTTTGAGGAGGAAAACAGGCGATCCGGAAGATGAATAAATGACGTAGCGAGAGCTGCAGACGCTTGAAAGGTTCAGTAGTGTGATATTGCATCGCACTGATTTGTCCTAAGCACCTGAAACGCCTTGAAGAAATAACTCGAATGAAGCCTTTCCGAGTAACTTTGCAATAATGCGCTTTGCTCGAGAATCTTGCTAAAGGAAGTCCATGTAATTTCTAAAAGCCCTCCTGCAACTCGCCTGCGACTCTATTGCGAGAAGTAACGAGTTCTGGCCATTGCTCTGTATGTTAGATGCAGAAGTTCAAATTGTCTCCTCGTTTTCAATGGATTGTTTCAAATGCAAATAAAAATCCTTTCTTATATGTACATATGTCACAAATACAAATATGTGCCAGTATACTGCGGACTCGAGGATTGGACGCGACGGAAGACAGTGGGATGGTACGACCAAAGAGTGGTCCAGCGTGCACATCCGCCCTTAATTCTGCATTGTAGGTCCTAGTTATCTTCCGAATTTTTCGCTGCTGCCAGCTTTTGCGGCACACCTGCGATTGATGAGATTTTTAGAAATCTGATCCAATGGGACCTGCCGCTGAAGCCCGTAACGCAGCGAAACGTCGAAGTATAACTAGGCCCCTAACGAGCGAGTAGTGTTGCGAAGAGGAGAGTACAATACGACACTGACAGAACCGAATTGCTTTTCAAGAAACACACAGCAAGGATTGCATGGAGTCTTCAAATAACGTCCGTAAGCAATAAGCAATGATCCGTTAAACACGGAATTTCCGTAGTTGAATTCGCGTGCGGTTGCGGAGCGAAGATTGGAGACAGCGAGGAAGGGCGGAGGGCAGAGCGGGGGACAGCAGCATCGCGCGCACCGCACGGCTCATGAGTGATGAGGGGATTTCAGTTTTTTGACCAGAGTGTAACCCTCCTAAAAAGTAACAGATACACCGTTTAAGAGAGTGAGTTGTTTGATTTTCAGGTACTGGGAGGCGAAATATCGGCCCTCAAGAATTTCCCTCTGATGTGTAGTACGGTAGATAGTCGCAATGCAGAACACGATTTTAATCTTCGTTTAGCAATGCCTGAAATATGTGCGCATGGGGGTTTCCATCGCCCAGTCGTCATTTCGGGCACACGATATTCGTAATTACGACTAAAAAAAGCCACTTTAAGTAACGGTAGCTATACTGCAATCTAGTCGTAGTAGCTTTGTCGTAATGTCGCGTTCATATTATGTGTGACCGGCGCCGCGGCTTTACCGCTTAGTGACCCATATCGATCGAAAATCAAAGGGTTTCCTTATTTTCCTCTTTGAAAAATTGAATTAAATTTGTTCCTTCCGCGAGCGTATGCGGAGTGAGGAGAGAGCAGCAAGAAGAAAAGTGTGGTGAAGAAGGGGGACTCAGCATAGCCACGCATACGCGATGGACGGCGGTAAATTTCACTCTGAATTAGACGGTATGTACAAAAGTCATGGCCCTGAGTCGAGAAAAGAGACATGACTTCCGTATCCTCTCCTGAAAACTTGGGGGGGTGGTTGTAGGTTTCGCTATCAGCTTCTCCTACAGTAAGTGTCCAGACAGGTCCCGCTACGTTTGTGACTACCGGAAATACGAGCGTAAACCTGTAGCAAGCTCCTTCATCAGCGAGAACAATTCTCAGTTTCGTGTTTAGCGCCTCCCTTATCCTCAATAGCCTCACGGAGAAATTTGGAGTCTAAAAATCTCTCTACATTTTTTAAAGACATAGAAGTGAAATAGTGTCGAAGACTCCGCTGCACGCTTCTGGCAAGAAAAACAAGATCGCCCTTGGCTGTAAAACGCCAGAATCTCGTTTGGTTTGCAGCGCACGCCGGTTTTTGAGTAACAACTTGTCCGAGGGGCTTAAAAGCGGTGTTCACGACGGTTTTCGTCCCCGAGTTTTTCACATAAAACAATGCTTTGGCTTCCAAATGTAACCAAAACTACGATGAAACGGCGAGAAACGCATCAAAACGTCAAACAGTGACATTATTCTATAACATGGACTAGTTGTCCAGTTGGATGAACATGTTCATGGTGGTTGTCACCGGTAGAAAATTTTGTCAATCGAAAATAGAAGAATATTTCATGCAAAGCGGGATTAGTTAAGGTCTTGGGAAAGAATGGAGCAATAGAGAGTAGAGAATTGCATAGGACGGGTCCGTCAAAGATTTCATTGCCACAACAGGCACTTCCTGTGATACTTAAAGGCAGTGTTCACGATAAAAATCGTTTTTCTGTTTCCCCGCCTATCTTAAAAACGGCCCCATGCTGATTCCAAAAATGTCTCTGGGGAAAATCATGCAAGACCTTCTAGGAACGGAGTTATGGTCCCTCAAAGATTGAGCTATGGAAACATGGTGGACAGAGTTGTCAGGGCTTGTAACTTCCGTTTTTGCAGCCGATCTATGCGAGCTGACCTGAGTAAAGAGAAGAAGCTGAGGAATGGGGGGAAAGGGAAAGAACGGGGCTAATGATTAAAAATCAGGGCTCATCTCACGATCCTCGAGCATTCATTTGCTCACGTCGGTGGGCGTGTGATGCGCACTGGGGTTTTCAATGCGCTCCGAAGTTGCAACTTCCGGGCTCTTTTGAGCTCTTCCTGGCTCGTTTTCATGCGTTCTTTCGACGTTAACGTTACAGAGTGTCCCTCCACTACTGAATCTAGTGGAATTTTGAAAACTTTATTCATCGTGAACACTGCGGCTTTAAAGGCAGAGTTCTCGATAAAATCGGGTGTTGTACTATCCCCATGGAATGAAAGTACAGATCTGGCCATCACAAAAGTGAAAATAAGTAAAAAAATTAGGATAAAAAAACGCTCCCAGGAACAAGTTATTCCATGGTGTACTCGCGCCCCCAATTATCGAGATTCGCGTAAAGCCAGTTTTGTCATTTTTATTTTGCTTCCAAAGTAATTTCCTGAGCACTTATGGACACTACTGACTACTTTAACAGCAAGATAAAAGACGGATAAACAAGCATTAATGAAAACCTCGTTTCGTTAACTAAAGGGGGCCGGCCGACACCGGTAGTTAGCCGTTATACTTTGTTTTCCGAGCGCTTTTCCGCAGATTTCCGGTTTTTTCACTTTATTTTCAGTTTGTGATGACTAAATCTACATTCCCATGAAGAAGAGCTCGAAAGTCGATTCTTATCGCGAACCCCTGCCTTTAGTGGCACAGTCAACACCTCAAAATCGATTTTTCGTTTTTCTGCCTATGTCGGAGAAAATTTCACTCTGATCACAATGGTGTCTCCAGAATCGCTCAGAACTCACTACTGAACGGAGTTACGGCTATCAAAAATTTCGATTTTTGAACGGCTAGAAGTTCTCCGGACGGAGTTGTCTCGAGCATGTATTTTCTCGTTATTCGCAGCCATCGTTCTGCTTAGCAGGAGCCACAATATGCAAAGCCAGCCCGAAAACTAATCCAGAGAACATAGGTTTTTGAGATAGAAATCGATTCGCGCATCCTCTTCCCTATCGAGGTCGGAAGCCTGTCGGTGGGCGTTACCCATTTTTCTTTCAAGGGGAGTGGCCGACTTTTTCTAGCTTCTTCTCGCTTATTTGAGCGACTTGAAATTTCGCGCTTGGCAGGGTTTGCTATAGGCGAGCTACCAGACCATAATATCAAAAATTACCTCTGAGGGATTTGGACTGTGCGCTTTAAAGGCAGTGTTCGCGACGATTTTCGTCCCCGAGTTTTTTTACATAAAACAATGCGTTGGCCTCCAAGTGTTACCAAAATTGCAGAAGAAACGGCAAAAAACGCATTAAAAAATGCCGTATTCCAGTGACATTATTCTATAACGCGGACTAGTTGTACGGTTGGATGAACATGTTCATGAGTGGTTGGCTCACATTCGGTAGAAAAAGTGGGCCAATCAAAAATATAAGAATATTTTTAAGCAAATTAGGGGATTAGTTGATTAGGGCCCTAAGGAAAGATTGGAGCAATGGAGAGTGGGGAATTGCAAAGGACGGGTCCACAAAAGATTTCATTGTCACTACAGACACTTTCTGTGATACTTAAGAGGCGGGGCGATACTCAAGGATTTCGTGTACTTCTGGTGCGTTTTTCTCAATCTCTACGTCATGTTAGTCCTACCCGGGGGCCACTTAGTCAATATAGCAAATAATCTCAAAATTAAAAATTATCGTGAACACTGCCTCTAACTTCGGTGCACAGAGGCGATCACGTCGATGTTCGCAGTCTGCGTTGCCCTCAGACCTCCTCACGGATTAGGGATGCTTGGAAGAAGACTAGAGAGTGCCTCATGCGAAATCGCAGCTCCTTTTCTACTTGTGGGGACATCGTGATCCCTCACAAGACTTCACTGCGGTACGACCTCCCCATCAATGTGTCCGCTGTTTCCTGTGCGCTCTCTGCTCCTGTGGATCATCTTCTTCTCCTAATCTCTTGCACTTACTTTTTAATCCAACTAATCCAGTCACCCTTGTGACGTCCCAACTTCCTCAACACCTCCAGTCTCATACGTGCGCCGGAAGAACACCTGTGACCGATCCACATCCCTTGTGTATGGGAGTGACAACTGGGTTAAAGCGGCACGTCACGCAAAACCATAGCTTGATACTTAAATATGGCTGTTGTTTGAAAGCTATCAGATGACTTGTCCTCTTTTCTGAACACTCACACTAGCACTCATATCTTATGATTATATACCATGCTAATAATGGGATTAGATATCCAAAAACCCACACTAGCAATTGTGGATAACCAAGACGAAGCCTCAAATGACTTCAGTATTCACAAATCAAATCTCTGGAATTTCGAAGTTGAGAAGGTTTTTATCCCAATCGAATAAGGAGCCCAAGATCATACCACGAGAACAAAGGCCAGAGTAAAGTGCAATTCTTTCAGAGTTGAACACAATAATGGTTGAAAGCTTGCCGGAAAATGAGAAAAAAAGTCGATGATGTTCTTCAAACCAGTAAGAATAAGGGATGAATGGAGGTAGGAAACAGATGTCGATTGGTTCCACGAAAAGTTCCTGTTCGGTGCAACAAATGGGAAGTGGTAGACATTGATTTCATTCAACGAAACTACGTTTGTGAGTGCACAGTCGAGAAATGGCTGCAAATCATACCCTGATTCTCTCTTACTTCAACAATCAGCTCTGGGATGTACTTACATTTAATGACATATGTACATACATACTCGCTAGCAACAGACACTGAAGTTTCCAAAGAAACTAGTGAGAACGTTTAATGGAGCAAAATCGACTTCTATCCCTTGCTTACATACCTAACTAAAGGTTCGCTTCTGCGAATCATATAGGTTCAGTCCAACTGTGAAGTGAACTACCCTTGCTGACTCACAAGGAAAGTCGCTAGGATAATGTGGTCATTCCGCACGAAATACAAGTGTGGGGCCCATTTTTGACGCAAAATTGAATTTGGTCTTCATAGCTGTGCTCCAGTGTTCTATAAGACGCATCGCAGTGTGTGAATTATGCATTTCTCCAACACCGCGATGCACCGGTCTCAACCTCAGACCAGAAATCGTTCTAGTGTGGTTGAACTGTTCTTATCTGAGCCAAATTCCGCTCCGCAAATGCGTCTCGACACGCTTTGCAGCCGCACGCGCTGGAGTCAGTCGGGTTTCAGGCGCCGAAGCGGACTCGGTATGGCTTTTTTATACAATTTTCTCCAATTTTCCTTAGTTTCAAGTTTCAAAAACCCACTAGAATCAGCAGATCGGCGGCTGCGGCGCGGGAAGCTCTTCTGATCCGGGAGCGTGCGGCCACAAAGCTTGTCGAGACGCAATTGCGGACCGGAATTGGGCCCAGATAAGCACAGTACACGGAAACATGTTGCAATTACCGACTAGACGGCGCTCACATTAGTCCTTTTGATTCCCCAGCCAGCATGCTCACCTGCCGCAGTGGGAGACTGCGCTGCTGATGGGGAAGTGATATGATGGGTTCGAATCCCTGCCACGATCTCTTTTTCTTTGCATTTTCGTAAAAGAGAGGACTCGAAATCACAGCGTTCTACCAATTGAGGGGGGAGTACTGAACGGGAGTTTCGAATTGAACAGTATAGTCCTTGGAATATCCGTCCGCGTACGATGATTATGCGGGGAACTTCCTGAATCTTGGGGCTCAGATTTGGGAATACACATTCAGTAAGATTCACACTCATTAAAAGTTTTTCCCCAAAACCCCGATAGATCGCAGTGGGTAAGTGGCCTTACCGTACCGTATTGCCACAACAGCGCAGCTGCGAAGGTAAAATTAGGGATCCTCCTCGAAAATTACACCTAGCAATTCACATTTGGTCCGTATTGGCCACTCTCTCTCAGTGACCTTCCTTTCACAGAAACATTTTGAACAAAGGACTTGTTGGTGAGCAGCAAGTTACTGGATGCATTAAGGAGACTTGTTAAGGTTAATTTGCAGCTTTACGATAAACTTGCCCATCGTTTTTGGGTACAACGTTACCTGATTCTGGAGGCATGGAGTGGTAACCACGGGTGGCCTACATTGTCTTCTGTGGACCCAGTACACGAAGAAAAGGAAAGGGTCTACGAAAGCGGTCGGCGGACGAGACGCGACGAGTGCAACGGAAATCCACAGCGTTCACGTCGTTGGCTTTTCAGAAAGGGGGTCTAAGGGTGAACTCTCTTCAGCGAGAAGACGTGAACGCGGGCGAAATCGTCTACGACACCTTTCTCGTGTCCTGGGTCAACAAGCAGCCTGAATTCCCCTAAATTGTGCTTAGCGAATTGAACGCTTTGAGAAATCTTTGTAGCTCAAAAAAGGCAAAAAAGAATTGCGAGTTTGGATGCGCATTTAAAGCCTGGCGAAAAAGTGAGTTGTCCGCCACTCCAATCACCTTCGAAAGATTTACTAGAGTTTGACGTGTACAGGATGGCGATCAAGAGTTCCTGTTACCTCGCCACTCAAAGAGGCGACTTCTGCCCAAATTAAAACCAAAACTGGTTTTAAAACCAAGAAACTTCTAACAGTTTTCTGATAGAGGTATACAGAAAATAGAGAATGGAGGGTACGGTCTGGCGCTGGATAGCACTGAAACTTTGGAAGTTTGATTTAGTGTGCATTAGCACAAGCTTGGTGACTTACAACGCAAACGTTATAATAAGCGTATGTAATAACATATGCTCACCGAGTCTGCGCCAGCGCACAATAGGAAACGCAAAGTAAAGCCTGTCCAAATGAGACTTTCCCAGCCCAAGCGCTTGTCGGGCGTGCGGGTCGGCCATCGCCATTTTTTGCACCTGTGAATATATTAGCAGGAATATCATTCGAATATTGAACGATATCCAAGCCAGCTCTATCTTTGGTGGATAGGCTCATCTGAAAAAGGCCTTCATGACGGCCGCTCGATCCGCACGCCGACCACGTGGGCAGACATTCTCCTTCGGACAGTTTATGCGCGATCCGTGTCGACTGTAAGTTGCTCGGATACACAAATCCCTTCTGAAAAAGCAGTTCTGAGAATAGCGGTTACCCTTACGCCAAGCCTCCCTCCATAGCGTTGAGTCCAGTTCATCTTCGTCACCTCTTCTCATAGCCTGACCGCCCCATCGAAATTTATTTCTTGATATGTGGTACTTTGAGTAACGACGACGGGATACTCCTCGAAGGTTCAAACTACGAATCCGCCTTGATATCCGGTGCAATAAAGTTAGATATAACTTTATTTACATTCCATATATAATAATTCAACAAACCATTTGAAAGGAATGAGAACTAGAATACATAATCAAGAACACCTTACCAGAAGGAGTATTAGGTCCTAAAAAATCTTCAAAATCTACGTTGGCTTTACTCCCTACGGGGTCAGCCGATTAACTCTTTATTCAACACAAACTAACAAATATACTTTCAGTATCTGTACAAAATGAGAAGACATCCAAAAGAAGAATACAAGACAGGTTGAAGTGACAATCATACACAAAGACATCAATCACAATCAGTTCGGAGAACAACCAATTCGTTGAAGCTTAGTAGTTCAGTGACTAACAAACTTGCAGACGTCTAGCTACTTAATAAAGCAACATAGAAAACTAGAAGTACACTTTATTTTTCAAAGGTATAGATAAAAACATCTTAGAGAAAATCTAATCACCCACATCGAAGGACCTCATCAATTGGGCTTGTGAAGAAGTGAGACAGGTTATTAGCTTTACTGCTGCAAGGGATAAGGAGCAATAAGTCGACTAGGGATGAACTGCCAAAACTTATCCTTCACATACCTCTAACTTTGGGGAAATAACTCTATAGAAATATCATGTGCATAAGGGCACGGTGATGAGACCAAACCACATAATATACAAGGAGCCTGTGAGAAGAAAAACGCATGGGATCAAGCTGAAAATAATCATAATGATGAGATTAAAATAAATTTGAAATATCTCTGAAGTCAGCAATTTCGCATAAAAACTAAGCTTTGCCCAGGCCCTCCTCATGAGAATGTAGATTTTCATCACTAAAACAAAGTAAGTAGAAAAAACCCGGAAACTAGCGTGAAAAGCAACGCTTGAAAAGCAAGAGTGATCAACGGCTATTTACAGGTGCTAATTCGGCATTTGGCCCCCAAATTGATGAGCTTTTCTGGCACTAATCGCTTTTTGTACGCCCTATAATTTTGCTGTTGAAGTAGTCAGTAGCTGAATCGGTGCACTCTCCAGGAGGTGCTCAGAACTTACTTTAGAGACAAAATAAAACTTGAAAAAACAGGCATTTATAAAAATCCCGATAATTGGAGGCGGGCGGACACCAAGCAAATAAGCTTGTTTTCCTGAGCGTTTTTCCACAACTTTTTACTTCTAATTTGTTTTGTGATGACCACATTTGCAGCCTTCTCAAGAGTATATCGCAACAATCGTTTCTAACGCGAACCCTGATTTATGGAACTCTTTCTATAATGAAAAAACAACTGCCTGAAGTCACAGGAGGGTCAAGCGGGAAATCAATATTTGTCAAGACTGCTCCGGCGATAATCACTTGGAGGAGTTTCTTCGAATACGATTCAGAAACCTGCTATCTGTTTACAAATTTTTGTATCATGTAGGTACGGTCAAAGAAGGGTTTGAAAATTTCAATTCAGAAAAACCTGTTTCAGGGATTATAGTAGGTGTATTAATGAGTAGGGGCACGTCTCCTGGTAGAACAGAACATTGATGATTCCAACCAAGGTTTCTTGCTGATAAAGCTAAGAAACGACAGTGAAAGGAAAAGAACTTGCGATGAGCGCGAAAATTGTTTTTGCAACAATTTTTTTCGTATTGAGCCCAAGTTATTTCCTAAAGATTGTGATATTGTGCTATAGTGGAGCTGCTGACAGACCACACGACTCCCATAGCCGAGACTAGGATAGGTGAATACATTGAACATGAGAAAGTTTGGAAACTCTGTCCTTGTGGCAGAGAAATCAGGTGTTTGAAAAGAAAGCGTGCCCCAACGCTGCAGGACACGTGGTCGTGAATGGTTAATGTCTTCTCTCTCTTATCTGGATAATTTCGTTAATTATGTTTGCAAAAAAGAAGCCACAGTGCCCCTCATTGGACACGTCAATCTAATCTTCTCCAAAATGATCCAGATGCTTAGGCCGACTTCTGAGACGTGACCTCGAGTCAATCTTTGGACGACTTTGGACCTGCTGAGGAGTCTCTTCATGCTCCAGAGCTAGGAAGACATCCTCGCTTAGGATCCTAGAGAGGAATTGAGTCCTTGTTGAGCAGCTTCTGCTGGGCTAGCCTCCTTACTGCAGAACATAAAATTAGCCTACTATTGTAGTTAGCAGAGACTCCACACCTAAAGGAGAATTTCTAGAGTTCCAATGCCGGTGCGGCGCGTTTTTGCCCAGGATTCATATGCTTCAATCGACGAGCGGCGAGTTATCGATCGATGCCCACATAAAAACATCTCATCGCGCCGCACCTGCTATGGAACTCTAAAATAGGCCTAATGGAGTAGCTGGGCTCCAAAAGTCACTACTGCCTCAGATGCCTACGTTTGTGGCTGACTCGTTTCGGCGCTGGCGAGCCTTGGCAGTATATACACTTAGTTACATCGGCCATGCTTGCTACACAGCGTGCGCTAATAGCGCCTTGCACTACCACGTAAAATGCTACAGCTAAAAACTCCGCTCTTAACAATAAATCTATGGTGTCATGAGTCCCAAATTAGGGAATCCCCACAGGAGGCTTTCATAAGGCGCTTCTCGTTTGAGAAAAAGTATGTACTGGTAATACTGTCCCTGCACAATCAATCGAGTAAATGATTTTACGTATTAGATGACACCCAGCACATTCTTGGTTCTCAGTATCTGAAAGGGATTCCCGCCTTTACTATTTCTAGAAAACCAAGAAAAAACTCCCAAATTCTTCCTGAAAACAATTTCACCACCTCCAAAAACATTCCACGAAAAAGAAAAAAATTCGATTCTATAATATTTGTGAATGAGAACTATTTCAAATCTCAACTTTTAGAACAATTCACCCGTTCCGCCAAGCTGAATGTCTGAAAATTTTTAAAGCTGAGTCAAAATCTAATCATGAGCCTGTATATTAATCTGACATTATTATGCCCAGAAGCAAAGCATTTATTAAAGCTTTCCTTTCGAAAGTCAGATTGAATTATCAGCCGTTAACTAGGCTGTATGCGCTTACATTGTATTAAAAGAAGTCCGCAGCCGGCCTTCTAACCTTCACCCCAAAGAAGGCTCACGCAGTAAAAGCAGGAACACGAGTCGTAAAAAGACAATTGTAAAAATACATACGTGAACTCGACTCGGGATAAACTATGCATACGCCAGACGGATCCGATCGCGTCACGTTGGTAGCAACATCTGATGACTGATCAGAAAGAATCCAAATCTCCACCTAAAAATGGGTGAAATATAGAAGCAGCAGTTACGCTAGCAAAAGTGACTAAGATAACGACTTCAAAGAAGGCACGCGACTCCTTACGAAAGCTCTCGCCGTTGGAAACGTCGGAAACGAGTCAAAGCAACCGTATTTGGCCATACTGCGCAGCTAAACCTGCAGTTTCCGCCCACTTCCTGAACACTTTCCGCCCCTCAATACGAACTCGTCCGAATTGCCTGCTCGAATACGATGGTTTTGGCTACTTTTTGACGCTCTGAGAACGTTATTTCCGCAAAACTTCGCCATTTTGACCGAGAGCGTATACTGCGGTGTAACTAGTCCACCTCCATTCCAACACAAAAAGAATAGTTTTTTTTCAACTGCATCGCGCTCGTATTTTCTTTTTTACTTCAGTTTTCAATACTACCTGCTCTAGAGCCAGTTCGATCTATGCAATCAAAACAGATGTCATTTCTGAGGCGTGTATGCTGTATTTGAAAGTATACCGCAGACTTATATTTAGTCCAGCATCTACCACTCCATTTAATACTTGAACATTATACGTTAAATGTGCCAAAAATCTCACTCACGTTTAAAGCAGAACTTCGAAAAATGTCAGCGGGTTTCTCAAAGTCTTGAACAGGAATGAGCGGAAATTTTCGAAGGCTCATAAATACAGTGTAGGAAACCCGAACGACTGTGTCAACTTCGTAAAGCGGAAATTGGAACGCCAAAACCATCAGCGAATAGGGATCGGGTTACCTGAGGCCTGCCTATCCCAAACTCCGGATTCCTCCGGAAGTCTCCGGAACTCCGGAAACTTCCCGATTTTTCTGCGCATTTTATACCGCCTGTTCGAAAATAGGAACGTCAGAAACCATCGAAAACTGTGGTCATTATCCCTGGTGCTGATATCAAGAAAAGGTCAAACTGCACTGAAAGCATCGTGCGCACTAGGAATCATTTTCGTTTGTTTTGTGTTCATTCAAACATGGCCGAGCATAGTGATCTTTTTGCAATGTTTGGGGCATAGAATTGGGGAAAAATGCAATATGATATTTGGGAGCAATATTTCAGGTTACACGTTAGGTTATATTCCTTTGAGATGTCCGGAAATGTCTAAAAACTCTGTCATTGCAGAGCCGAACATCCGGACCTATGGGCCCATTTACTCATACAATCCTACTCTCTGCAAGGAGCAATACTTGCCCAGAACCTCACACACTGGACAATTGTCCCGGAGCAGCCCCAGATGTTTGAAAAACGGCGCGAGAAAAATCGAAAAAAAGACTTTCAGTGAGTATGGCGTCTTTGAAGCAGCACGCAGGATGAAACTCGCGGTTTTTCCGAAAGATTACATGGGCTCGAGAACCGAATATAGCAAGTTGCGGTTAAGAGGAACTGCGGAAGGAACTGGAAACGTGGGCATTACTGACCGAAGGCGCAAAGAAAGGAGGAGATGTGGATAGAAAAATATTTACTCACCCAAAACTAAAGAACACCTTCCCGCCCGATTCAAAGAGAATGGCAAGATCCAGCCTATTTTGAAGGCCAGCCAGCACTTCCCAAAAAAAAAAAACCAACTGTATTAAACAAATCCTGTTTTGAACCAGTGAATTAAGATTTGCAAGCCACTTACCGTGCGAAAGCCCTGCCATCCAGCGGACTGAGAATATGAAACCCAGCAGGATTATACGTAAGACGATTCTCCTGATCGAGGAAATTCATTGAGCTTCCTCATCTAAATTGAACTTTATCGTATAAATCCAGTAATATCAGTCTAAAGGAAAACTCGGTAACTACCTTTTTTCTGGTAGATAGTGCTCTGTAACTAAACGAGAACAGTAGCATGTGACACATCCCATCTTTGGTTTCAGGGGTATGTAGCGAGCACACAATCGAAACGTTGCGTAGAAAACTGCCAAGAAACCACTTTTTATCGAACTTCCAGGGCACGATGGCAAGAAATATTCGCCGAAACCTTCTAATGCGGACTTAAAAACTACTTCTGAATCTTTCATGGCGATTCATTGCCCCCTTCTAACTGTCACTGCCAAAATGTGAGAGTGAAAGCTCAGGAAACGACGACTGACGAAAATCATTAGATCAACCTACCTAGGGGATGAAGTTTTTTTGTAATTCTGTCTAATTGTAACGAAACACATTACAATATAGTCTACATCTCACGATGTGTGGATACTTAAAGGCAGTGTTCACGATGACTCTCGTTTCCAAGATTTTTCCAGTCAAAACAATGCGTTAGCTTGGCTACCATGTGTCACCAGAATCACGGAAGAAACGGCGAAACGCACTAATCCGTCTTATTTCAGTGACATTATTCTATGGCCTGGACTAGTTGTCTGGTTGGATGAACGTGTTCACGGTGGTTGTCACCGGTAAAAAATGGGACTAATCGAAAATGGAAGAATATTTGGGCAAAACCAGTATTAGTTAGGGCGCCGAAGGAAAAAGAACGGAGCAACACAGAATGGAGAATTGCAAAAGAGGGGTTCACATAAGATTTCATTCCTCACAACGAACAGTTCCATTGATGCCACTTTAAGAGGCGGGAATGATGCTTGAGGGATTTGTATTGCCCTTCTGGTTGCGTTTTTCTGCGATTTCTTCAAGGTCATTTCAGTTTCTACTCTGGGGGCCAAACAATCGATTTAGCGATTAATCTCAAAATCGAAGAATATCGTGAACACTGCACTTTGCAGAAGAGCAGCGTCCGCGATAAAATCAGTCCTCCGAGCGGTTTTCATCGGAAAATAAAGATGTTTGGAGCCCTATTTAACCAAAAACGTTGGAAGAACGGCTAAAAACGAGCATGCACGAGGCCTATACGGTCCTAATTTGAGTGTTCCGCTCACGCAAAGCCCACTCCCTCAACGGCTACCGATAATGTTGTCCAACTCAAAATTTCAGTTTGAGAGGGTAATCAACCGTCTAATGGGGTAAGTTTGGTTAAGTGGAGTGGACTATAGCCCCCTGAATGTATATGCTGTTTTTCATTGGAATGGCTTTTCCCTTTATTTACTAGGATCAGATCTGCAGTTGAAAGGAGTGGAAGGCGTTGCGTGAGCGGAACACTCAAGTTTAGGAGACAGTATAAGGGCTCTTCAGTGCTTGTTCCAAGCCGTTTTTTCAACATTACTGGTGATGTTGGACTTCAGGACCTCTCGATTTCCGGTGAAAACTCGAGAGGGTTGATTTTATCGTAGAGCCCACTGCCATTAAGTTTGCTTGGCTGCATAAGACAGCTTCAAGTCCCGGGTTATGTGCAGGGAGTTTTCTGCCAGTTGGGCGAGAAAGATAGAGGGGATCCATCAGGCAGAATTTCTGAGAAATACCTTCGGTAAGGTTTAAGGCGTCCAGAATGCCAAGCCCTCACAGAAGTTTTCTAGGCTTGACATGGACCCTGACAAAATACCGTATACTCTGCCATCCTAACTTATCAAGTAATCTTTCGGGTTCTCCAAATTTAGGGTATGTACACTCCCAACTAATCTCTACAGAGACGCTTCGACGCCAGGGCACTGTACTTATGCTTACCGTCCGGGTATCGCATTTCACTTCGGTGGAAGGCTTCAGAAAAAACCTGTCCTAGTTTTCTAGCAAAATGTCGACAGATGGACCTCAATCTCTCAATTCGGAACCACAGATAACACCCAGAAAAGTTTCAAGCCAGATCTTTTTCCTGAGCACCCTGAAAATCGCCTCATCCATAGCGGTAAATGTCCTGGACCCAGCTGATAAAACCACACCGTAACCCGATCCGAAGCTTCTATTTAGCAGCTACAACTTAGATTCGGGAACTTAGCACTACTCCTGATTAGAGCATATTTCGTATCAAACGGGTCCGGATCGTCACCAGTACTACACGTTAGGAAGGTAAACCGTCGTGATTAAGCAGTACCTTCTCTGCGTCAGCGAAGATAGGAGGTTGATTGTGTTTATAGATTGTTTCCCCACGTTGATTCTGGTAAGAAATCTGTAAAAAAAAAAGCAGAATAGCATCTGCTTCCTGAGTTCAATAGAATGCTTTCTCTTCTCGCTGCGTGATGTCAACTTGGTGCAATGCAGAACTAGGGATGCGTTTACTACTCTCTCCTCTTCCACCAACATCTCCCTCTCTTTGGTTCTTTTCGTCCGCCCTCTTAATCCACTGCCACCAGATCTCTCTCTCTCTCTCTCCACGATATGTGAATTTTATAGAGAGCAAGCTGATCTGAAAAACTTGCTTAAAGGCAGCGGACACGCTCGAAAAAAGTTGTTAAGATAACCACATTTTCTGGAGAGTCGCATGGTCTTCCTAATAGACTGATCACACCGCTGGAAGCGACAAAAATGAGTCGAAATTACGGAATTTTAGCAATGCGAATCGAAAAATTTTTACAACCCCGCCCCAAAATACAAACTCGTCCAGATTGATAGTACCCATAGGGTCACTTTGGCTGGTTCTGATGCTTCCAACGAGGTGAACGTTCCAGTACACGCTGTAGGAGTATATCGGCTTCTCCATCTCAACCGTTTTGTAGCTAATATTCGCTGGTTCAACCGCGCGCGGTAAAACTCGTCCACTTTCACCCGATAACAAAATAAACGTTATTCCTCTATTTACGCACAGTTTTCGTTTGTTTCTTTTCGTCAGTTCCCATTACAACCAGCTCCAGACCTTTGATTTATGTCATAAAATCGATACCATTTTTGAGCGTGTCTGCTGCCTCTGAAGCTATTAGTTCCGCTTTTGACTCTGCAGCCTATGAAATTTTGCGCCCGATCTTTATCCGCAAGGGTGGAAGGAGTTACACGAATAAGAGATCCGTTTCAAGTTTTCGGAGAATTCCGGCCAGTGTATTGAAGTTTAGTAGATTCTGGATTCAATTGAAACTTTGTCGAAAGTAGCTCTTTAGGGTGCTGATCACGAATCCATTGTTCACTTTCCAATTTCTTAAAATTGCGGTGGATAAAGGTAGCAAAACGATATTAGGCATTCCGCCATTAATAGTCAAAATCGGGGAAAGAGAATACTGGAGCCGAGGCAAGCGGAACACCGAACTTTGCCATAGGCCTGGTCCGCGCCCAATTTTCCACTCATGAAAATTTCGTTCCCTCCCCTTCCAGAACTTAAAGGCACAGTTCAACCCCAGAGGTATTTTTTTATATTTTGGTCCGGTCGCCGTCTATAGCAACCCTGCCACGCGCGAAATCTCAATTTCCTGAAAAAACTAGGAAAAAGCCGACCACGCCCCTTAAAAGAAAAAATGGGCAACCCCCATTGGCAGGTTTCCGACCTCAATAGAGAAGAGACGCGCGAATGATTTTATTCGAACTGTAAACTCTTCCTTTTGTTTTCAGTCTGGCTTTATATTCTGACCTGCTACAGAGTGATTCCTACGAATAACGAGAAAATACAGGCTCGAGACAACTCGTCCGCGAACTTCTACCAGCTCAAATTCAAAATTTTTGAGAGGCCGTAACCCAGTTCGTAGTGAGTTCTGAGTGATTCTGAAGACATCTTTGTGATCACCGTGAAATTTTCTCCAAGATGGGCAGAAAAACGAGAAATCGATTCTGAGCTTGGACTGTGGCTTTAAGGACGTAAGGAAGAAATCTTTCACGCAAAGCCAGGTTCTCTACTTGAGTGTAATTCCAGGGATCAGAGTTTGAAAAATTGCGAAGCAGTTCACCCGTAATCCCTCAGAGCACCCCTTGGGAGAATTCTTCCAATTCTAATACTACATCGAGCTACTACGGTACTCATACCGTAACCCAACGTGCTCTTGGTTTGGACTACCGGAGTAGAAAAAATTGCATAGGTGCCCTTAACTGAGGAGTCCCTCAGTTCTTCATGGCGAATATCCTCTTTCAGAAGAGTTCTAGGCAGCTTGGGAAGGTTACTCGTTCAAAGGAACCAGAAACGTTAATTTTCTTTGGAAAGGGAACTACTACCAAAAGCAACATACTACCAACCTACTGTAAGCAGATGAACTGAGACGCAGTTACGTTTTGCACGCGTGGAAGATATCGTCCATCACTGGATGAGGGATCGCCGCCAAGCCGCTTGGGGGGAAAAATTGCGCGCGGGAAAACGAAGGGAGAGTGGCTATTGATCGCGCAATTTTTCCCGCCCAGCAGCGTCGCGGCGATCCCTCATCCAATGACTGACGATAGATGGAAATTACCACAGCATCGCGGCCCACTCATTAGGGCTACCTCACATTTCCCCAGGTCTTTTATAAAACCATGTGTTGATAATTACAGATACCGGACAGTGTTGATAGGCCATTTCACAAATCCCCTAAATGCCTCATAGGTTAACAGGAGATTTCCAGAAGGTGGCATTTTCATAGCTTTGCGAAGAGAAAAATTTTATGCCGTTCAAAAAATTGTCTCGGATTGAGCTTAAAACGTTTTTCTAGATGCTGCTTTAGATGCTGATTACGAATCTGAGGCCTATTTGTCAATATTTGGGAAAAAATCCATCTGATTTGATCGGAAGCTTTTAAATGGAAGACATTTACAAGCCTCTCTAACACACCGGTCAACGCTTCGTGATTACGGTAGCGTGGCGTGTTGCACCGGAGTGTATAGAGGTGTTTGGGCAGCGCACGTGACGGTTGTTGTTCGAGCACATTTCCGCATCGATTATTTCATGCGTATTTCAAGAGAAAAGCGTACGATTTGGTGAAAAGGAGCGACAATTCCTACATTTGCAATGTATTCGTAGCTGTTGTGGTTCAGATAGGATAAAGCAAGGCTGTTTTTGTAAGCACGTAAGCCCATTTTTGACAGTCTTCGTAGTGGCAGTGCTTGCAGCTCTAGTCACAATTTTGTGGCTTAAAACAGGATTCTTTGCTGGGGCTAACGCAGCATCGTGATGAATATTGCACGTTTAATTTTGAAACAGTTCTTGCTTTTGGGAAAACCCTAATCTACGCCAACCTAGCTTTGAATTTTCAGGCACACGGCACCACTCTCAAGGCAGCAACAATACATCACGATTGAAATAGTCGTCGAATGTTCATTGTTGAGACCAACTTTTCCATGTTATCCAAAAGCATCATCAGAACTTCTTTCCCAGTCAATCATGGACCCCCCCCCGTTTCACTCTCCTCCGACTAATAACGAGGTAAGCAGGTCTATTCTCCACGGAAACTTCCCCACCAATGTGTGAGGAATTAAAAAGGACCGGAACACTAACGATTCCAATGATAGCCGCGCGCGACTAGCCGCGACACCGTGCGCGGCGTCTATGCACCTCTGTACACTCCGCTGCAACACGCCACGTTACCGTAACCACGTAGCGTTGACCGGTGTGTTAGAGGCTTGTAAGACATTTTGCTGGCCAACCGCGACTTTTGACGATTTCGAGAATGCTACGATCAAATCGTCTTGAGATCTTCCACATACTCAGATAGACGGGGGTCCGATTCGGCCACGATAGGCTTTCTAATCGGGTACCTAGTCGAATTGGAAGGAACTTTCGCAGCAACACGCGCTGCTCCGAAGAGCACGTGGCCTGTTCGATAGGACTACGTGGCGCAGAGAGACAAAACCCTTGCCGCACCCCCATTCCCCACACGGCAGCGAAAGGGTCTCTCCCAACAAGGATACTGTTCGAGTCACAGCCCACAGCAGAGGGTCACCCCCAACACAGTCCGCGCGCGACAAGGACGACACCCTCGCCACGGTCGACAGCGATGGGAGCTCCCCTAGCTGAGGCGTGGGGGAGACCCCTCAGCAGTCAAAAATCGCTAAGAAAGTAACTTGTAGTCACCTTCCAGGAGCGGCCTCAAAGGCCGACTGCGCACTCTGTGGGATCGGGCCCCTTATATACGTGCTGTGCGGTTGATATGCGCCTGGTCAATTGTGGAGCGATCGATTAACGTATTCAATCATGGGCATCGTGGCTCGTTCGTCGTCCAAACCCCATCGTAGCCGAATCGAAAGCGTATGGTGGCCGAGTGAAACGGCTATGGTTTGCGCCACGTGCTTCTCACTTGGACGACGATTAGGCCACGTGGCGTACAAAAAGTACGTGGCCGCATCGTCGTCCGACCGCTTTGTAATCGAATCGAAAGCCTATCGTGGCCGAATAGGACCCCACGACTCTCTGAGTAGGGGTTATTTGGGCTGCCTAACACAAATCTGTAGACGGCTTATCCATTTTCCTTGGATCACGGCATGTACCCTCTATAAAACGTCGTAATTCACAACAGTCGAGGCGCGAGCGGCGCGCGCGTCGCCTCGGCCTCCGTCTGCCCTACGCTCTCTCACTGTCTCTAACCTGCGCTCCGCACCGACACGTGTAGGAACCAAGTGAATTTCGCTGTTTTATAGCCTGAAACGGCGGATATACGGTAGCTCGGTCCAAGTCTCAGATTCGACTCAAAATTTTCCTGTGGAAGTTATTTGGGACACTGAACAAGAATTCGAAATCCATTTTTCGAATTTGGAAATTTTATGGTAACGCCAGTTAAAAGGCATTATGTCTATCGTAGCCTACAGTAACCCTAAGTCTGGTGACAAATAGACCCTAGATTCGCGTCCAGCGCCTCAAATAACCCTCAGCTGAAGGTTTTCAGATGGATCCGAGTTTTTTTCCGGAACGCTCCAGAAGTTCCCGGTACCCCTATCTTCTTGTGAAGCAATGAAAATGCCATTTTTTGGGATCCCCGAAGCCAGTTAGGGAATTTCAAGCACGGGTCATTCACTATTGTTCTCTGGCAATTGCGGACTACGGCTGTTGCATCATGCAGCTCGTGATAACCATGCTGGGATAAGTGTGAGATCGCGCCGGGACCAAGCGGTCCCAGCACGATTAGCCGTAGTCCGCAAAATTCAGACCGGAATTTGGCCCATAGAACGACAGTATGGATTGTCATAGACATACAGCTACGACAACATGGTCTTCCAAGTCTCCACGGGAACTTTGACACAGTCCCTAGAACGCCCTTATAAGGAAATTATGATAAATTTAGAGCTTTTGCGTGTTACAAAGGGGTTTTACTTTAGGTTAAAATGCATTACAGCAGAAAATGTACGAATAGACTTTTTTAGGCACTGATATCTCAGAGGCTACCTGGAATTAAAAACTGTCATATGGTGAAGATTTTCCCCCCGACCGAAAATTGTCTTGATTTTGAAAAGAGGGAGAAACTCTGACGTATTGGCTAAGTTTTAGCAGGGTGAAAAATTGGTGTGGAAGTTTTCTCCTCGAGCCGTTGAAATGAGATTCTTTGTTTCAGACCCGAAACGGATGGGCACTTTTTCAGAACGCGTGCATTCTGGCAAGGATGCGAAAATTTCTATGATTTTTGTGTGGCGTTGAAAGTAAGAGGTGGAATTCTGGCTTCATCGATGCCAAGGTCTCTAGAATTGCGCGAAAGTCTAAATGAACACGGCGTGAAGTTCTCAAAAAACAGAAAAAAAGTAAAAAGAATAAAATCAAATAATGATTTAAAAAATACCTTTCCGCGGAACGGCATGGGAAATTGCGTTTCAAAATTAACATTGAGTCCATGTGAATAATCCCTGGGAATGAAGATCTTCCGGCACGACTCCAACCGTATTGTTCGCATCTCGTGCACTGTGATTCCGTTTTTCGACAGTGACTGGGGTGGAGAAGCCATCACCATCTAAACTGGAAATTGTTGGAGATGAGACGTAGAAGAAAACTCGTAGAATAGAATGTTGTAACGATTCAAAAACTGGAAAACCTCTCGCTACACACTGCGAGTTGACCTATAAATCAAAACAAGCTGTGTATTTAAGAAGAAAAACAAAGCCATTAAAATAGAGAAAAGCCCCGAAGTGAAAGTTTCCTGAGACGCGCGCTGTTGCGGCGCGTCGTCCGGCTTGTAGCGTGCCAGCTCGCACCTTGGTCAGGTGAGTCAGATTTCGGTTCCTTCGAGTTTAGGTGTTTTTTTTTCAATGCGTCGGATCACAGATTGATCCGAGGAAGAGGTTTTCATATCGCTGAATGGGAAGTCGAAATGACGCGGCTGGAAGTTCAAATGAATGAATGATTCGGTTCCTATGTGGAAGGTGTGGTTAATATAGGTACATTGGATCCGAATCAAAAATTTCAGATACTCGCATTTCAGATAGCTCAAAATTCAATGAGCTTGTATATTCAACTCATTTGGATAGATCGTGTTTATACAAAGCCGGCGATTCGCTATGGTATGATAGATTGAAATTATCTGTTACTAAGACCCGTTGTTGAGTGCATTTTTTTGTTCTCATCATTAATTTCTAGAGCTTCTCAGGTTTAAAATTATGAGTGACGACCCTCATCGATGGATCTCGGGAAGGTTGGCGGACCAATAAGATGGTATCCTGAGCTCATAAACCGCCTCTTCTGAACTTGCAGTGTTGGCCGGCCACTGCCTTTCTGACCCGAGCAGGGATGTGCGGAATTTTCTGTTTTCTGTTTTCTGTTTTCTGCCCATTTTCGGCCATTTTTTTCTGTTTTCTGTTTTCTGTAAAAATAGGCAAAATTGGACAGAAAACAGAAAAAACGTGTCACCGCGATTTGCAGCAGGATTTTTTGGATTTTCGAAGCTAAGCCGATAGGGTGAGGTGTACCTCACCCAGGCTCAGTTGTACCACGCTAGACACTTTTATCTCGCTGTAGTGGTTATCCATTAGGGCATGTGTGGCGTGGTGAGAGGAAACTGTGCTGTTCGCTGTACACGGTCGAATTCGATCCTCGCCGAGGTGGACCAAGCCAACCAACCCTCCGGGATCCTTCAATTTGGAACAGAATTATGTAGGGAGATGAAGGCACTCATTGGGAAGTCGGCTGGCCCCGTAACCCACTAAATAAGCACGAAGCCCATTCCTCTGAAAAAATGTGCCGTGTCAGTGCCGGCGAAGTACCGCGATTCTCGACTGTGCCGCAATAGTTCCGCGATAGTGCCGCAGCGGCTCCGTGATCCGACGATTCTGCTGCCGTGCCTTGAGCCTCGACATCGCGGCGATAGTACCGCAGCAGCTCCGCGTCAGAACCGCGCCGGCTCCGCGAGGATGCAGCAGCGAACCCGCGTGGATTACGATGTCCTGTGGTGGTGAAACGAAATTGTCGCCGGTTCAATATACCCAAATTTGAGGTGCATTCCGTGTTTCCTTGTGCGCAAAAAGCGGCGGTAACCTCTGTCCTTATCAGACAAAGGATCGTAGCGACCGCAGGTGCGAATTTTTTCATTGCAACCAGACCCTCTAGTTGTCTTATAATTCTTTAATAACTTCCTCAGGCAAAACTAGTTGTCCAGAATATATCGAGAAGTTGTCGAGAATCGGTCGAGAATCGAGAAGTTGTTCAGAAAGTGGAGAGAAGTTGGCGAGAATTCCGGAAGATGGGGAAGTTGTCGAGAATTCCGGAGAAGTTGTCAAGAATTCTGGAAAAGTTGTCGAGAACTCAGGAGAAGGACATAGTTGATGAGAATTCCGTGAGGATTCTGGACAACTTTTCTCCGAAACGAGAATGTGTCGAAAAGTTGTCGTGAATTCAGGACACATCGAACTTGAGCAAGCTGGTTATCGTTTATAATTTATTCCACCGAACTCTTGAACATCACATTTCTATGGGATTTCCCATGTTTTCGAGTTTTGACATATCGGTTTTATCGGAAGATTGTAAATTGAAGTAACTAAATTTCAGAGTTTTCGCGATTCCAAGTACTGAACTTTCTTTTTATGATTCGTTACTGGAAAATGAGATTTTGAATATCATTATTCAAAAAGTTGTTCTAGAATTATCAAAATGACGTTGAGAATTAGGAATATTCAATCGAAAAAAAATTTAAGTGATTCAGTTCTGGCCTAAATATGAACCTCTTAACCTTGCATCAATTAGTTGGCATTCTATTGGTGTACAGTGTCCTATCCCAATTGATTTGCTCCTTCACCGCATGGATAGGTGTGACCCGAGCCTTGTGTTGGCACATGAGCGAGGCCAGTCTTCACATCCTAGAGTATTAACAGGCACCACCACAGGTACTTACCATTCGAGATCTGCTGACCCGTTACCGTTGACGAGGCGTCCGCTACCTGGGGTCCGCCCACCGAGAGATTTGATTTTTCGAATTTTAAACCATTTTCGGGTCACTACACTTGATTATTCAGCCTGAAAAAAAGTTCAAAGTATATATGATGTATTAGATAGATTTTCCGAATATTCATTCCAATCGAATTCATAACGGGTATACAAATTTATTTATTCATTCGGGAAAAAAAAACTGTGGATTCCTACTCGGACTTAGTCATTCATTCGAAAATTCGAGAAGGGCTTCTTTCGAAAAATTCAAACATTCGGGAATTTCAGAAACGCATTCTTGCTTATATAAGTAGCGTAGGCCTCAACGAGGAAAGTTGAATACTGTGTGAAAATGGCCACGCCTCGAATGTTGAACAGCATTATAGTTGTACAATTTTGAAAAAAAAAATGCCGAACAAACGAAAACTGAAAAAAAAACATCGTTCGAAACAACGAAAAATTAAAAAAATTCGAACGAACAAATTTCAAAAACCTTTCGAAATTTCGAAGTTGGAACGAACGAATTTCGAAACTAAGCGAAATTTCGGATTTTTTCGAAGTTTGTTCGAAAAAAATCCAAACGAACAAATCTCGAAAATTTTTCGAAATTTCCTAGGTCGAACGAACGAATTTCGAGTCTAATAGAAAGTTTGATTTTTTTCGAAAGTCGTTCGAAATTTTGGATCTTTTCGAATTTCTTTCGAAGTTTAGGATTTTTTCGATACTCCTTAGAAGTTTCGGATCTTTTTTTCGAAACCGGTCTCAACGATTTATTTACAACGCTCGGTCAGAGAATGAATGTTCCACAAGTATTCAATTTCTACTCAAGTCGCGTTCGCTCACGCTCACGTCAACTCGGCCCGAGGAATAAAGAAACAGCGTAACCTAGGGTTCGAGAAGCGTGTTCAAAGTCCAACGATTTTTCAAAAAAAAATCGAAAAACCAGATCTCGAACGAATGAAAATCGAGAATGAAATTCTTTTGACGAAATTTCGGACGAACGAAATTCGAAAAAAAATTGTCCGATGAAACATCGAACGAACGAAATTTGGAAAAAAATCGTTCGACAAATTTACAAGGTCTAAAAATGAGAGAATAATTACTGCTGCTGAATTTAGTGCTTACAAAGTTATCAAAAAAACTGACGCTTTTGATTCATTTAAGTCCCACAGATGTAGATAGTGAGATACCTCTTTTCGTAATCAAACCGTTTCTTTAGATATACATGTGTTCATATATATTCTTATTCTTATTTACTTATTTTATTTTAAATTATTTGTGACGGACTCTCGAGAGGAGAAATCAGGCGGAAAGCTGCTGTGGAGAATAAAACTAAAATTTGTCGAGAATAAGACGAGGAGTTGTCGAGAATTAGGCGAAAAGTTGTCGAGAGTCAGCCGAGGAGTTGTCGAGAATCCGACGAGAAGTTGTCGAGGAGTTGTCGAGAATTAGGCGAAAGTTGTCGAGAATTAGGAGAGAAGTTGTCCTGAATTCGTACAAATTCTGGACAACTTCTCGCCGAATTCTCGACAACTTTTTTCGCCTGAGCTTCATATCAGACACTCTCCCGAAGCCGCTGCGGCGTTATCGCGGAGCCGAAGCGGTACTGTCGGCTCCCCGCTATGGCTCCGCGATAGTGCCGTTTCAGTGCCTGCACGCGCCAAGGCGGCACTATCGCGGAGCCGCAGCGGCCATTTCTCTCAGAGTCTAGTCTCTACGAATACCCGCTCCCCAGCGTACCCGCTTTGGTAGAGCGGGGTAATGTTGGCCCCAACTGTACCATGAGCGCAAAACTCTATATACGTGTTTTAATTCACTGCAACGCAGATGGCACAGAATTCAGTTAAGATTAAGCGCCAAGAACTCGATGGTGAGCCTATGAGGCAGATGATAATTCTGCCACAGATCTACGAGAGGCTCTCAACGTTGGAGCGAACGGCACGTCAGGTCATTTATACTCTAACGGCACGAGCGCGCGGTACGGGCGTGACTTTCAGCTCTGAGAAGTAGTACAGTGTTCAAACCACTAGTTATCCCGCAATAAGTGTCAAAATATGTACACTCAGGAACGGAAAACTCGCTCCGACTTCAATACGTACTCCTTGTACAGACATACATATGTATTGAGCTTCCAATAAATAATCGAGCTTTTATTGCCTGGGAAAGGAAGGTTCGATGAACATTTGTCATCTCATCGCACTCATAATCTGCAATTCTTGAGCGTCTACACTTTTTGCTCTAGCCAACTAAAAGGTTTAGAAAATTCAATGAAAAAAGCATAGATCACTCAAAAAGTGTATAAAAAAAGTTCAATGTTTTGAAAAATTTCGTTTAGTGTACGCTGAACACGCTTTATTGAATTTTGAAAATTTTCCGTTTTCTGTTTTCTGTTTTCTGTTTTCTGCCCATTTTTGGAGATTTTTTTCTGTTTTCTGTTTTCTGTCAAACTAGATTTTCTGTTTTCTGTTTTCAAAAATATTTTTTCCGCACATCCCTGGACCCGAGCTCTCCACTTCCCCCCGTTTCAATGAGATTAGTTACGTCGGTCTACTTCCTTTCATTTTCTTGCTCGAGTTTTTTTAAATGTGAACCGAAATAAATTAAATTAAATTAAAAATAAAACAGTACCGGATAATCGGAGTCATAGTGATAGAGAGGCTACACGGATAGTCGGTTCTAGGACCATTTCGAGAATTACGTTATTTCAGTGATTCGGAATTGGAATCAGTCGGATTTTGACATTTCTGCGGTGACTTGGATTTCGGGTCACTCAAATTTAGATGTCTTTTCTGTTAATCGGATTCTGAATGACTCGGATATTGACGTTTTTTTTTCAGTGAGTCAATTTTTTCAATCACGAAAATTTCGATTCATCCGGATGGATATCCAAAAATGAGTGAGTCTTATCCAATGTATCGTCGTTCTCTAGATGGCGGGCAACCGCGTCGAAACCGGGTTGCGCGTGTCGAGCGTGTGTTGGTGGCGCAGCCATGAAAAAACCGCCGATATGACGCTTCATTTTCTCAATAACCAGCGATCCTTCCTCATCTTTCTTTTCCCTTTCTTTCCTTCCCATCCTCTTTCCTCATCTTCTTAATTGTCTGATCTTCTTTACTCGCAGCCAGAAATATTGTAGCAAACTTCTGAAGAGCGTCATCGGACATCTTTTGTATCCATAGATCATAATTGGTCCAAAAACGGATAGAAGTACGCGCAGATAAGCTTTGCGATTGAAGTGATTCGCAGTGAAATCGTTAGTAGCGCTTCATGTGGAGTGAACCTCGCGTGGTGCACTCCATAAAGAGCGTGCGCCGCTTGTTAGAATGTGTGTAGCCGTTAATCACCGCTCCCAACCTTCATTGTGAAGCGCGGTTTGTGGCAAGTGTACTCCAGAAATAATAGGCCGGACTCATAAGTGGTAAACCTATAGGTTTAAGAAATCTAACTTGTAGCCACTGCAGCTCACTATGGCAAGCAAGCTTAACGCGCTACGGCCGTTACACGAGCTGGTGTGGTGTATTGCTTAAAACCGCCGCTTTTCGCTGTACTCAGTTTGATCTGCGCCCTAGTTTAACCTAACCCTGCATGCTTCCGAGGTCCTCGAATCGGTACCACATTCATGTAGGGAGATGGAGGCGAAAATGAAAATCGCTGCGTATCTCAATAAGATTTCAGGAAACCGAGTGCTCATTTTCTCTTATGGTGGTTACCTTTGCCTTGACAATGAGGCCTATCGTTGATGAATTCCTCAGAAGGTATGTCATAAAGTATGGACGCGAAAAATCCAGGGTTATTGTATAAGAATTAATACTGATCAACGGCCGCTAATCGCACCCACACTATAGTGGTGCCTTTATCCCTCCCCCCCCACGTGAATATGGTACCGTTTCGAGGATTCCGGAGGCATAAAATGGTCTATGCTTGGCCGCCAAATCGTGCTTTTAGTCCCTACATAGCCCGATTTTCCCATTACTGTACGGTGTTTCCATCCAAATCACTTCCTAGATTATTTCCAGACATTTTTTGAAATTTTTGACCTCTGACACTTTGTAAATCTGGCATTGCAAAATCACAATTTCTTCCAGGAAAATAAACTTTAAGAAAATCGCCGGGGAGTTCCCCCACTGACTCTATTCTTGCAGTGGGGCACTGGGCCACGCCCACAAAATTGGCTCCGCGCGAAGTCGACTAGCCCGACTTGGCCGGCGGGAAGTGGGCTGTTTTTATCTGAGCTGATGTTCTTGATATTACAGGTCATCGATGCCGATGATGTGGAGTGGGCTCGTCCACCATCAGAAGACAAGAAAGTTCAGGCTTCAAATTTGGCCCAAAACAAACTTCAGATCATATACAAAAACACTTTGAATTTAGAAAAAAACTCATTCAAACGAATACCACTGCAGCTACCCGGAATTATATTTGAAAATAGTCAATAATGCTATTATATCCAAGCCTTTCAATAAAACAGACAACTTTAATTTCAAAGTCATAAGATTCTCCCATTTTTAATCCAACATTTCAATCAGAATTAAGTCTTCTGTCATTAACACAGAAGTTTTAACAATCGCACGCACATCAAGTCTGTTACCCGACTTTATAAAACGAGTTATAATGTTGAAAATTTACTAAACAAAAACTGTTACCCTGAACATATCATGCATAACAATATTCTGAAATGCATAAATAGAAACACATTCATATTACTGAAGTATGGATTATACAACACTTTCAAACAATTACATAACATGGTCAGACAAATTTTCTGATTTTATCAACTCCGAATTTTTACACTATCAAATTTATCAAAACAATTAGTTTGAAGCAAAACAGTATGGTTCATTTTTTCAATATCATGGCGATATGGTGGCTACCCCACCTATTCTGGTGGAACTTCCTTCCATTTTGCGATTGGTTGGTGGGTTCGATTGTTTGTTTGCTTCCGTTTCGTTTTCCCTCTTTATTTCTATCTCTTTCTCTTTTTCTTTCTTTTCCTCTTTCTCTCTTCCTCTCTTTCTCTCTGTCTGTCTCCGTTTCTCTCTTTATATCTTTTCTTTCTTCCTCCTTTCTCTCTTTCTTTCTTCTTTCTTCTTTCTTCTTTCTTCTTTCTTCTTCTTTCTTCTTTCTTCTTTCTTTCTTCTTTCTTCTTTCTTTCTTTCTTCTTTCTTCTTTCTTCTCTCTTTCTTTCTTCTTTCTTTCTTTCTTCTTTCTTCTTTCTTCTTTCTTCTTTCTTCTTTCTTCTTTCTTCTTTCTTCTTTCTTCTTTCTTCTTTTCTTCTTTCTTCTTTCTTCTTTCTTCTTTCTTCTTTCTTCTTTTTTCTTTCTTCTCTTCTTTCTTTCTTTCTTCTTTCTTCTTTCTTCTTTCTTTCTCTTTTCTTTCTATCTTCTTTCTTCTTCTTCTTTCTTTCTTTCTGCTCTTTCTTTCTTTTAACTCTTCTTTCTCTTTCTTCTTTCTTTCTTTCTTTTCTTTCTTCTTTCTTCTTTCTTCTTTCTTCTTTCTTTCTTCTTCTTCTTCTTCTTTTTCTTCTTTCTTCTTTCTTCTTCTATTCCTTCTTCTTCTTCGGGGTGGTGGTAGGCAGGGGCTAGCAGGTAACGCGGCAGGCAGTGGCGCGTGGCGGCGGCGGGCGGGCGGCGGCGGCAGGCGGCAGGCGGCGGCGGCGGCAGCGCAGGCAGCAGCGGGGCGCGCGGCGGCGGGGCGGGCAGGCGGCGGGGCGGGGCGGCAGGCGCGGCGGGGCGGCGGGGGGCGCGCGCGGCGGGGGCAGCGGGGCGCGCAGGCGGCAGGCGGCGGGCGGGGGCGCAGCGCGGCGGGCGCAGCGGGGCGCGCAGCGCGGGCAGCTTTTAACAATGCGGGGCGCAGCGCAGCGTAGGCGCGGGCGCAGCGCTAGCGCGCGCAGCAGCGCGGGCGCGCGCAAAGGCGCAAGCAAAGCGCGCATGTTTGCGCAAAGGCGCAACTTTGAAGCAGCGCTTTAACTGCAAAGGCGCGCGCAGCGCGCGAATATTAACAACTGGCTCTTCAACGCTTTAGCTGCGCAGCTTAAAAGCGCAGCGCAGGGGCGCGCATCACATCGCATGCGCGCTCAGGCTAAAAAGCGGTGGCAACATTTAGCTTAAAGCTTTGCTAAGCGCATTCTTTAAAAGCGCAAGCGCGCTAAGGCAGCTTTAAAATTGTGCTTTCTTTAGCTCGCAGCAGCTTAGCTTCCTTGCTGCTGTAGCTTGTGCTGCTTGCTTGCGCTTCTACTATTCTTCTCTGTTCTACTCTGCTGCTGCTTATGCTACTTTCTTCTTTCTTCTTTCTTCTCTTCTTATTCTTTCTTTCTTCTTTCTTTCTTTTCTTTCTTTCTTTCTTCTCTTCTTTCTTACAACAACTTTCTTAACCTTTATTACATTAATTTAACAATCTTTTCTTTAACTTTTCTTTAACAATAACTTTTCTTAACAATAGTTTAACAACAACAATTTCTTAAACAATTTAACATTTCTTCAATAACAACAACAACAACAATATAATAACAACATCAATACAACATTTAACATTCTAACTTAATAACATATTTTCAATTCTTTCTTAATATAAATCTTTTGGCTTTGGGCTTTCTTCTTTAACTTTTCTTCTTTCTATTTAACAACTTATCTTTAACATCTTTAACAATAACTTAACAACTTCTTTTAACTTCTAACTTATTTAACAATTTAACTTATTTAACATTTAACTTATTTCTTTTCTTTAACAACAACAATAACAATAACAACTGCTTTCTCTTCTTTCTTGCAACTGCTTCTTTAACATTGCTCTTTAACAGCTAACAGCTGCTTTTCTTTCTTTCTTTCTTTTTCTTCTTTCTTCTTTCTTCTTTCTTCTTTCTTCTTTCTTACTTTCTTCTTTCTTCTTTCTTCTTTCTTCTTTTCTTTCTTCTTCTTCTTTCTTTTCTTTCTTCTTTCTCTTCTTTTCTTTTCTTTCTTCTTTCTTTCTTTCTTCTTTTCTTCTTTCTTCTTTCTTCTTTCTTCTTTCTCTTTCTTTCTTCTTTCTTCATTCTTCTTCTTTCTTCTTTCTTCTTTTCTTCTTTTCTTCTTTCTTCTTTCTTTCTTTTCTTCTTTCTTTCTTTCTTCTTTCTTCTTTCTTTCTTTCTTCTTTCTTCTTCTTCTTCTTCTTTCTTCTTTCTTTCTTTCTTTTCTTTTCTTCTTTCTTCTTTCTTCTTTTCTTCTTTCTTCTCTTCTTTCTTCTTTCTTTCTTTCTCTTTCTTTCTTTTTCTTCTTTCTTCTTTCTTCTTTCTTCTTTCTTTCTTTCTTCTTTCTTCTTTCTTCTCTTCTTTCTTCTTTCTTCTTTCTTCTTTCTTCTTTCTTCTTCTTCTTCTTTCTTCTTTCTTTCTTTCTTCTTTCTTCTTTCTTCTTTCTTCTTTCTTCTTTCTTCTTTCTTCTTTCTTCTTTCTTTTTTTGGCTTTCTTCCTCTTTTTTTTTTGGTTTTTTTGTTCCTCATCTACCCGTACTTTTCCAACTTATTCTTAAATGTCTTTTCGAGAAGCCAATCTAAATTAAACTTGAAGCTGAAGTCAAAATTTAGTTCGAAAGTAATTGTTATCAGAGGATGAAGGGGAGTCCCTGGAACTTTGTTCCTAGCTTGACGAGCTCTCGGAGGGTAACGACACAGCAGCTTTAATCAGATTTTGTATGAATCGAAAATATTGATATGATTATAACATTTAATTTGTAAAATATTACCATTCTCTTAGTGCGTCCAAACTATATAAAAATTTCCTAGCGACATTCTTCACTGATGAGCCTCGGCGTAGCTAGAGATATGAATTGTCTGAAGACAGGGGCATAACAAATTATATCTAAAAATTATCTAATCCATTGAATATATAGAACCATTCCATTCTAACGAGTATATGATTTATATGATGTAATTTTCGAAAAAATTCTACAAATCTTTAATTCTATTACTGCTTAAAACAAACATACAAAAACGGAACCAAAAAGAGAGTACTTTTCTTTAATTGGATGGTCCCGATGAATATGCCTACATATTACTGGAGGAACCTTCGAAAGGAGCCCATGCTCTTGAGCAAGCGGGTGGCGGTACTGTCGTGGTTTGGGGAGCTTTCTGCAGCGACAGCTTTTTAGAGATTGCCTAAAATTTCCACTCACATGGACTCCGTTGAGTCCCAGCTCATGCTCCAGCTCTGCAGATTTCACCTCTTGCCTTTCCTCACAGAGCAGGATGAATGGGAACTTGTTTTCTAACAAGACAACGCTTTAGTCCACGTGATTCGGTCGACAAAGGCGTGGTTTGAGGAAAGTAAGGTGAAGCGAATAGACTGGCCTGCATGTTCTCCCCATCTTAATCCCATGGATAATGTCTGCGGTATACTGGTAGTGACATTTATGGCCAAGCCCAAACGTATGCAAACGTTGAAGATCTCAAGGCAGCAATAATCCGTTTTTTAGACCGTTCGGACGTTCAGGTTTTGAGGAGGCTGGTGGATGCGATGCCAAACCGCGTTCATGAACTTATTTTAGAGCACGAAGAACCGATCTGCGACTGAACTTTGATTGCCTGTTGTTTTTGTTAATAAATCTGCTGCAAATCGTAAGTGCGTCTACACTTCTGAAACGCAGTATTCTGCGGTTCAAAAAAAAACTTTATTTTTGTCACTTATGGAACTGAATTGCTGCACTGTTGGCTTTTCGGGCACGACGAGTTCAACGGTAATAATATCTGTTGCAACCGATCACATTCAGTTCGGATACTGACGTATTAGATGGTGCGTCTATACATTTTTCACTGTATTACACCTCCACACCCCACGTGCTCATTGATGTCGGCTTATTTCCGGGCAGACTAAGCACAGTCGCGCTGGCCTCAATTCATTCCTTGCCAATAACCCATTGAGGTCGGTTCCGAGTCGAGTTTTATTTTTTATGCCCCTACACCATGATACACCCAGAGGCAAGCTCACGGTGGTCCGGGGAACACCGTGAGACCGGGGGGGGGGGGTCCGTCGCTATTTTTCGACAAAACATTGAAAAAAAACTGACGAGGAATCGTTGTTTTTCTACCCATCTGAAATAATGTCTGTATCGCTGAAAAATCGAATCTTGAGGTTAAATTATCTGGGGCCATGCTTCTTTACCATTGATTAGTCAACAATATCGATGGAACGAGAGCAGTTTTGAAATGGCAAATAGAGTAAACCATCAAACGTGAACTAGCTCAACATCACCTCGGTTACAACATTTAGAATAGACATTGCTTCGTGGTTTTCTAGCGAAATCCGGTGGAAGGTGAGACTGTATCTATAGTCGGCATGGATCCTGAAGAGACTTTGCGTTCCCTATTGGAGGTTGGCACAAACTCCTCAGACTCTGCGGGGGGGGGCAAGCGCCGGACAATAGAGCCCGTTTTCGACTTGGGGGAGCGACAGCGCAGGCCACCCCCGAGGGGGGCTTCAGGGGAGGCCCCTGCTCTCCTCCGGCGCTTGCCCACTCGAGAGGAAGAGAGGGAAAAGATGGGAAGAAGTCGTATAAGGTAGTTTACGAAAATAGAGGCCAGAGAAGGCATAGCAGGCCAAACACACGCATCGTCATTCACGTCGAGTTTTGTCCCGATTTGACGTGATTTCTCCTGTGATCTATCACGTGCTCGACCGGTATAAAAGGCGCCTCACCTCATAGAGAGCCGCATTCGGCCCAACAGGGCCGGCCCTGGACGGCGACTTTGAGTCACTGTCAGAAAGGGATATTTTTGGAGGAAAGCGGAGACGCTTTCCGGGGGGAGAGTGACGTCACTGCTCCGGAGCCGTGACGTCATGGCTCCGGGGCAGTGACGGGGGGAAGGGCGTCAAGGCAGTGACAGGGGGCTTCAAGGCAGTCACAAGGGGGCTTCAAGGCAGTCACAGGGGGCTTCAGGCAGTGACAGGGGGCTTCAGGGCAGTGACAGGGGCTTCAGGGCAGTGACGGGGGCTCCTGATCAAGCCAAATTGTCACTCCGGCGGTAGCCCCCCGAATGGGGGCAAGCGCTGGTGCCCGGAGGGTTGCCGCTTTGAAGAGCTGCACTAGCCCCTTCCAGTGTATGAGTCGGTGCGCCTACGTTATAGCATATGGCACCGAGTTTGCGCCAACCTTCAACAGTGAACGCGGAGTCTCTTCCGGATCCACGCCGACGTTATCTTTTCGGAAGTCATTGGGCCACGACTGCAAACTTCGTGCAGAACTGGTAAAGATAGCGTAGAAGTTTTCGATCGAAGGCATTGCAATCTGTATAGCGAAGTACTTTTTAGGTAACGCGATTGAGTTCGTCATCGAATCTTAAGTCATCGAATCTCATCGAAATCTAAGAAAATTGCAGTCACACGAATAAATGTGTGTGCTTAGTAAGATGCGCGTGATTTGGTTCTTCAATGTCACACTCAATTTTTGTTGTTTAGTAAACAAGTGCACAGCCAAATCAACGATGAATCATTTCATTGAGTTTTTAGCGCTTCTTTCGAGTTTATTCCCATGCCAAATCAGTAGCATAAGACATTTCACTTCTTTTAACGAGTTTCTCACAAATGTTACACTTCCAAATCATACTAATCCGTAGCAAAGCGAAACAGTTAGATAATTATTTTATTGGATTTGGCTCTCAAGTTTGATTTTATTTTATTTATTACACGGTAGAACAGTGTCGAAGACAAAGCTAGTAGGACAATAATAAAGCAGGGGGGGGGGGGTAGGGCATCAGTAAGTTTACTTTGAGTTACACACCACCAGGCATAAATAATGTTAGAAAGGAAATCTTTAGGAAAAATGAATGAAATTCCTGAAAGTTTAGGTTCCTGGTAAAAGTAAAGATTTGGCATAGCCATTTTTTCGAAAAATTAGAAATACACCCCGTTAAAAAGGGAAGGTAAAGAAAAATGGAAAAAGTTTTGAAATCTTCCTGAAAACGATTTGGCGTAGAATAATTTGATTTTTGGGAAATGTAGTGAAATAGTTGAAAATATGTTTTGGCACTCGAGTTTGAACCAACTATTGTTAAGAGTTGTGCAAAACGAGAGATCGCATTGTATGAGCTTATCCATAGAACATATCGAAGCGAAATCACGCGTAATATGGAACAAACACTTGATTTTACTTCACTTAGTACGTGAAGACCGCGGCGAAAAGATTAAAATCGGATTTGGCGGTCAGTCATAAGCCAACTTTTTATAAGTAGTGAGATACAAGGGATAGGATTTTACAAGCTTCTCCGTTAGACTTATCAAAGCTAAACCAAGCGTAAAACGGAAACCGTAAAACATTTCACTGAAGCTGTAATACGGAAATCAGGATGGGTCAAGCTATGTTAACGTAACGCGCAAATCCGTTGCGCCCTCATCGACGGCGGAGATGTGATTTTCTGCTAAATTCTGGAGAAAAAACACCGAGAACTTTTAGAAACGGTGAGCTTCCCCAAACAAAAGTATTACCATCGAATTTACCTAAATTCTCTACCATGAATACGCGAAGGAAAGACAAGAAAAAAACCTGCCTTTGTTGTTCCCATCTTTTCTTTTTTTCTTCTTTTTTTTTTCTTGTTAATCTTGCGTGTGTCGATGATTCCGACTTTAGGTATATTTACAATGTGTGCTGGTGGGGTTCCGGTTATTTTCTCCTAAAATTCACAAAAAATGCAACGTTGCCCTTGATTATGGTTCAACCTACAGTATGCTTGATAGAATTACACAACAGCACAACCGCCGAAAACCGTGTTCTCTCCCAGACCCCTGCGCTCTCCTGATTGGGCTTTTCTCTGAACATCCTGCGCAATCCTGATCAAGCCCTGATCACTCTTCCTATCTTCTATCCTTCTTGATTAGGCCTAATACACTTCACCCAGCCACCTGTGTAACCTAAATTGAGCTCATGGAACGTTTTCTGACATCCACACTGTATTAGTCAAGCTCTGCACTCCTCCACTGACAGTCTGCACAACATTGTCGACGGCATGCTTTTTTTCTCTATGTCCTGCTTAGCTTGCGGGAAACCTCAAGCTCTTTCTCTAACAGCCAGAATTGATCCATGCACAATATTTCTTAGGTCCTGCATCTTAGCAATTGATCCATGCAGCTACGTCTTGCACATAGCTCTGGAAGATGGCCACCCTTTCCCGCAGGCCCTGTACAACTCTTTCGGGGTCTTACTTACATTTTCCGACCTTACTTCAACCAAGATATACATGGATTGAGCTTGAAAGATACCAACTTGCTGTTATCATGTTATCTCTTATCTTATCAACTCATTGATCGCTGAAGCCTTTCGAAGCTCTTCATTTCACTCTACTCGCTGCCTGCAGATGGTCGACGACGTTAAAGGTATCGTACTCGCTGAGAACCATGTTTCGTTTTTAAGAGTTTTTGAGTTGTCAGCCCCCTATAGTGACTAAAGGTAGCGAAAAGCCCGCTCAAAACGTTAACTTTTCAAGAAGAAACGTTCTAAAAAAACTTCTGAAAATCATTTGAAATTCGCGCCGGCATCGACTCGGGATAGTTACGCGGAGGGCGCGAGGAACAGTTCTACAATTCTTCCATTGGCGCAGCGTTGGAAGCAATCGCTCGTTGTGTGACGAGAAATTTCCAGTCGATAATGCCACTTTCGTCCGACGGTGCGTCAGCGTACAGTGGCATGCCCTGTACTTAGCGACACGACGTTCTGCTCAAATATTGCGAAAGTGCCAAGTGACTGGCGGAAGGGCCGGCCCCTTTTGACGGAATTCCTTACTTCCCACTTCCTCTATGCTCACAATGGTACGTTTTTGAGCAGCTAAGCTCGTTGTACGTTCTCACAGGGGCCCGAGGAAGGGATTGAGCATAAAAAATGGAAAGTGGATTTCAGCGCGTACAATGCTTTTAAGAACTCAGCTGCTGACTATGCTGGTATTCTGCTGCTGCCTCATATTCTGCTGTTAACTTTTGTTATTCATCCGCAGTGACTTCGCTAATAATTCCTCAGGACATTTGAGTGAACGTAAGCAACGAAGGTACTCACAAACTTTCGCTCGGCTGAAAGTTGTACCGCATTGGCTGAAATAGCGGAGCTAGCGACAAATTTGTTGGGATAACGACGCTAATGTACTCGTACGGTCCTTTCTGGAACGCTTAGGACGTTAGAAGCGTCAAAAATGAGCCAAAATGACCATAACCGAGCATTGAACATTTGCATCGAGGGGCGGAGAACTTCGTATCGATGGGCGGAGAAAGGATGATTTTGTGACTCAATACGGCTCCAATACGGTAATTTTAACTCGTTTTCAACCCTTCCAACTTCGTGAGGGCTCTTCTAGGGCCCGTGCGACCCCACTAATGTAGTTATCTCAACAACTTTTGCGAGCGTGTATGCTGCCTTTAACCATATTTTGATAACTTCGAATTCAGACTCAATGGCTGAGAGTATGCTTGACCCAGCTCTAACCAATGAGAAATTGAGAATTTGTGAAGAGCTGCTCAAAACGGAAACAAACTACATCGATAATCTCAAGCTGATAATCAGGGTCTGGAACTCATCTTGTTCATGAAATAATCATGAAAACAGTGTAGATCTAAGAGCAAAACTTCTCCGTTATTTAGGTGAGGGACGCTTTGCTGGAAAGCGTCGCTAGAAAAATCCAGTGATGCCAGAGCCAACAATAAGGCAAATCTTCGGAAAATTTGAAGCAATCGTCGAAGCCCATATGAACATCAGAGCGGAGCTAGAGGGCATTCTGCTCGAATAATAGCATAAAGTTGCGGGGGTATTTTGAAGCGGTTGCAGAGACTGGAGGTGTCCAATGTATAGAAACTCAAAATTCCTTTAAGGCAGTGGTCGCGCTCAAATATGCTCGTCTTCTTTTCCTCTCTCAACCCTTTTCTGGGTATAGAGTAGTAGAACCTATAAGAAAAAATCGCGAATAAAACACGCTGTTCTAGGCCAAATTTGAAGCCTGAACTTCCTTGTCTTTTGATGGTGGACGAGCTCATCCCACATCATCGGCATCGATTATCTCTAATATCAAGAACATCAGCTGGCTTGAAATTGAATTTCAATCAATGAAACTTCGGATTTATGTACACATCTAATCAAAAACATTGACTGAAGTGCTTGATTTCATTGTTCATCTGTTTTATTAGGTAAATTTGCATCTACATATTTCTTACTCTAAGTGTCGATCATTTTCGACTGCTTGGCATGAGACTGTGATCTTTCTGTGCACGTGTGCACGAACTGGAAATTTAATGTCTTAATAACTCTAATTCTAGCCCGTTTTTCACCTCGCTACCTTCATAGTTTTTGAGCTGTTTTTGATGTGAGGTAATTTTTGTAGTTTTTTCGATAACGTTTTTCATCGTGACCACTGCCTTTAACATGCTCAGATTTGGATAAAGTTCTCTTGCGATCTTCCTAGAATCTATCCATCTTATACGTGCTACTGCCCATTGGCTAGAAAAATGTTTCTGGATGCCTGTGGACGTAATCCACATTTAAACTCATTCATAGAGGTGTGAATACATTAACTGTTCCCAGTTTGCTGTAAGATTATGCATAATACAAAAGTTATTATTTCAACAGAACTTGGAGAAGAATCCTGCGTCCAATCGCCAACGTGTAGTTGACCTGATGGTAAAACCGATACAGAGATAAGCAGGAGTAAAACTTCTCCTTGAGAGTAGGTCCTAATTACGTGATTTATTCCGGAACAGATTACGAAAAAGAGTCTTAAAGGACTGGAAAAAAGTCGGATAGAAGGCAGAGCATAGTAGTGCTAGATGCTATTGCTAAGGTCTCTGACGTGCTCAGGTAGGCAGATAATTTGTGTTGTAATGCAAACTGGAACTCCTCCCTTCGAAGTTCTGAGGATTGTGCTATCTGTGGATAAACTTGTTATGTAACTTTTGGAAGTGAATTTTTTTTTTTCAGGCGAGCTGACACGGTTATGATGGCCAATGATAGATACATGGCTTCATTGAGTTTATTCACTGAAGTCAATGATATACCTGTGAGTTTTTCGTCAATCACGTAATACGTTTCGTAGAGAGCAGTATGTACAAGATTCTCGTGACTCTCTTTTTTTCGCTTTTACCCTAGAGTTCAAAAGTGCATGTATCGAGATCGCGTGCGCAATCTGGACGGGCATGCATGCTTATGAGAAGGGCAGCGGGTCGCTGCGCGTTCTACGTGCGATGCGTCGAGCCAGACCTGAAAAACACTCCGTCCCCATTTTTAGGGTCGCAATCTCACGACGCACAGTGAGCTCCCCCTCCTAACTGTTTTTGTTATTTTAATCGTGCTCAGATCCTATATTTTTTAAATTTCTCCTTCATAATTGAAGGAAGCGTTTACGATGATCATCCTCGTTGACTTTCCACAGTGAAATGATAGGCGAGAAGGATCCTAGGCTCCCAGTGTTAAAAGAACGGTAGAAAACGAGCTAGGAGCGGCGAAATAACGGCTGCAAGCAAGCGTTTTGGTGCCCCAGACACGCCTGGTGCCCCAGATCCGCCCCCTCGAAATGAACAAATGAAGACTCAGATTGCAGGAATGATCAAGTGAAGAGAGTGCTGCTAAGTGAGCTGATCGCTTCTTTACACTGATAGGTATTATCCTTCTAGCGGTCAATTCCTCCACGCTCAAAAGTCAACGTTAACAAGGGAGGGCCTATTTTGGCTCAAAAACGCGTCTTTCGTGTCCTTTTTAAGCATGCCTTGCTATATAGGGCACCAGACCTTCCTTAAACCGTGGAGATATCGGAAGTGAAATTGATCGTGAACACTGCCTTTAATTAATTTCTGAATAATTTTGCCATTTGGTTTAGTAATTTGCAGAAATGAAGCCATTTCAGATAAGGATAAAATCGAAAAACAGCTGTTAAGCGGGGGGTTTGCTGTGCGTAGGTTGAGTTCGTGAGGGTGACTCTCAACGTTCAAGGAACGGCACGTTTTTCAGCCGTAGCTCGATGCATCGCATGTAGAACGCGGAGCGGCTTCCTGCCCTCCTCATAAGCTTTCATGCATGCTGCCCCTGAGCGTGCGGCTAAGCACGGCAAGTAATAACAATTTAACATATATTCTGCATCGACTGAAAAGCTTATAAGCCTTACTCCTGCATATAATTATCATTCTTTTTTTCAGCCGTCACTCGTCAATGGATTGATCTAACGTCATAGCATTGATGGCCTATTCGTATGTGGAACCGACAAGAGCACCCTAGTGGAGAAGGCGATTTTCAGGCTAACCTTTCTCGCTGGCGGGACTATTATTGTGGGTAACCACTTGATTTCATATACTGTCTGCCCATATATTCCGCGTTGCTGTTGTAGGAAACTTTTTGACATTCACCGTATTTTCTCTTATAGAAGTATGTGCACTTCTTTTAGGCTTCTTCATAAGGTAAGCTTCTAAAAGAGGTGTACTTCCGAATGGTTTTTTAAAATTATCTTAGTGGAAATTTCAATATCATGACTAAGATTTTTGCGATTAGCTACCATGAAAAGTCAGCTATACGAGTCCGATTGAGTCATGGCTTGCACACTTGTTCATATTATCCTCCTTTTCTGAGCCTTAACACTGTTTCAGAATCAAAATTTTCGTTCCACATATTGTTTTGAAATGTACTACCCATACAGGTGTAACGGATGGTTTTCAGCCATCCGTTCTCGGTTCACTTCTATCACAGGCGCATTTCAAAGAGCATTACTTTTTTAATCGAGAAAATGCAGTGTATAGGAGGGAGTATGAATCATCGAGTAGTGAAGCAGTTTGAGAAAGGCCAGGCAGATAAGCAACATGTTGTATGAAAAGTCATATAAAAATCAGTTCTTGAACATATTTGAGACTTTCTTGATACGGATCCGATTCTTTTTCAGCTTCTATTTGCAGTTAAGCATAAAAAATCATGCGCTTGGAGAACATACATGGATAGGAAATGATGTTTGGCGCATGACATTCATGGAAACTCTCAAGAAGCCGTCAGTTTTTTTTTCTTTCCGTTCTTCGTCGGGCTTTTGAGCCGAAACTTGCCGTATTTTAGCTACACGTTCAAAAAAAAACTATGATGCGGAGCAGTTCCAACAAGTAGCTTTCATTTACTCTAAGAAAACCACCGAGTCCAGAGGCTTGTTGGGCGTCTTTTCTAAATTAAAATTTGATAAGAAGAAAAGCAGAAAGCTGGCTATGGCGCTTTCAGAAAGCGAATAGTCAAACCCTTCAATGAAGGAAAGGCTTCTTAGGATCATGGAACTGCACGAGGTGTGGGCCGGCCTGTTTTGCTCAGACCCCCCCCCTCTGATGGTAATTTTGCTCAGACACCCCCCCAGGAGCTTGAGTAGGTCAATTTTTGCCCGTTTTCTCCCACCCCACCAAGAGCTCTATTGTTCAAGCAGTTTATCTAGCAGGTTCACATACCTCTAACGTTTCACTGCAGTAAAATTTCTCTTGTCGCATTTAAATGGTGAGTATAAATTTGTCTAATCGTAAAAAACCAAAATTAACAGCTCGAAGCCAATGCTTTGCCACAGAATTCGGATCTTTGAGAGGACGAGAGCACAAACAGCGCTTATTGCATTCATGTGGAGAGGAGCTGAAAGTGCAAAAGTATAGGTAACTGGTAACTACTTATGCTGTGTAATAAAATGCGGATGTTTGAAAGAGGGTTCGATCTCGCCGGAAGTCCATATTCTTTTTTTTTACTCACGAGAGTAGGATATTCGAGTTAAGCGTGATTGATTTGCAACGTATACCAACTTTCAACGTCTGAGATGAACGCTGAAGGGCGCTACAGTATTCGGGATCACACCCTTTCTCAGGTGGGGTCCCAAAGTAAGTCAACAATTTTGAAAACTAGAAGTCACGAGAGTAGGATATTTGAGTCCAGCGTAGTTGATTTACTCTACATACTCACTTTCAACGACCAACATGGATGCTGAACACCGCTACACTATGAGGCTGCACACTTTTTTTCAGGTGTGGTCCCGCGCAAAAGGGGCATTTTTGAAATTTATGTGTCACGAGAGTAAGATATTTGAGTTCAGCGTGGTTGATTTGTTCTTACGACTTGTTTTGACCATCTCAGGACCTCTACATATATAGATAGCGGGAGACGATGAAAAAACGACTGTCCTTGAAAAACTAGGTTCTTTGGAATGTTATAAGTTAAGTGCTGAACGAGTTATGTGGAAAAATCTTGGCTCTAAGAAACTGGACATCATACTCCATCGTTTGAAACTTTCCGGACCCCTGGAGTCAGTCTTTGAAGAAAATTTACTAGGTGTGGGTTGTTCTTTAAAATGCACTGAGGGCCCACAACTAGGCCCACACTTAAAGGCAGTGTTCTTGATAATCTTCGATTTTGGGATTAATAGCTAAATCGATTGTTTGGCCCCTGGGTAGAACATTAATGACGAAGGAATCGAGAAAAACGCACCAGAAGGTCACGAAATCCTTTACTCTCACCCCACCTCTTTACTCTCACAGGAACTGTTCGCTGTGACAATGAAATGATTTGTGGGCCCGTCCTTTACGATTATTTGCTTTCTGTTGCTCCGTGCTTTTCTTCGGACCCTTACAAGTACTATTTTGCCTGGAATATTCTTCCATTTTCGACTGATCCCATTTTTCACCGGTGACAACCACCATGAACATGTTCATACAACTGGACAACTAGTCCAGGCCAGAGAATAATGTCACTGAAATATGACGTTTTAGTGCGTTTCTCACCGTTTCTTCGTAATTTCTGTAACACTCGGTGGGCAACGCTTTGTTTCGAGTGAAAAACTCGGGAATGAAAATCATCGTTAACACTGCCTTTGAGTACTGAGAAAAGGTGAAAAATGTTGCAGAACCCACACCAGGAAAATTTTTTCAAAATCCTTCTCCGGGGATGCGAGTGGTTTTAAACGGTAGGGTTCAGAGTGTAGTTTCCTAAAGCCAGGTTTACTCCGGGTACCTTATTCAAAACTTAAGTTACTGCAGTTTTAAATTACAAATTTATGTTCGTGGACTTGGCCGATTTTTTTTTCGTAGTCTCCCGCTCTATAAGTAGCGGTCTTCGGCGTTAAAGGCAGTGTTCACGATGAATATCGCACTCGAGTTCGACCCAAAAATGGGATTGATTGATCGTGAGGTAACTAATAGTGAAGAAACAGGGAAGAAAAACGTCCAGAATAAGTCAAAATAACGGTTTCTAAATTCAGGGCGTGGACGAGAATCATGGGCCCTGCTGATTTCGGCAAGCGCGCGCTAATCGCGAAATCTTTGCGGATCGATAATGCTTACTGCGGCAGAGTTGCTTGGCAATTTTCCATCGAAACGTGTGCGGCGCCACAAGCTCGTCCGATTGGGGGGCGGACCGGGATAGGTAGGCGCACAGGGAGAGCTTTCAAAGCCGTTTGTATTTATTTCTGGCCAGTTTTCGTTGCTTTCTTCACCCTGTCCTCTACAGCACCTGCCAACTTAGTGTGTCACACCGAGACTTCGAGAACGAGATTTATCGTGAACACTGCCTTTAATCTGAGATGATGAAGGTTTGTAACCAGGGTAAATCCGTCACGCTGGACTCAGATATTCTACTCCTAGTTTTCAAAATTGGCTACTTTCGGCGGGACCACACCTGAGAAAGGTGTGATCCCATGTTCTGTAGTGGTCTTCAGTGTTCATCTGAGATGGTGAAAGTCAGTATGTACTGTGCTTCTCTGAGCCAAATTCCGGTCCGAAATTTCGTCTCGACACGCTTTGCGGCCTCGCGCTTTCAAGTCGGAAGAGCTTCCAGCGCCGCAGACGCCGATCTGTTGACTTAAGGTGGGTTTTGGAAACTGGAAACTAAACTAGATTGGAGAAAACTATACAAAAAACCACATCGAGTCGGCTTTGGCGCTGGAAGCTCGATTGACTCGAGCGCGTGAGGCCCCACAGCGTGTCGAGACGCAATGGCGGACCGGACTTCGGCCCAGAGAAGCACAGTAGGGCGAATCGACTCCGCTCAACTCAAATATCAACACTCGTGACTCATGGAAATCATTTGCAGAAATCATTCAGCATTTAGTCGTCAAAATGATTTGGACTTTTTACATGCTGGATTCATACGTCTTGACTATTATTCTGAGAAGACTTTAAGTTCACCCTATACTGCCTATTTGAACTCCGTGACTCGTAAATCAGTTAAATCAACCTTTTAGTTGAATCGCAATCTATATTTGAAATCTACGTGAAAAACTGTTCTTGACGGTTTTTACTCACAAACACGTTGACTCAATTGGTATTCGTCAAAAAATCAGACCCCCCGCTTCCACCTCTCCGGAGCTCAGACCCCATCCCTGTGGGGACCCACACCCGCGCGGAACCCTGCTTAGGAATGCCTCTCCAAAAATTATCGCAAACGAGATAAATGAAATAAATAAAAAAACGAAGAAACCTAACTCTCAATTTCGCTTTGAGTTAATTGGGAAATTGGATGCCAGTTGTAGAGCCACTGGAACAAACGCCATTCTGTTAGATGGAAATCAGAGAAGGCCAACGGGATGCTTATTGGTATGTTAAGGTCGATCGAGTTGATATGGGCGAGTTTATGGAGCGCCTGACGGAGGTTTCTGAGCGAGTGGGTTCTTTTCGTTTATAGGTACCAAACAAAAGTGGGTAGGCGGTTTTGTGCTTGACATTATGGGCGCAGGGTTTGTTCGTCTAAATCATGCCGTCATAGCCTGAGATGTACTTTTTTTCCAGAAACCTTTCTGCATTGCCTTTCAGAATGGTCGACCACTTACAGTCGGCAAGAAGATGACGTTCAGCACAGTGTCGGCTGAATGTCGCAATCAACTTAAGAAGAAACTGAACGGGTATGATTGTAATATCACAGGGTTGTCTTGCGTCGTAGTCAGGGGTGTGCGTAATTACGGTTTACGATTTACGACATTTTGAACCGTAAATCGTAATTTTTCGTAAATAAAAATACATGCAATGGAAGTAAATCACATAACATCTCCTGTTGACCTGCTCTAATCCCACTTTGCGTATACTAATGCTTCTGGTAAGGAGATGTTCAACCCAGGCGTGTGATTACACAGCACGATCCCGTTATCAGTCTTTTATGTGATTCTATCATTATAACGCGGGACACAAGGTCGGAGTTGGAGGCGCTGGCTAACAGATCCGCTTCGCTCGCCGCGCACGTCTCACTAGCTGTCGCCTACGACGCAATACAATCTAAAATCACTCTTCACGAGAGACTTCGTTTTCGAGTTTTTCATGAAGATCAACTTTCCTGATTCCCATAACTAGATTAGCGTCAAAACATCGAGCGAAGCAGTCTAATCAATCAAAAAATTGCTTCGAATAGTGGTCTTGGCCCGCCTTTTGAGTAGATCACGGCTGCTCAGAGTTCACGAAAATCATCACGAGGATTCGTTTTTCATCCCAAGAGTTTGAAGCTGAAAACCGTTTCCTGTAGTTGATTTCTCTTCATCCGCAGCAAACGGACACTCAGAAAAGGCGCGAGTGCTAGTTTAAACGCTCATCTTCGCCCTTTTTCTGAAGCCGTTATCTCTCACTAATGCGAGCGTTCGGTGGGGCGCGTTGGCTACATTCTTTACTAAACTATGGGGGCTAAACTACACAAAGCGACAAAAATTAGAAAGCGATTTTTTTCTTACGTTACCTTTGAGAATCTACCGTCTCGTCACCATAAAGCTACGATTCTGGCAGTGATTTAGTGGATATACGAAAAAATAGACTGTGCTGGGCGACCGATACTGTGCTCTAGATAATATAGAGTTGGCAGGGATCGGACTGATACTTTACGATCTCTATTGAAGGTTGGCGCGAGCTTGATGTCATGTTTTTTAACGTACGTGCACCGAGTTTGAGCCAACCTTCAGTAGGGAACTCGAAGTACATAATGTACAGCATAGGAGTGCGATCCCTACCGACTGTATGTATAATCGGTGTTGCGGTTCCGCTAGCAAATGGGGGGAGTTTTCAAATTCTGCTGTTGGGAATCGCTTAGATACGGTGATTTTGGCTTAACGCTTACAACGGCGTTAGCGTTTCAGGAGAGGCATTACGAGTATAACTGTGTCTCTGTTGCCCAGTAGATACGCGTACAGCTGAATCGGACTTGCGGATTTCTCAAGATCTGGGAAGTAGTTGTGGAATGAGTGGTAAAGCAAAGCAGAGAAATACGGGTAATACGGTCCCATTAAGGGTATGGTATACTTTTTCGAGATCGGGTCGCGTCGCTCTGCACAGCGACAGCGAACGGCTGTCGCGGAGCTCGGGGCTCCCGCCCTTTAAACCTGTCGCATTCACAGTGCGCTGCAAAGCGACAGGCTTCGGCATTTTTGAAGTATGTCAGCCCTCCGCGACACGTCGCTGAGGCTGACGCGCCATAATTGTTCCTACGGCAACCGATGCCGCTGCTCCGATGCAGGTCCCGCGCGATCTGTGCTAGATTTCATGCCTGTCGCTTATGACAGCGACAAAGTGTACCATACACCTTAAACATGGTTAGCTGTCAAATACTAAACGCAACTTAATATGCACTTAGTACGTGAAACAGTGGACAGCACGCAGTTTCTCTTGTTTCACCACATTAATCATATTTTTAGTGGTTATTGTTATTCATTGCTGTTTACGATTTACGATTTACGATTTACGGTTTAAGATTTACGGTGGTTTTATCGTAATTACGTTTAACGGTTAACGAAATTTGAGATTTGATTTACGCACATCCCTGCTTGATACGTATGTACGGAAGACTGTGGCTATGTTCACGCCGAGAGTTTTTGTCCCGCCTGAGTATGTACAACTAGAGCATTACCAGTGAAACCGATTATTGAGAACCATCATTCCACCACAATCAAGAAATTTACACACGACTTTCAAATCGTCATCGTTAGTGCGTCACTGTTATAACACAAACCCGGTTTCTGGCGAACTGCACCTCAAGAAGCTGTGCTTCGTTCACTTAAAAGCTAGAAGTTCTTAAAGTGGTCGTGCTTACCGCATACTGCGTAAACAAAAACAGTATCTTTGCCAATCCAAAACACCGAGTATAGAATAGGTCGTAAACCTGATAATCGTCCATGAAACGACTCTCGATTGCATTGTTTAGTTTACTTACCCAGTCCAACACTGTACGCCCGGCTTTGTCGAATTTTGATTCGAACCATTAAAGGCACAGCCCAACCTCCGAATTAAATGTTCGCTTTTCTGCCTATCTTGGAGAGAATTTCACGCTGATCACAGTAGTGTCCTCAGAGTCGCTCAGACCTCACTACGAACGGAATTTCGGCTCCTCGAAAATTTCGATTTTGAACGGCTAGAAGTTCGCGGACGAGTTGTCTCGACTCTGTATTTCCTAGTTATTCTCAACCATAGTTGTGAAGCAAGCCACAATATGAAGTCAGATAGAAAACAAATCGAAGAACATAGATTTTGGATAAAATCATTCGCGCGTCTCTTCCCAATTGAGGTCGGAAACCTGTCAGTGGGCGTTACCCATTTTTTCTTTCAAGGAGGCGTGGCCGACTTTTTCCTAGCTTTTTCTCGCTGATTTGAGCGAATTGAGATTCCGCGCATGGCAGGGTTGCTATAGGCGGCGACCGAACCATAATATCAAAAATTACCTCTGAGGTTGGACTGTGCCTTCAACTTTATCTTGCTATTCCTCCTCCCACGTGTACGCGTTCCACGTGGTTCATTTTAATAACATGATTAACTTGTTCTTGTCCAGCACAGAACAAGGTTCAGTCGAGAAAAATCGAAATTGGGAAGCAAGCCACCAGACTGACAAATCAAACAATGTCTCTCAAAACAAACCGAGCATGCCTACAGAATGAGTGAACCAGATAAATTAGTTTGCGCATTCCTAGTAGAACAGATAACCAATCATCAGAAACGTCAGCGGCAGCATGCAGCTACGCCCGGAGTTGAGCTGTAAGTATATACATACTTTGCATAGAGTCATTTGTTATTACAATACTAGTGATCGCTGGCGCGGGCGTTTTGATGAGAAATGTCTCTGTTATCTGTATATGAACTATCTAATCCAATATATTCAAACATAAAAGTAGTATTAGGCCCTCCGCTTAAGCCGACCCTAAAATTCACATCTTCGTTTCGGTGAAATTATCTTGCGTGGGATAATTGAATGCTGAAAAATAGATTTTTTGGATTCCATTATTATTATGCAGCTACGGACCTCTTCTGGTATAAAGGCTGAGACACTTCCATGTCATTCAGGTCCCAAAGGAATGAAGGCTAACAACGGGACCCAGTAGCTCAGACTGAGCCCTTATTCAGCAGGGAAAGTATCGCCCATTTCATTCAAATAGGAAGCCCTCAGCTTTCAGACGCCCAATCATTCGATCAATAGATATCATCCCTCCGTTTTTCCAAGCGCCACTTTTACGAACAAGCAGCCTCGCGGCTTCTTATTCAATGAAAAAAATTGTATCCTCTGTTTCCGAGTGAAATTTATTTCCGTTCATCGCGCGTACGCTGCGTCTCTTTCTCCCCACAATTTCTCTCTATTTCTACCCTCGCTCCGCACAAGAGCGCAAGGGAACAGGGTAATTTTGGCTCAGGAGCAGAGCATACACTGGAGCACGAACTTCTTTTGATAACTGCAAAAATATGGATTGTTCACTGGTCCTTAGAAATGAAAAGACGGAATAATATCGTTAAGGCAGTATTAACGACAGAGGTTCTTTTTGAGTTCTTAGTGTGAAACACTACGCTTGCAGATGCTGGAGGGCATGGGGTCGAAGAAAGCAGCGAAAACGGAACGAAAATCGATGAAAAAAGCGAAGTGAAGAAGTCGTTAGCCCAGTACGCCTGCTTACCCGCCCCGCCCCCCGTTCTGACGGGCTTGTGGCGCCGTGGACGTTTTCGAATGTCAAGCAACACCGCCATGTCCTGTCTGATCGATTTGGCCATTAGCGCGCGCTAGTGGAAACTAGCAGAACGCGTAAGCTCGACCGCGCCCTGAACCTCCACGTACGTTAGAAACCGATATTCTAGCTTATTCTGAGCGCTTTTCTTTGCTATTTCTTCGCTATTTGATAGCTCACGACCGAACCACCACATTTTTGTGTCGAACTCGATAGTGATACTCAGCGTGAACACTGCCTTTAGAAGAAGGATTTCGAAAAATCAAGCTTCAAGAATCTCTAGATTGTCTCACCTGCACTCAATTTCATGAACGAAGCATAGAGCTATGCTACTACTACAATGTTACTACGCTATTACTTTAACTACGCTATGACTATTATTTAATTACGCTATTAGTACTATTACTGCTACGCTATTACTTTAACAACTACTACTAAAAGTATCGCAACATTTTGCCGCGCGCGGCCTCTTTGAAGACAATCAGTTTCAGGAAAATTCAATTCACAAAACGCACCGTTAGGTAGACATTTAAAGGCAGTGTTCACGATAAAAAATGTGTTTCAGTTTCCACTAGGAATGGGTAGTGGAGGGGCACAATGTAACGTTGACGTCGAAAGAAGGCATGAAAACGAGCCAGGAAAAGCTCCAAAAGAGCCTGAAGTTGCCATTTCGAGCGCAAGGTAAACCTCAAAAGCGCATCACACGCCCACCGACGTAAACAAATGAATGCTCAAGATCGTGAGATGAGCGATGATTTCCAATCATTAGCCCCGTTCTTCCCTTCATTCTCAACTTCTCTCTTTACTCAGGTCAGCTCGCATAGATCGGCTGCAAAAGACGCAAGTTACAAGCCTCGGACAACTCGTCCACCATTTTCCCTAGCTCAATTTTTAAGGGGCCATAACTCCATTCCCAGAAGGTATAGTACGATTTCAGAGACATCATTGGAATCAGCGTGGGGCCGTTTTCAAGATAGGCGGGAAAACAGAAAAACAATTTTCATCGTGAACACTGCCTTTAAGCCATGTTTATTCATAGAATAAAAAAAAATTCGTTCAAAAAATTACAAGTATCGAACTTTTTTTTGCCAAGTTGGGCATATGCTCCCCGTTTATACAAAACCTAGTGCGGGTATTGTAAGTATTCTCCCACTGAAGGACTAAGATTCCCCCATATATGAAGGAATGGCCTTTGTGGCTATACTAGAGTGGCGTATTGTGTCTATGTACTCTCGTTATTTACGAGATGTAATGGAGACCTCGAGACTCTAAACGACGTGGTTGAATAGATGGGATGAGAGAGCTCCATCCTTTCAATGCATGTGGACCATTAGAAATGAGAAAAAAACAGTCAGCTTCCGCGCCACATTGGTTTCGATAGTCATACAGCTGGTTCCATTTTGTTTTCTTCAAGTTCATAAATCTTTTCCTGGCATTATAATTCTTAATCCTTAAAACAGTTATTGGGGATTGCGCTCTCGCCCAATGTACGCTTTCCGTGTATTTGAGAAATCGTGGTCTGTCAGTGAGTGGATGTTTTTCCAAATAGCAAAATTTTTCCGGACCTAGTGTATGTATCCGATTGGAAACGTCACCGACATGCAAATGCCTCTAACAAGGACTGAACGTTTTAGAAACAGCACGCAGAACAGGAGCTGCAGAGGTTTCTGTCGCAGCCTTGATTTAGACTTCTTATTGGTTATACTCCGGCCTTCCAACTTTTTTCAGGAGCTGATGCAGAGAGTAGGTAGCGAATTGGCGTGGTTCATTAGCGAGTTATCTACGCTGGAAAGTCTCTTTTTGGTTCGAACAGAATTCGCCCTACATCTCTTTAATCCAATTGGTATCACACATACTTTCCAAGCATCAGCTATCGCTCTTTCATTCATACATCAGGACCCTTCTTCACGAAGCAGAAAGCTACATTTTCTCTGTATTGACTCCTCGTTAAAGGCACAGTCCAACCTCAAAATCGTTTTTCTGTTCTTCTGCCTATCTTGATGGTTCCATGCTGATTCCGATGATGTCTCTGAAATCGTACAAGACCCTCTAGTAACGAAGTTATGGCCCCTTCAAAAATTTAGCTACCGAAGCATGCTGGACGAGTTGTCCGTGGCTTGTAACTTCCGCCATTTGCAACCGATGTAAGCGAGCTGACCTGAATAATTACAGAGGCTGAGAATAAGGGTAAGAACGGGACTTTTGATCGGCAAGCATCGTTCATCTAGCTACTATTGAGCTTGAAAGACCATGAAAGGCGCGTGCCAAAGTGGCTTCCTGATGTGGGCGCCCCAGAGTGGATTCTTCCTATAACTCGCTTCTTGAGAGGAAATGAGAGCTCGCACTTTGCAGTTGTATAGGGGCTGGGTCTACTTCACAATTTTGTTAAAATCTCAGATTTCGTCCCTGAGCTTGGACTGTGCCTTTGGCAGCACCTTCAGCCTTTCTGCCGCGTTCACATGCTCTCCATATAACACTTGAAGGCAGCATACACGCTCGTAAAAGTTGTCGAGATAACTACATTAGTGGGGTCGTGCGGGCCCTAGAAGAGCTTTCACGAAGTTGCAAGCGTTAAAAACAAGTTAAAATGACCGTATTTGAGCTGTATAAAGTAACCAAATCATACTTTCTCCGCCCATCGATACGGGCGCCGCCCCTCAATACAGATATTCAGTGCTCGATTACGGTCATTTTGAATACTTTTTTACGCCTCTGACGGCGTAGGCGTTCAAGGAAAGACTGTACGAGTACACTAGCGTCGTTATCCCAATAAATTTGCCGCTGGCTCCGCTATTTCAGCCAATGCGGTACAACTCGTCCACTTCTGGGCCAATATAGAACGAGCCGTTATATCTTCATTTCACTCGTTTTTTTTCGGTTTTTTCGTCATTTCTGAATATTAACAGCTTCAGACTTTTGATTCATTCCATAAAATTGATATCATGTTTGAGCGTGTTTGCTGCCTTCAAAGGCAGCGTCCGCGCAGAAAACCGCACTCGGTTTTTTCTTCTCAATCCAATGTTTGATCCAATTGGAGATAGTTGGCAAGGCTTGAGACCTTAATGCTGCGTATTCATAATGCTATACCTTCTTGAAATCCGCTCCATGGTCTGAAAAGGCGTTTTCCTGGTCGATCATCTAGCACGAGGAGCAGAAGCTCCACAACAGGCCACGGCAAATCCAAAATTCCAAATTCTTTATTTCGAGAAATTCTCGCGTTTAAACGTGTGTATTGAAAGTTTCCTATTTTCAGAGGATTCCTGACACTGAAAAGGCCAAAAGAAATAATCAACTTAAGAAGTTACCGGGGCTAAACCCTTTCAGTCGTCCAGCATTTCCGACATTTGTGTATTATACAGGACACACCAAACAGACGTGGAAAGACCTGAACACGGTTTTTTTAGCGCGTACACTGCCTTTAAGGAACCACGAGTTCACACTGCTCACCCACGCCAGGAACTCGATCTTCTACCGTTTCTTCAGAAAATGAGATTACAAGAAAAATTAGAAAAAATAAGATTTCTCATTGTAGCTGAAAAACAAGTGCCAGAAAGAACTTAAGGCTTCCGTTTCCGATATAGTCTGGAGCATTGACCAACCGGCTAGATCCACCGAATTGATTGGCCGTGGAGCTCGCGGTCAACTGCGCAGATTAGCCATGGGCGCGGTCCCTTAAAGGCAGTGTTCACGATGAAAATCGTTTTTCTGCTTTTCTGCCTATGTTGAAAACGGCCCCATGCTGATTCCAATGGTATCTCTGAAATCATACAAGACCTTCTGTGAACGCAGGTATGGTCCCTCAAAGATTGAGCCATGGAAACATGGTGGACGAGTTGTCCGAGGCTTGTAACTTCCGCCATTTGCAGCCGATCTATGCGAGCTGACTTGAGTAAAGAGAGAAGCTGAGAATAAAGGGAAGAACGGGGCTAATGATTGAAAATCATCGCTCATCTCACGATCTCGAGCCTTCATTCATTCACGTCGGTGGGCGTGTGATGCGCTTTTGGGGTTTTCAATGCGCTCGAAGTTGCAACTTCGGGCTCTTTTGGGGCTCTTCCTGGCCCGTTTTCATGCATTCTTTCGACGTTAGCGTTGCAGAGTGTCCCTCCACTACGCAACTCCAGTGGAATTTCGAAAACTTTTTTCATCGTGGACACTGCCTCTAAGTGTTAAAGGCATCGTGTGTGCTGAAAACGCCTACCGCTTCTTCTGGTCGATATCTGGCTCTGGCCCGACTAAGACCGTAGGAATAGTTTGGCGGATCTAAACGTATCGTTGGAAATATGCAAAAAGTCGAAAGAATAACATGCCGTCAAAAGGGGCCGGCTCTTTAGCTATCATCTATCACAATTCGCCAATCGATTTCATGTTGCTGGTAGGATTTCCTTGCGATCCAGTGCTGTTCAAAAAATCAATTGATCTGAATTCAAACGCCACTGTCAAGTGCTTTGTGCCTTGATATTCAGGACGGACTGTGGTTTTTGAAGAGCTTCTTGGCGATTCTCATTTACTAGATTTCAACTCACTCAGAAATATTAAAATAAAGCATGGTCTTCTGCGCATACGACATCTTCAAGTTGCCGGACTGCGCCTTAAAGGCACAGGACACCCATAAAATTAATTTCCGGATTTGATGCTTGTCTTGGAGAGAGTCACACGCTGATCACAGTGGTGTTTCTGAAATCGTCCGAGACCCCCTATGAACAGAGTTATGGCTCCCTAAAAATGCCTATATTTTGAGGGTGAAAAATTGGTGGACGAGTTGTCTCATGCCTGTATTTCTCTTCAATCGTAATCGTTACGCGAAAGCAAGCCAGGATAAGGAGATAGCCCGGCAATGGACTGAAGAACATAGACCTGTGGGAATTCACCCATCCATATAGCCGCTATCGAGTTCGAAAATCAGAAAGGGGGTCGGGCCTGTGGTGGTGAGCGAAGGGGGTCGGGCCTGTGGTGGTCGCTTATATCTCGCTTATTTGGAGGAATTGAGACCTCGCATTTGGCACGTGTTATACAGGAGGGGTCTTCTACACAATTACACAAAAATCTCAAAATTCATATCTGAGGGTGTACTGTGCCTTAAAAGGCAGAGTACACGATAAATATCACACTCGAGTTCGACACAAAAATGGGGTTGATTGGTCGTGAGGTTACTAACAGTGAAGAAACAACGACGAAAAACGTTCAGAATAAGCTCAAATAACGGTTTCTAACGTTCAGGGCGTGGACGAGCTCATGAGCCGTGCTAGTTTCCCGCAAGCGCGGGCTAATCACGAAATGTGCGCGAATCGATCAGGCTGGACGCGGCAAAGTCGCTTGGCAATTTGCCATAGAATGCTCGTCCGAATGGGGGGCGGACCGGGATAGGTAGGAGCACTGGGATAACATTCAAAGGCGTTTCTATCAATTTCTGAACCGTTTTCGCTGTTTTCTTCAACCCCATCCCCTCCAGCATCTGCCAGCTTAGTGTTCCACCCTGAAACTTCGAGAACGAGATTTATCGTGGACACTATACTTTTACATTTTCAGATTTTTTTTTCGAATATTCGATTTTTCGAATGATTCGGGATTTAGCCTTTGTCAAATATTCGACTTGTCAAATGATTCGAAGTCGACTTTTTCAGTCGAATGATTTTTCGAATCATTCGATTCGGTCAAAGTATAGTGGAGACTGCCCTTAAAGGCACTGTCCAACCTCAGAGTTAATTTGGGATATTTTGATCCGGTCGCCGTCTATAGCAACCCTGCCAAGCGCGAAATCTCAATTCGCTCAAATAAGCGAGAAAAGGCTAGGAAAACGTCGGCCACGCCCCCTTGAAAGAAAAAATGGGCAACGCCCACTAGCAGGTTTCCGACCTTAATAGGGATGAGACGCGCGAATGATTTTATCCAAAATCTATGTTCTTCCTTTTATTTTCGGGCTGGCTGTATATTGTGACCTGCTTCAGACTGATGGCTGCAAATAGCGAGAAAATACCGACTCGAGACAACTCGTCCGCGAACTTACCAGATCAAATTCAAAATTTTTGAGAAGCCGTAACTTGGTTCGTAATGAGTTCTGCGCGATTTTGAAGACATCATTGTGATCAGCGTGAAATTCTCTCCAAGATAGGCAGAAAAACGAAAAATCGATTCTGAGCTTGGACTGTGGCTTTAAACCCTACAAGGGGAGGCGTGCTAGGCCGACTTCAAACATCTCTCTCTCGGAAATGAATCGATGTGTGGCGAACTACATTGTCCGTAATTGAAATGTCGCTTTAGGGTACGGCAATACAAATTATCTTAGATTGTAGTTTTAGCAAATATTATGACGTCTCTTGCATGGAAGGTGGTCATTTCATTGCCCGCCCTTTCCAGTGAGGTGTAACAAGTATTTTCACGGTAAAATAGCGAAATATTCTTGTTTTTTTTTCTTATGCATGTCGCTATGGGGAGAGCTGGGTGTTCAACAAGCCGCTAGTAAAACTTCATTCTTTCATCAGCTACAACTTCAAGGCATCTTTCGCACTGGAAACCACTTTCCATTTTCAGGCTTAATTTCAAGAATGGGCCGGGTAGACCATATCGGTAGACTTCGAGGAGTCAAAAAATTAGGGCCATTAGGTTGGAAGGGTTTAAAGATTAGGACTCGCCACCTGCTCTCACCAGTCATCTATAACTTTTTCATAGAATGTTGATGCGACCGTTGAAAACATGATAAACAGTTACGTCACAAGCCCCACATGAAGAACAACTTCGGAAATGACAATTACAGGTTCTTCAAATGGAGAAAAACTTCAAAAACGATCTTGACCAAAATTTAAACGCAATTTTACAGCGTGTTCAGACTTAATTTCCTTTAGGAATGAAGGTTTTTCACAGGCCCTTTCGACGTTGTTTGTTAACTTTACTGGAGAGGTCAAGTAATGCAAAGACAAGAAAAAATAATATATGGTTTTCTGCGAGTACGATGCCTTTGACTCGATTGCTCATGGGTGGGGGATAGGGTAGGATACCAAGTTCACACACTCGCATGTAGCTACCTGCTTCGAAAGTTTCACTGAGTGGGTCTCCAAGGCAACACGACTTCTAACAAAGGAATAAATCGGAAATTCCTCCATCTTGAAAATTTTCTGCCCGGCTACCATCGAAAATAGGGCAGAACAGTACTCGCTAAGTGTGCATATATGTATGGACTATTTTATGATCTGGTTTAAGGTCTCTTTTAATCCATATGAAACCTCACAGTCATAGTGTCCCTGAAAAGTGTAAACATCACAAAAAGGGGTGAGACTGGTAAGTATGTGGACAGCTCCGCCCATAAATGATAAATGTAGCAGTACCGGGACGTATGTATTTGACTTGTGAAGTTGACTGGATTGTTTGCACCCAGCACAGCTATTGCGCCGTAATTTGACTTCAAAGTTAATTTTTTTATTGATTATACCTTTTAATAGCTAGCTGACGATAAATTATGAACAACTTACAAGGTCCTGATATAGCCACTTGAATAGAGAAATAATTTTTCTGAGGTAGTTCCCACATTTCTCCTCCTTTCATGCGCAACCGGTACATGATTCTCTAATCACCTAGAAGTGGCTTCATTCACTTCTATCGAGAATCTTCTTGAGGCCTTATCACCTGACATACCTTGAACATTTTTGTGAACTGCTCGTAGGTTGTGATGCAGAGTCTGCGTCCTGACTTTGTTACGGGGGATGAGGTGCGAGCTCATAATCATTTGTAGGATTTCTATCATGCTAATGTGCTCGCTAATTGTGGCATTGAAAAAAGGAGAGGTTCGTCGTGATTGCTTCTTAGTCTTTAAGCTCTGATGTGTTTTCCTCTGAAGTAGTCGTTTCAATGTTGTTAGGTCACTCGCGTTCTCAGTAAGATTTTAAAACCTGCCAATATTCTTGATGACTGAACTGGGATCGTTCTGAAGACAAATCATAGGTACGTGTGATCTGAAATGGACCCATAATGGAGATGAGCACAGGGAAAATCAAATGCAATACCAAATTTCCTCTTATGCCTACAAAGAACTTGTTGATTTCTTCGCCCGGATAGAGTTTTCTAATTAGAATTCAATCGCATCATTGACGCTTCCCTGTCTCCTGTACGATTCGGCGAAGTTGCACTTCACTAATTCGATCACCTGATAACAACTATTTCCATGGTCTGTAACATCTTTTTTAAGAATGATGTTCCTGACACATGGGAAAACTGGTCCATAGCGGGTGCAAATTGGTGTCAAATCAGGATTATTTCTTCCTTCCGTTAACACTCATGTTTCCAATTTTCAAATAATTGCGCTGTCTACTGGAGTGTTTTCCTTGTTTTATCGATCAGAAGAAGTCGCAACGCTGTCAGTGAAACCATTTTTCATATAGACATTCTCTTACGATTGCGCTTCCACCGGCGCTTCGGCTCTAGGATTCAGTAGACATAAAACTGTGCAGTATGGGATGAGTTAGACGTTTCTGTTCTATTCGGTACCATCTTGCGTCCTTTAATGGCACAGTCCAACCTCAGAATCGTTTTTCCGTTTTTCTGCCTATATTGAAGACGGTCTCACGCTGATTCCAATGATATCTCTGAAGTCGTCCAAGACCCCCTTTGAACAAAGTTATGGCTCTTCAGAAATGCCTAGATTTTGAGAGCAAAAAATTGGTGGACGAGTTGTCTCAGGCCTATATTTCTCTTTATTCTCCATAGTTGCGCGAGAGCGAGCCAGAAGGAGACAGCCCGGCAGTGGACTGAAGAACGAGGACTTGTTGGCATTCACTCATCCATTGAGCCGGTATCGAGTTCGAAATTCTGCTTGGGGGTCGGGCCTGTGATTGTGAGCGAAGGGGGTCGGGCCTGTGGTGGTCGCTTATATCTCGCTTATTTGGAGGGTACTTGGCACGTGTTGTTTGGGAGGGCTTACTGCGCAATCAAATATACATAAAATAAAATTCATGTCTGAGGGTGTACGCGGCAGTGTTCACGATAAAAACGGTCTTTGAAAGAACGGCTGAGAAGGAGTCACAGATAGCCCTATACGGCCCTCACGAGTATGTAGCTGTGCTATGCCTGCTACACCCACTCCCTCATTGGCCAACAAGGAAGTTGGCGGGTAGGGTATAGCACATACAAGTTTGAGGACCACGTAGGGCTATCCATGAGTCGTTCTGAGCCGCTATTTCGCCATTATTGTTGCAATGGACTCTAGCACATTCGATTTCGCGTGCAAACTCGATGACTGTCTCTATCGTGAACAGTACCTTTAACGATACTGTTGACATCGTCACCGCTGAAGGATGCACTCGTGAAAGGGATTCGAGTGGGAATTTCTAAATCACTTGTCTAAGGCTCCACTTTAATCGTATATGTATTCGAGCACGGAGCCGCGAGCCTCGTAGTTGCGTTGGTTGTAGTAAACAGGCATATAATTCAGAATTATATAGTTGTTCGTTTCGCGTGCATCGTAGCATAGTTGTATAAGAACGAAAATGTTCGAAAATTTTTCAGATTTTCTTCTTTCGTTTGTTTGAAAAATTGTCGAGCGATTTTTTTCAAAATTAATTCGTACTAAGTTTCATCGCAATTCCTTTCGATTTTCATTCGTTCGAATTTTTGTCCAACGGAATTTTTTGCAATTTTCGTTCGTTCGAGATCTGATTTTTCGATTTTTTTTTGAAAACTCGTCCGATTTTCTAGTCGCATTTCGAATCCTAGGTTGCTACGTTTCATTAATCCTCGGGCAGGGTCGTCATGGGCGTGACCGAACAACTCACCTGCTCGTTTAATTTGTGCTTGAGACGGGTAAAATCGAAGCCTTTCCCGTCCACGTAAGTCCGAGCTGAGCGAGCAGGAGCGCGGTCGGTCATTAGACTGGCCTGAAACGGGGGCGAAAAAAGACTATATATACTCTGTTTATCTTGAATTGCACAAAACACGGTCCGCTACTAGTCCTCTAATTGGCCCGCTAGTACCGTAGTGTACGTCCACGACGCCTTCTCGGCAGACCCGGGTGTGCACCCGGTGTGCAGAGCAATCGAATCGTCAATGCCGTCACTCGGCCACCCACCCTGCCACCCGGGTCTGCCGAAATCGCGTCGTGGACGTACACTACGGTACTAGTGGGCCAATTAGAGGACCATTGGCGGACCGTGTTTTGTGCAATTCAAGATAAACAGAGTATATATGTATAGTTCAGTTCCGCAATCACGTTCAGTCCTCATTATCACAATCGTAGAAGCGAATCGGTTGTTTTTGAGAAAATCAACTAGAATCATTCTCAAAACAACCGCTTCGCTTCTACGATTGTGATAATGAGACTTTGCGGACTGAACACGATTGCGGAACTAGATCATATGTGTCTTGGACAGGAATATGTACTCGCGACTTGAGCCGAAATCGAACACGGGTGGAATATTCATTCTCAGAAACAGAAGAACAACATTACCAAATAACAAAAAACAACCGTGAATTACTATGAAGTCATATTTAAAAAAACTGAAAATGGACCACAAACTCGTGTCGTGCACCTGTCACAACTTCCTTAGACAAAAATTGAGCGAAAAAAAAATCTTGTCCTATGTATGATGTCGGAATATGGTATCAATGTCCATATCAAACTGCGGACCTAAGTCTATCTGGACAGTACTATTTTTGAGAGTCAGGAGGTAGAAACGAATTTTTGCCCAGACCCAACCTAGGAGGGTATTTGCGGAGCTGAACACGATTACACGCCCGTTTTGAGTCTTACGGAATAAGTTCTTAGGCTTTGGCAGATAAGAACACTATAACGTACTACAAACAAAATTTACCTCCCCCTCTGATATACCCAAAAGACTGTTACTACTGTCAAGTAGATTAAATTTATTCCTTAGAATATTCCCACAACACCGAATACTTATTTTGGTTTACCTTTGCCGTGATAATGGTGACCGGCCTAGTTAACAGGTCCTGAGAAAATTTGTCTGGATAGGTAAGCAGTCAAACCCACGACTCTAGCTAAGCCTTGCAAATGAAGCATCGAGTCCAGTTTCGAGAAAAAACATCTGAATTTTCGAAAAAGTTTTGAAAATTTTCCAAATTGCGAAAAAAAAACAAAAATTTATAGCGAATTTCGAAGATGAAATTCGCTATAAACTTCGATTAGTTTCAAAATCTTTCAATCTCCAAAATTCCGAAAGTTTTTCGAAACTCTTTCAAACGAAATTTTCTCGGTTTTCTTTCATTCGAAATTTTTTCAAACAACATTTTTTTCGTTTTCCGTTCGTTCGCATTTTTTTGAACGATTTTTTCCATTTCTCTCTTTCCAAAATCTTTCCAACGTGAAATTTTCAATTTTCGTTCGTCGACATTTTCTTCAAAATTATACAACTAGACATGGTAGTGGAAGAATGCGCCGCTTTCGTTGCACACTTTCGAATACTGGTTCAAAGTCGATCATTGATTCCATCCATTCGAAATTGAAAAATGGGTTCCAGACTCATCTCAGACAATCAATCAACTGTTTTCAGAGTCTGCTGACCTTCGCACGGTATATTTATGGTTAACACGCACACGAATATATAAATACACTCAAAGAGTTGCACCCGCTGCGCATCGCGCTCGGATTTTTCGGAACGTTCATCAAATCATTCGGAGAGTTTTACAACCCAGGATTTCAAGAAATGCATTCGATCGAAACTTTCGAAAAGCTTAATCGGTAATTTTGGGATACTTTTAAACCATATTTTTCCTTCTCCATACGAAATTCACTACTTTGAAAAGAGTTTTGAAGAAGGAAAGGTCGGGGGGAACTGAGCACTGGAAAGGAATTAGACAACATTGTATTTCATCGCAACCGATTTCCAGTGAATATGTCCATCGAAGGTTCTCATCGTGAGCCAGCTGTACGACAACCATGAACAGTAGAGTTCTAAGGGCCGAAAACCAAATAACGAGGCAATGTAATAGGTGGACCGGAAAGTATTGTCGTTTCTGCGAATGTACTTGTTTGTCATTTATCAGTACATTTTTTGATTGAGAGGCGCGCCAAGGACATTAAGAGGTTATAGTGACCTCTTGACTTATAGACAACTGTATTAACATCGGCATGGATCCTGAAGAGACTTTGCGCTCACCATCGAGGGTTGGCGCAAACGCGGTGCCATATGCTATAACATAGGTGCACCGAGTTTGCGCCGACCTTCGACAGTGAACGCAACGTCTCTTCAGGATCCATGCCGACGTTACATTTTTTGCAGTTTTGGGTAAAACGGCCTGCAAAATACGAAAAGAGGCCCACTTCCGGAATCGGATGCTTTTTGAGTTTCGCAAGGGAAGCAACGCAACAGTTGTTACCAGAACATTTTCGATGTTTATCCAGATGCAGTGGACATTCGTAAATGCTAAAGGTGGTTTTCCAAGTTCGAATCGGGTATTTTTATTCTTTCCGACTCGTATTGATCAGGAAGACCATCAACGTTAGACAACGACATGTCAAGGGCGGAAAAGGAAGCAAATCCGTGTCAGACGATCGAGGAATTCTTATGTAGTCTTAGCCAACTTTAGTCGACCACACAAGAACATATAAAGCAGATTGGGAAAGTAAGCAGGGCATTCTGTGTCTGTATTAAGCGTAAGAAAACGACATTACTTTCTGGCCCTCCCCAATACTATACGAATGAGGAAGGTCATGAATGAAGTGAAGAGCGACCGCATTTGGCAATTGCAGAAACTGAGAGTAATGTAACCGTTTGAACCAATCCGACGCAGACGATGGGTTCACAGTCTTGGGTTGGGCTTGTTGATCGAACCCACAGCTCACGGCGGCGTGGATCCCCGCTCTAAGGCGCGCGGATGAGGGGGCAGCCACGCATTATGAGCTCTGGATTCGATCAACAAGCCTTGCATTGTAGGACCGACTGCAGGCTCTCTTGAGGAGCTATAGCATCGGCTCTCGCGAAATTTCTTTTGGGGTTGCTGTGTTTGATGTGGAATCCTAAGAGGTTTCTGGTTTAATTATACGAAGCAAGTGAGACTCCAATGTCTTATCGAAGTTCGCCACAAAGCAGGAGGTGACCGCCTATGTCAGGGTCCTCGCCCAAGGCCAATCGCTTTGCTGTCAGCACAGAAGCGTCTGACACCATGATTCGTTTGTTAGGATCTTACAAATTCTCAGACCGAGCATTCAGAACCGGCTCCATCTATGCGTCGGCAGTAGAATCTTTTGAGACCCAACCAACCGTATCTGGGCGCCACCGTGGCTGAACAACACCACAAAAGAGAATATCAAGTTTTACCCGTAAATCACATGGGCTGAAATTCGTTTTCTCTATTTCCTTGTCGCCGCGTAGACACATTCCCGACACAGAACCCTTTGAGAACCTCAACTTGTAAAGGAAACCCGATTCCGAAGCATTAAGATTTGAAGGTCGTTTTACTTCGTGCGAAACCCACCTTCTGAACTACTACGCTCCAGGGCAAGCGATTTCTTCCACCTAGTGTTGAGAGAAACGAATTTCGGTAAATAACTTATGAGTTACACTCCTTTTTGTGAAATGGTTTCTAGTGGGCCCACCATATCTCCAGAATAGCGCAGCGTTAATGCATCATCGTGTCAATGTGCTCAACTGCATTTAAAGACAGCGTTCACGATGATTTTCGTTCCCAAGTTTCCGACTTAAAACAATGCGTGTTATCACGATCACGAAGAAACCGCGAAAAAAAAACGCACCAAAACGCCTTATTTCGGTGAATTATTCTCTGGTCTAGACTAGTTGTCCGGTTGTATAAATATGTTCTCGGTGGTTGCCTCCGGTGAAACTTGGTGTCAATCACAAATGGCAAAGCACGGGTTCTAAAAATATTCCATTTTAACAACAAACTGTTTCAGTGAGAGTAAAGAGGTGGGGTGAGAGTATAGCCTTTAATGTACTTCTGGCTCGTTTTCTCCAATTTTTTCATCATCTCAGCTCTACTCGGGGGCCGCGCAATCGATATAGCAGATAACCAAATCTGGTGCGCGCGAAGCGCGCACCAGATTTGGTTTTGAATTGGCCCCGCGCGCAACCCCTTTTTCGAAATCTCAGTTCAGAGTGAACGTAGGCATTAGAGCTAAATTGCATTAATAAGAGCGCAAAAAGCTGGTCTATGTGCCCAAAAATCGTATACAACGGTTCACTGGTTTTCGAGTAAAAATTGAAAAACCGCGCGTTTTTGTTGTTAATCTCCTTTTTTTCAGAAGGCTTTCACGATCTTGCGGGTACACTTAAAATTGAGCTAGTGAGCTCATTTTTGGACAGGAGGCTGGAAATGGATGCAGGTCACCCCTATTCCAGTGTGAACTTGATACCTTAACTTGTAAGGGTACCTCAAAATCGTGGGTTTATATACTAAATCAGCCGTGGAGCACGAAAACTGCTTTTTCCGGCTACTGCTGTGGAGGACGGAGTGTGTGGGTGAGTCTGCAGCCAATCAACACAGGTCGTCGGAGATAAGTACTATACTTGTCAGATTTCGTACTCATGACACGTCATCGATCGATAATCAATATTATCGATTTTCGCGCTTTTTGCACAAAATGCGGCAAGGAGTGGTATTTAATTGCTGATGGGATTGGTTTTCTTGGTTGGAGAATTTCGCTCATCAGACATTATCGATAAATACCAATCAATAATATTGATTTTTTCGCCTGTTGCACAAAATGCCGCAATGATTTTCGATTGTTAATGGCTTTAAGTCACTTGTTTGGGAAATTCTTCTCATCATGCAAGATCAAATATTAAACTAGATTTTTTCCAATTATCGATAGTATTGAGCTCTCACATAATGCAAAAATGCGGCAATGAGCGTTATTTTTCACTGTTTTGGGTAATAAGTTTCAAAAGTTGTACTCATACGACAATATCGTCTGTTAGATGTTTCATCATTCCAAAACGGAAATCGTTGAGCAAAATTGAAATTAGAAAGGGAACCCTCTAGAAAAATATGTGAAATTTCTGAAAATTTAGCTTCTTGACAAAACTAACGATTTGGTAATGGTGGAAAAGGCTTCGAAAATATCTTGAAGAATCTTAAAAAATGATTTGGCGTAAAATGGCCTGGAAATATAAAAAAGCTAGGAAATGATGTGAAATAACCAAAAATGCGATTTGGTGGTCGATCATTTCACGAGCTTCTTCGTTAAAGGCAGTGTTCACGATGAAAAAAGTTTTCGAAATTCCACTAGGATTGGGTAGTGGAGGGACACTCTGTAACGTAAACGTCGAAAGAACGCATGAAAACGAGCCAGGAAGATCCCCAAAAGAGCCCGAAGTTGCAACTTCGAGCGCATTGAAAACCCCAAAAGCGCATCACACGCCCACCGACGTGAACAAATGAATGCTCGAGATTGTGAGATGAGCGACGATTTTCAATCATTAGCACCGTTCTTCCGTTCATTCTCGACTTCTCTCTTCACTCAGGTCAGCTCGCATAGATCGGCTGCAGAATACGGAAGTTACAAGTCTCGGACAACTCGTCCACCATGTTTCCATAGCTCAATCTTTGAGGGACCATACCTGCGTTCACAGAAGGTCTTGTATGATTTGAGAGACACCATTGGAATCAGCATGGGGCCGTTCTCAAGATAGGCGGAAAAACAGAAAAACGATTTTCATCTTGAACACTGCCTTTAAACTTTTCAAAACGAAATCAAGCGCAATATGGAATGGTTTTTGCATAGCTTACCTTGCTGATTCCCTTATTACAGCTTTCAAAAATGACTTAATGTTACCATTGCGCGCTTGATTTCGTTTTGATAAGTTTAACGAAGAAGCTTGTGAAATGATCTCCCACCGAATCGCATTTTTGGTTATTTCACATCATTTCCAAGCTTTTTTATATTTCTAGGCCATTTTACGCCAGATCATTTTTTAAGATATTTCAAGATATTTTTGAAGCCTTATTTCACCATTACCAAATCGTTACTTTTGCCAGGAAGCTAAATCTCAAAATTGAAGATTATCGTGAACACTGCCTTTTACTGAGTAATATGAGACAAGAAAAACAGTGGAACTCATGCGCGAACGACCATATTCTGAATCCGATCCCCCTTGCACTAATCCAGGATCCTATCTCCAGCGGTTTTCGCCCTCTGATTAAAGCCAGCATACACACTTAAAAAATAATATCAATTTAATGGAATGAATCAAAGGTCTGAAGCTGTTAATATTTGGAGATTACGAAAAACCCGAAAAAATCAACTGAAATGAAAATATAACAGTTCGTTCTATATTGGCCCAGGAGTGGACGAGTTGTACCGCATTGGCTGAAATAGCGGAGCTAGCGACAAATTTGTTGGAATAACGACGCTAATGTACTCGAACGGCCTTTTTCTGGAATGCCTACACCGTCAGAGGCGTAAAAAGTAGCCAAAAATGACCATAATCGAGCACTGAGCAACTGTATTGAGGGCTGAGCCCGTATCGATGGGCGGAGAAAGGATGATTTGGTGACTTAATACGGCTCAAATACGGTCATTTTAACTCGTTTTTGATGCCTACAACGTCGTGAGGGCTCTTCTAGGGCCCGTAAGACCCCGTTAATGTAGTTATCTCAACAAGTTTTGCGAGCGTGTATTCTGCCTTTAATGATGGAAATGGTCATCTGCTTGTGGGCCGCGGTAAGGTGATGAAAATATGGCGTGATAACTTCGAGAAGCGTGTATGCTGCCTTTGAGCGCCTTTTGTACACTTCGGTAATGCCTATTGTATTATCAGGTCGGGTTAGCATGGATTATATCTACCCAACTCTCACCTACATATTGCACGCAAAGAACGGCCAGAAAACTGACACAAAGCTGCAAAGGTTGGCGGTGGGACGTATTATTGCCATTGATGCACGCGCGATGCGCAGAGCCATCACAATTTGTCTGCTCATTGCTGGATTCGAATTAATCTCATCCATTCCCTTATACGCTTGTGCTGCTTCTACATAGTACGTCTCATCTTTTCCCGTTCATAGAATAACCTAAGGAGTCTGCGCAACTTGTACAACGCATCTCGAGGTGTTCGGTCAGCAGGGGCGAGGGGACGCGTTTTCGAGTCTTGAGCTTTCTTTTTTGATGACTCCCTTCAAATTATTTTTTTATCTAAAAAGCTAGCTAAGATATGGGTGAGAAGGGCTAACCAACGATTCATGACTGCCGGGGTTTAATTTCAAACAAAAAAGTTTGGTTTGAGATTTTTAGTGTGCCGAACGGTATACAATTACAGTGTGTCGCAACGAAAAACCACTTTCCTGCATCTGCATCTACACCCCTTTCATGATGTCGGTGTCCCTCTCCGATTCTCTCGACTTCTCCGCGTTTGGCCTTGCGACTTTTGGTTCCCAGGCAATAACATGATTAACTCAGATACAGGATTCTGAGGACTTCTACGCAAAATATGTGTTCAAACAGTGATTTGACTCTCACAATGTTTTACTGGCCGGTTTTTTTTTTCTTCTTCTTCTTCTGGTCATCAGCAAGGAAAGCCTAGCAAAAGGAATGGTTTCGAACATTGTTTGAGTGTACTTTTTGTTTTGCACTCTCCGTTCTTTGTCAATAGCAGCAGGAATCCCCCGTCTTTGAAGACCAGATGACCTGTGACCTTCCGGAACCGGCTCCCCATTAGCAACATTTACCCGAGACGATAAATGTTGATCACTTCTCACTCGTGTCTCGTCGATTTAATGCCTCGCTGGGCAATTGAATCCGTCCGCAGTGATTTCCCCCTCTGTCCGTATCAATTTTGATGATGACCTTTTCGCCACCACCTCTCCTGCGCATATAGACACCGTTCCGTTGCAGTTCCATGCCGTCCCGATCCCTGAGTCTGGCCGGAGTACCGGACATCCGGGGATCGGCAACTGCTGCTCGCTATCGCAAGAGTTCCATCACTGATCCGATTCGTCGACCCTCGATTTCAGCACATGGTCAGCTGGAAAGTGAGTTCATCTGGCTTTTAATTTGGAAACTGAGAAGTAGAGAATAGAATTTCTAATAAGTGTACCTCTCTCATTTTATCCTAACACGCTTCTTCATTTATTCATTTCTACGTGTTTCGCATTTACATTTTACTTCAACCTTCACATCGTCTAAGATATTTTGAACCCATTTGTTGAAACGTAGCTTAGCCGAATGTGCCATGAAAAACTATCTGATGGTTATTTTATTCCACCTGTTGTACTCGTGCATTTCGCAACTTACTGAAATTACTTCGAAATCTGAATGATATAAAATCCATTGAATCAACAAATTCTAAAAACTATGCCGAAACAGAAAACACCCTTAATTTTGTGGAGAAATCTGAAGAAGACGGGCTAAGGGTAACAACGAGGACCACAGTGAGACGACGACAACCTGATTGCAGGGAAAGAGGCAGGAGGGAGCACTCAAACTCCTGAAAGGCTGGGCTATCCGCCGTTGTTTTTACCCTCCTGAGCTCATATTCACCCCTCCCACCGAGCACATCCCTGGTCGAGAAGCCGAAGCCAACATCGAAATGAGTAGGTGTATATAGGGGGTTCATGAGATCGATCGTCTAAATTATGAGCTACTATGTATTACAGGTATCCTCACAGATATAACAGATATCCTAATTATCAAAGGGGTCGCCCTCTGATAATTTGCTGATTATGCTTTGTTCTTGTGTCGCCGTTGAATTTTTGCCGTAAGCTCTTTTTAAATTGCCTTTTTGTTTCTTTCGAACAACTCTATGCACGGTTTCGTTGTTTTTGAGCTCGTCGGCAACGACATAAAATAATTAAATATTTTGAATAAATATAATAATTTATTTGAAAGAAATGTCTGAGTTAAATAAAATAAAATAAATGCCTATCACAAGATATCATAAGGTTGCTGAGTTGAATACCAAACTTAAGTGTCAGGCAGGACTTGAACCCTCACTGCATCGCTTTTCGGGCGTGACTGTTACCATAACACTACCGACACCGCTCTGCATTCTTCAACTAGTTGACACATGAACTGTGTAGGCACAACAGCAACCGCCCAATAACGGCTATGATCTGGCAAGCACAAATCGACATTAAATCCAGTTAAGCTGAGGCCTTTTGAAGACAGAATTTCAATGTTTTAGAATACTTAGAGGCAGTGTTAAACTAGTTGTCCGATTGGATGAATATGTTCATGGTGGTTATCACCGGTGGAAATTTCGGTCAATCAGATATGGAAGAATATTTTATGCAAATCAGGATTAGTTAGTGCCCTAAGGAAAGAACAGAGCAAGAGTATAGAATTGCAAAAGACGGGTCCACAAAAGGTTTCATTGTCACAACAAGCTCTTCCTGTGATACTTAAGAGGGGAGAAAGTTACACTTAAGGACCTCGTGTAATTCTACTGCGTTTTTCTCATGTTCTACGACATTTTAGTTCTACCCCGGGGCCACTTAATCAGTATAGTTTGATTCTGAAATAAATTTAAAATTGAAGATTGTCGTGAACATTGCCTTTAACATTCTCACCACAAGAACTTTGGCAAGAAACCACAAGGAGGTAAGTTCTTCTCTTTCAGTGGTCTTGAGCAGGCTTACGATGGAAAGAAGGTAGTCAGAAGAAACTTCATAATCGTTAGAGGAAATTGAGTAAGGGAAGTAAATTCATTATTCACTCAAGACGACTCCTAAAAATAGTATGAACAACTGGTTTCATGGTCACATCGTCTCTTTGACTTCCTTCTCAACTTCATGAACCCAAAGAAACTAGTCATCTTGTCTTACAAGTCGTTGCAAAAAATTTATGAGTACCCTTACAATCTATTTCAAGGCTATCCAGCTTCCACGAGCCATTGTGGCCTTCACATTTTGTGTGATGAGTGTTCAGATTGCCTAATTTAGGGGTTGTACTCCCATCATTGTGTAGCGCAAATAATTTAAATTATCATGTACCGATGAAGATCGCGTCGCACCCAGTCCTCGATGAAGAGCCTCTTCAGACGATGGGTAACGAAAAGCGCAGGGCCTTATAGTCAGTACGGGAGAACTTAGTCCAGACAATCTGTACTTGTCACCTACTGTGCCTCCTTGACAAAGAGGGATCACTTGCAAGACGTCTGATCATGAAAGTTCGGTGAAGGTTGAAGTTCTGGAAAAGAGGAGGAGCAAGTAATGTTTCGCACACTTTCTTTGTCGCTACAGTTGTTTACCTCTAGTCTTCCAGAATTCGAGTTATTTTGATCTTTGAAGATAATCTAACAGGTTTGGAAGGTCAGCTATTTAAATACCTTTGTGATAGGAAAACCCCAGCTATAAATCTGTACTCAGCGAGCCTTTATTGCCGTTGATATAATCTTAGACTGGCCATTCCAGAAAACCGGTTCAAACTGACCGATTACTAAGGCATGGGAAAATCTGGGGGCATGATTTTGCAATGGTAGAACTTCGTGTGGGTTACAGATCCATCTACCATACAGGTACTGAACAAGAGAGGTCTTATTGGGACACCTTTGTAGGTTTCATACATGAAAATGGCCTGTTTCAAGGTTTTTTCCTTTTAACTTTCTAGTTTTTCAGGTCACTTGCTTCTCGATCCGCTCACCATCAGTCAGCTCATCAACCTTGGTAACCATATTGACAGTGAGTTTTCTAAAAAAAAATTGATTTCGTCATAACACGCCAACCGAACTTCTGTTAGTGTCAATCCATTTTTGTCTTTTATTTATTTGTTTGCATTCTATTGTTTTTGCAGACAGAGACAAGAGTTCTCCTGAATATTTGCATTATGATCTGTGTAATTCAAGTAGGAATTCAAGTTACAAGGGAAGTAAACAAAGCGTATGTCGGATCTGCGGAAACGAACTGTATTGTCAGTATCTATTGAGCATCCATAGTAAATTTTTTCCGTATCGCGCCCCGGGCGGTTGGTTCCAAAAAGTTATTATGAGCGTTTTTAAAGTAGCGCAGAAAGGTAAGAGTACCCATCGGAAATTCTTTGGGGTGTTTTGAAAAAAAAATCAGATTTTGCTCAAAACTTGTATGTAAGGTTAATCTAGGGTGCTGAAAACGAATCTGGGGTCTGTTTGTCAAATTTCTGATGTTAACTGTAGGTCACGGCAGGTAATACGCATTTATGAAGTAAAACTTACATTAGAAGTTCGAAAATCGGAAAATGAACGTTAAATTCGTATTCACCACTCCCAAATAACCCCCGCATACAAATTTTGAGTCTAATATGAGACTTGGATCAAACTACAGTATTCACCCGTAATCTATCGTAATCTGTGTGAAATCGGCAAACGGACCTCAGGTTCGTGTTGAGCACATCAAATTACCCCCAGAGAACGATTTTGAAACACATTTATCGAAGCAATCCGGAAATCTCGAAAGTTGAGTTTGCCGCCAAAAATTTTCCCCGCTGGGATGCTTCGAGCGAATTAAGCCGAAAACTCTAGAAAATCCGCAAATAAACCCCCTTGGATTCGTGATCAGCGCTTGAAACCCCCCTGGGGGATTTTCAAGTTAAATCTGGAACATTTTTGTGAAACGCTTTCAGAAGCCTCTATTGGTACAAGTAAACGCTCAACCGAAAATCCGTACAAGTCAAAAACGCTATCAGTCTGCACAAACTTCGGAAAATGGGCCTTCACCCAAAGTTTGCTCACAGGGGTCGTTTTGGGCGCTGAACACGATTGAGCGGTCCGTTTCGAGATTTTTGGAAGTTTACTGAGCGTTTTGGAAGGTACCAAAAGCACAAGGAACAACCCTTTTCAGTCTGTTACTTTTCGAAACCAGCGGCTCGGGACGGGATACTGCGCGGTTTTACTATACATATATGCCTAAGAGGTACTAGCAGTACAAATCGCTTCCGCGGATCTCACATACGCTTTGTGTACTCCCTTCGTGAGAGAATTTTCACGCGGGAAAACGAAGAAAAGATGGCTGTCGATCGAATGATTTTGCGCCCAATTGCTGAGTGCGACTTACTAATTGAATGAAATAATCGAGGCACTGCCTTATTGAACGTATAAAAGTTCATGCGTTTGTCTAATAACGAAAATTTCTGCACGCTTGTTATTGCTGATTATCTTGTCGAATATTTAGAAAGTAGGCGAGGTTTTTTTTTTCGGGGGCACAATGCGACCCCTACACATCGTCCGTGTCGCTCAATTAAGAAGACGCACTCTGTTTTCCCGCATGCAAATCTTCCCGCCCAGCTGCATCGCGGTTTCCTACTTGAACTATACAGTGGCCGTATTCATGAAACTCTGGGAGCCTCCGAGGAAGGTCCAAAGTCCAATTGTCGTACCCGGCAGGCAGACAAGAAGGCTCCCGGCTACCTCGCGGGTGAGCGGGAGGGTTTCTAGCCATATGGCGGGCGGACGGACTTGGGCGTGGCTGCCTGCTACGTCGATCTCACTCGGCAGCAAATCATCAATATCTTCCTGACAGGCAGTGCGGGCACATTCTGTCCAATCGCTGTTTTGAGGTCGGGTATGGTATGCCCACCGGAATGCATTGCTGGTGGAGTTTGGGAGACAGCAGCCTCCTACCCGGCGGTCTACTCTCAGTCTCTGCGGGTGGCTACTCATGCCTTTCTCTGCTCTTACAGGTGGCGAAGAGGGTGCCGCCACTACTGAACCTTTGATGGGAGAGGAGCAATATTGGTTATCATACGCCGGGCACGGGAGGGTTACGCCCCCTTCCTACGCCCGCGGTTTCATGAGTACGGCGACAGATCATAAACGGCTGTGCAGCCAATACGAAAACTTTTTCGAACCCAAATAGTGCTTTTGGGCAAAAGCAACTTCATCGACTAAGAGTTCTGCTGTTCGCAGTGAAGCGCCCACTTGAGAGATGTTGTTGGAAGCTCTCACCATCAAACGCCTCCAGAAATTATTATCAGAGATGAGTTTCTCAAAAACATTTCGCTTCACAGTCAGTAAGAATAACTACATGGTGTCGAATGCTCTGTTCTGTTGAAATGACTGAATGTCATTTCAACAAACCATTCGGCAACATATAGTTATTATGACCTACTGGTTAGCGCTAAAAGGTTAGATCGTCTAGCTTTACACGTTACGACTCAGAACATTTTACTCAAGTTGAAAACTATCGTCAGTCACTGGATGAGGGATCGCAGCGACGCTGCTTGGCGGTAAAAATTGCGCGATCAATACTCTCCCTTCGTTTTCCCGCGCACAATTTTTCCCGCCAAGCAGCGTCGCGGCGATCCCTCATCCAGTGATGGACGATACCTCAAACGCCTTCAACAAGTTAAAGACAATTTAGCTTGGCACGCTCAACTATAAAATCACTGATTCAAGCCAAACTTAATTCGTTTACGCGGTGGTTCATTTCACGGCCAATTAATGTGCAAACAAAGACGTGACGGACAAGAAATCACCAGTATGTCTTGAGAACGGATAAGTATACAACTACATTCGAATAGAGGAGAATTCACGAACAGCTCCGAACAAGTAACGTTAACAATTGGTTACTTGTACAATTATCTGTTTTCGGCTTCAGTAAAGTTCTGAGGAGTTCAACATCAAGCTCATAATTGCAGGCCGTTGGACAATTTCTTGTTGTGTAGTCAGGGTCTTTAGGCTTGCCCTTTCGTGTTGTCCCATATTCGTTGTTATGTATGTGCACTAACACAAGACCGACGAAGGTTTTTAATCGAAGGCTAGTCTGTGGAAGAACACGAAAACTAGTCTTGAAAATAGAAGGTTGCTACTGAACTGATAATCACACTGAAAGGGCCAACCGCAAAGAAATATTTGAGAGGAACAAAGCGATTCATTTTATTCATTAACTCCAACCAATACAAACCAGTAAAACACCGATAAAAAACTTCCAAGGCTCACGACTTCAGGCTCTGGCCTTTCTACACATTTCATATTCGATTGTGATGCAAGCATAACTCCTTCACAGTACTTCCTCCATTCCTCGAGACATCATCAAGCCATGAACACTGAGTTCATGGATTTTAAACATTGAGTACTGATTTCTAATCACACAACCAAAAAACCACGGCTCCTACTAACGTCATCAGCGAGCCACTTACTTTCCAAAGCCGTGCATGAGAGGGTAGTCATTGCAAAGCTATCAGTAGTGTCTGCATATAGATCCGATCAAGGATGTGCGGAAAAAATTTGGTAACAGAAAACAGAAAATCCAGCTTGACAGAAAAATCTCCGAAAATGGGCAGAAAACAGAAACCCGAAAATAGAAACTTTTTTTGAAAATCACTAAAGAGTGTTTAGCGTACAAAAATCGAGATTTTCCTCGGCATTAAAATTTGTATACATTTTTCCGTAATGAATGCTTCTTCGCCACAATATCCCGAAGCCAACAGTTGGCCGGAGAAAGAAGAGTAGACGTCGAAAAAGGCAGATTACAGTTGCAGAATGTCCTTCTGACCATCCTTAACCCGGGGCAATGACACTCGATTACTTGATCTCCGTCCGATGTGTGCAACGAGCTCAGACAGTGGGGCTTAGTACGTTGGCACAATAACCTTACTTAGTACGCCAGGACACACCTGGTGTATTATCGCTCGTTGTGTGCAGGAGCTGCTGGTTGTGGCAGTATATCCTGCCAACGTATGCTGGCGTACTAACGCTCGTTGTGTGCAGGAGCTGTTGGTTGCGGCAGGATCTCCTGCCAACGTATGCTGGCGTACTACTTATTATCGACAGAATTTGGACTGCCACCCTCCTTTACCGGTGTTGGGTATAATCCTTGTCACGGCCAGCAGCAAGGAGGCCAACCTCGCCACATGCGCAACAAGGGCATCATCTTGGCCACGGTCCACAAGGAAGAGGCTTTCCTCGCGATGGGCAATGGGAATCATACACTCAGCATTCAAAATTAACGCCCGAAAAGTGACACAAGACCACCTCCTCGGACTGGCTTCTAACGGCCAACTGCCCCCTCAGCGAGACTGGCCGCCTTAAATACCCGCCGCCGTCGTACAAGAGGATGCTGCAATGTTCATTCGTATCAGATAAATCAATGGAGGAGAGTGTGAGCAGACACTAGGAGAGAGGGGCTGGCAATAGCACGCGTGAAATGGTAAACAAAACGTTAGTACGCCAGCACAAGCAGCAGGAGCTCCTGGTCGTTGTCAGCATATCCTGGTAGTTACCAGCAGCTACAGCACAGGTGCTGCCGATCCATTTGTGCGGGCGTACTAACGATATTGCGCCGATTTCATATTATTGAAATTAATTATCATCTTGCACAGTTCAGAGTCTACGTGGAACACATTTGAAATTTGCGTGACTGGCACAGCAGACCTTTACCCCACTCTACCCAAGCGATAGCACTGCGTATTATCAGTTCCTGCCTACGTGCAGAAAGTATTCATAGTCGACCGCCGCGTGCATTAGGTGGGATAGCAGGTATTAAAGGCAGTTTTCACGTTAAGAAACGTTTTTCTGCTTTTCCGCCTATTTTGAAGACGATCCCATGCTGATTCCAATGATGTTTTTGAAATCGTGCAAGACCTTCTAGGAACGGAGCTATGGTCCCTAAAACATTGAGCTAGGGAAGCATGGTGGACGAGTTGTCCGAGGCTTCTAACTTCCATCTTTTGCAGCCGATGTATGCGAGCTGACCTGAGTAAAGAGAAAAGTTGAGAATAAAGGAAAGAATTGGGCTATTGATCGGAAGCCATCGCTCATCTCACAATCTCGAGCATTCATTTGTTCACGTCGGTGGGCCTGGAAAGTGCATCTGGGGTGTGAAGAGCTGAAGGGTGTCCAACTTTGGGGCCGTAGGGGACCGTTCCGAGCTCATTTTTCTTAGTTTTTTTCAAGGTTAGGGTTGCGTTAGACCCCGCAGCTGCCGATCTCCACTAAAAAATCAGACATGGTTTTTATCGTGGACACTGCCTTTAAGAAATAACAATAGCTCATTCACGGTTCTATACAATAACATTGTAGTCTTCGCGTCATTTGACTTTAAAGTACACCTTCCGAGGGAGTCATCAACCACGAACCTCTGGGTAAGGGTAACCACAATAAGATGAAGATAAAGACTCGGCTATCTTGATCCCTATGGGGGTACACACTACGCATTCGACGTCTATTTCGCGGAGGCTCTGATGTTTTTAGGCCCATGAAGTGGCGTACGAGTGTTAGCCTGCTTTCCAATCAGTGCCTTCGTCTCTTTACATAAATCTGTTATGAATGCGGGATTCTCGGAAGGATAGTATATTTGGTTGACTTTGAGCCAGAACCGAACCCGACCGTGAACAGCGAACAGCAGCGCCTCCTGCCACTACCCCTTTCCAGCTCGGGTAATGACCATGGCGAGATACCATAATGAACTGCAGAGAATATGGATAAGACTTCCCAAGCCTACGGAATTACCGCTTATGAGCCCAGCGTCTTATCTATACAGTTAAATTGTCACAAATAGTGGTTAAAGTTTTTTTCCACTTTCTGCCAAACTTCGCCCATTTTTACAGAAAACAGAAAAAATGGCCAAAAATGGGCAGAAAATTCCGCACATCCCTGCATCCGATACTTCAAATGACTCGTATTTATGAATGCTATAGGCTGCACTGAAGGATATAGTCTGTAATTTTGCTCAGAAATCATCTTTTGGGTCGGCCGTAAAATTGTGCCTCAAGCGATTTATGACTCTTCGCGCGCTATAGATTACACCACAAGTGGCTTATCCTACTTTGGTATCTTGATTATCCTTGTGTCTAGAGCTCCTAATCCGCATAGAGGTTCACACGACTTCGGTCTGATATAACAAACTTGAAACTCTTGATCCGTTGCTGCTCATTAGTTATTCTTATTGGTGAGGTAGAGATCGGTTATATCACTAACCACAAACAGCTATCAGACCACGAACTCTCCCCGTTTATCGCTCACAGCGAGGCGAAAGTCATTGCAACAGCCAAGATTTATTCGACATATGTATACCTAACCAATCTTTATTCACACAGTCTAGTGAAACAAATCCTCCACGTAACATGCGGGTTCGACTTATCGGATGGTTCTCTCTCTTCTTTACTTTATACATCCTGACCGGGTTTTCTTTCTCCTTTTTTCCATCTGCTTTACCAGCCGTCTTACCGTCAACCTTTTTAGAGGTTTCTGCCATTTTCAACAGGTCACCACTGATTTGCACTCTAGTTCAATTTTCTCACATCACGGAAACCTTTCTTCCGCCTTTCCGTAAGCTTCGAAACATCACATCGTTGGTGTCTGTCCAGCACTTTCGAAACTCAATGCGTAGCAGTAAATACATAGCTCTGTGTCTTCTCCACAGAGAGACTGAGTTTGTTTAAATAGGTTAAGGATTGGGATTAGGGACTTCGACGGTATCACAGTGTTTTCAAATGGAGCTGGTAGGGTATACCTCCCCGCTCGCCTGCTTCCCTGCTGAGTCCTAGGCTCTCGAAGTTTATTGAGGCGTCGAGAAAATGATAACTTGTGACGGTGAAAATAATGGTCCTAAGCTTAGAAAATCCAGTAGCATTGGGAACCCACACTGTCTCTGATGTAGCACGTGTTGATGATGGCAGTAGACGATCCTTGGGAGTTTGTGTTGGTCGAGCATTGCACTTCTGTGACCAAATAGAATCACAGATTTGTGTGCTTCGACCCATCCTCGATTCCTCTCCAACTTCCATTTAGTAATCATCGATGGCGATTTTTCTGTTCAGCAATATCGCTAGCAACCCCGAGACTCTTCAGTGAAGAGGGCAACGCTAGTGGAAAGTATACTACAAAAAATCAAAGAAAATTTTTATATTAAGGTTGGAAAGCTTTTTAGGAATTTTCCTACTCTGTGAAAAAGAAAAGAGAGAAATAGGGAGGAACAAGTGGCGAGCAGGGAAGAAGAAAGAAAAAGAGAGGGGTGGGAGCTGAGGGAAAATAAGGGAAAGGATAGAGGAGAACGAATGTGAGTAAGAGTACAAAGGAAGAAAAGAGGACAGAAAGAAAAGTCACTTCATCCATCAGCTTACGCTGTATAGATAGTTGAATATATATGAATGAATTATATATATATATATATATATATATATATATATATATATATATATATATATATATATATATAGTATATATATATATATATATATATATATATATATGATAGTATATATATATATATATATATATATATATATATATATATATATATATATATATATATATATATATATATATATATATAATATATATATATATATATATATATACCAGCCAAAAGTGCGCTTCGCTACATGGTGCTTTGTCCGGGAACCATAAACCGGTTTAGTTCGTGCATGCTTCGCGGCGCTCTGTCCGGAAACTTTGTGGCTTTTCTGAACAAGTTAAAATCTCTTGCAGTCAGGAAAACCCGGCCAATGCGCCGCTTCGCGGCGCTTTGTCCAGGAACCATAGGCCGAGGGGTTCTGCGGCAACATGCTTCGCGGCGCTCTGTCCGGAAACTTTTGTGGCTTTCTGAACAAGTTAAATCTCTTACGATCAGGAAAAACCTCGGCCAATGCGCCGGCTTCGGCGGCGCTTTGTCCGGGAACCATAAACCGGTTGAAGTTCGCGTTACCGCTTCGCGGCGTTTCTGTCCGGAAACTTTGTGGCTTTTCTGAACAAATTAAATCTCTCATGATCAGGAAAACCCCGGCCAGCAAGCGCCGCTTCGCGTTGGTAAAATCAAAAAAAAAAATTCTGTTTAAAAGTAACTTTAAAACACCTGAAACGGGGAACGGTGGCGGGTATTAAAGTCCCGGGAGCCCTATAATTACGATGTACTGTTTCTCACGATTTGTAGAAATGCAGTTACCGTTTCTATTTTCCATGGAGAATGCCCCATTAATTGAAGCGTGCACTATCTCTTACACGAATGATGTCAATGGTTCGCGCACAACTCTGTCACTCACAAAAGAGGTCCAGTAATTGTGTGTGAAAGCACTACACTTCCCCCTGTCCTGAGATTTCCATTAGTGATTTCTATTTCACTTAATGACTTTTTGAAACCGCATTTTTCTCAGGAGTGCTTTCACAGAAGAATTAAAAATTTGGCCGCGATCCTTGCACGATTTTGTGTGGCGGGCCTGTCTCAAACGCGGCAGTGCGCAGCTCCAGACCGTAATTTCACTCAGATAAGGACACTGCTTACAGTCTGATACATCGAATTTTCGGAACTCTCCACAGTTTTCCCCTCATCGTCGTGATTTATAAACGATTCGTTCAAAATTCTTCATAACAAAAATTTAAGATCTCCTTTGACGTGTGGATTACAGGTCAAGTCCGAAAAAAAGGCCGTTGTAGGTGAAGCTGAAAATGTGACACCATAGCTAGGTTCCTAGCTCTATAGAAACCGCTAGTCGTTTAGTAAGGTTTTCAAATTTTAAGCTAACAGAACTGTATTCTCCCCATTACAAAAATCTAAAAAAAACAACCGAGAAAAAAGGGAACACACTGCAGGAGAAATTGCATCTAAATGTTCCTGTGTAGGGATTATAGAAGCAGTTTGGTCCTGAGTGAACTTCCAGTGCCGCGTCACACGGCACTTACTGAACGCTTGGTTTTGCTCCCTATAATCTGTCCCGATCGAGTCAGCCAATTGAGTTTCCCAAGAAGCATTGTTATCCCCCCTGCGGTTACCGGGTTCGTACCATTTGGCACCCGATGACTCATCGCTGATTCCTGATTCCAGTGCTTATCAGTGAAACTACAACATTGTAGTTCTCATAGGGAGGAAAACCTCGGGGTAGGGACCGTTATCTGGGTATGAGATTCTTCGAAATGCATCTTGCGGGTGCCAAATGACCGCCCCTCGCGGTTACCCAGGCACGCTTCTTACACAGTTTCTGCCACACCGTAATTCATAACACCAAATTCATAGCTGTTTCCGCGAACTCTTAATTTTTTTGTGTATTTCTCCAGTTTTCATGATTACCGTAGAATGGATACTGCGTAAGTAACGTGATTGCGTACCTGCAGATTGCTGCAGTAGCGCGCTGGTATGTATGGCAGGGTTCAGAGCAGCTGAGAGCGGTGACTCGCCATGATTCTTGCTTTTTTTTCTGGAATGCGATTCGGAATCAGTGAGGAGGGGACTGGCCAACGAAAAAACGACGTTTACCAAAATCCAGTCTTCAGCGACTGCCTTAAAACATCGGTGTGAGCTCACTAATCGAATAGGGCGTTATGTGCTTTGTCGCGATAGATCAGTAGCCTCTCTAGGCTTTTAGGCATTACCGCGTATCTGGAGTGGTACAGTAACTGAACAAAGACTATTGTTCAATGTCGTTTTGTCGTCGGTCCGCATCCGCTCCTTAACTTTCAGAGCCCCAGATTGAAAAAAAAAATCAAAAACCGCTTTCACAGGAACTTAGCCTAACTGCCGCATCTTTCAACTTACCTAAATCGCCTATAAAAACCATTTTCTTTTCGATACACATCAGGGATGTGCGAAAAATTTTCGAGAACTCGAGATCGCAAAATGACGATTCTCGCTTCGAGGCCAAATTTTCTGGTGCAGATGGGTAGTTTGGAGTGCAACCATTTTTCCGAAATTTTTCGTTTTCTTTTCTGTATTAATTTCTCGAAAAAAACCGAAAAAACGAAAAATTGAAAAAAGTGTATTTTTCAACGTAGCATAGCGTGAGAAAGCATTCTACAAATTGTTGACCGCAAAAATTTTCGTTTTTCGGTTTTTTTCCGGTTTCGGAAATTTTTCGCACACCCCCGATACAAATGCATTGAATTCTCTTGAAATTTTGTGTTTCAGCCATCAATGATAAGTGAATTTCAAGCCCATACCGGGTACTGCTTGAAAAGATTCTGATAACGGTTCATCGGGGTTTGGGGCGGGGAATAAGTCCGGGAGGTGGTTCTAAGTCACGTCAATGATGTTGTCGTGTCACCAACGCACGAAGGTTGTGACCCCAGGTGATGACGAGAGTTGAATCTCCTCCACGTAATGAGGGTGAAGTCGTTTGGCTGAGGAAAGGAAAAGAGCTCAGACTGCTCGCTGATTTTTGGCTATTTCGATTGCAGAATGTTGAGAACCGAGAAACGTAAACTCCCAACCTTCCCAAATGAGGGCACAATCGAATGGGCCTAACTCTACTTTGAAGGTTTTGGTGGACTGAAATGCACACACAGCTCAATACTGTTTCGGAGTGGTTAGAGATGTGACGAAATAGTGCTATAGTGATGGAGGCCCAGGTGGTCATGTACGTGCGCCTACCAGTATCGAAGCGCAAAGTATAAAAATAAACTAGACTGTGCTTGTTGATGAATTGATAAAGAATCTGAAGTCTGAAATTGTATTAACATGAATAATCTTGCTTCAGCCAAGCTGATTACGTGATAACATTCATACTTGTTTAGAAGCAACGGGGCTGACTGCAGGATCAGTTAAATCGAACACTAGGATAATATTGAACTTCCTCGATTGTCTAATTCGACAGGAAAGGCCGCAGACTCAGTCGACGTCTGCCTCAGTCGGAGTTCATCTTCAGTTCTTCTGACCTTAATAGTTCGGGATCGTAGACTAATGTACCGTTTTACCGTCTACTGTCAGAGTGGGATTCATCGTGACAATGCAGGCAGAAGACGAGGATAAGAAATTTGGTTTCTATACATCATGCGGCTTTCCACCTTTCACCACACCGCTCGTTCTTGCATTGCAACCTCGAAAGAGTGTTCAATTCCCCTCCCGGTGCAATCATTAAGAAAGCATAAAAAGCTGATGGCGTTCACGTAAAAAGAGTTGCCCGATCAAAGCAACAAGCTGAAATAATGGGAACTCACATGACAGTGCTCCTTCTCCGTGTGCGGTGCACACATATTTTTCAAATGCCAGTCACACAAGATCTTGTTATAACAGACTCCCCATTTCTTTGCTTCGGTGAAGATTTACCGAGCAGTTGAGTGAGAGCTGGCGCTGGGGCTGATCGTGCAGTGAAGAAGGCGCTCCCCGGAGAGGGAATATGCTGGTTCAATCTCGCGCGGAGCCAAGCGTTTCGCGATCAACTCCAGTAAATATACCATGACGTGCACTGCGACGTTGAACTGCAGTTACGGCAAAAAACATCCAAAAATCGTGTAAGACTCCCCATTGTTGAAACACCGACTCAGTCGGAATCAAAGGACCATCATTATACCCTTCTATTTTCACGCATTTCTTGTCCTGTTATCCGAAAACCAAAGGATGCGTGAACGATTAGGGTTAGTGATTGAGTGTTGCGGTCCCCCTCTGTCGGCAGTACGCTATGTCAGCCATGTCAACAAAGAGTTCCATGAAGTTCTGGCACATCATATTTGGATCATGAGCCCAAACTTGGACAAAATGTGCTGGATTTGCTCTTGTGTAATGATGACCTGACATTACTTCTCTGACTTCTCTACAGGTGACCACTGTAACACAGCCTTCGAAATTTCACGTGAGCCTGACGTTCCCAATACGGCACGCAATTTCAATTTCCGCAAAACTAATGGGGACCAGGTAAATCTTTGGTAGATAGGAAAAGATTGGGTTGCACTCTTCGCACATGCCAGAGCATAAACAAGAGGTACGAGGCTTTAATTCCTACGTCCACTTTGTAATAGAGAAGTGTGTTCCGATTAAGCAACATGGTCCCACGAGCAGGAACCTTCCACGGCAACACTTGGCCGCTGAAAAGCAGATCCTCTGGCGTGACCGTTTTCAGCCAGGTGGGCGCGTTGCCTTCAATGAATGCGTTCGGGGATCTTGAAAAGGAATGCGAACATCTTGCGAAAAATCGTGAAAAACGCCTCATTCGCTCAGGAATTAAAAAATTAAATTTATGAATGCTAGAATGAAAGCGATTAAGGGTACTTTTCTAAAAGATGAGGAAAACGAAATCATTGTCGATGATCAGCAAAAGTGCGAAATCCTCGAGGAATATTTCTCTGAGGTATTTCATCACGACCACGGTGCGACTCCCCCCACTCATTTCCCCCGTTGTTCTCAGAAACTGCGCTGTGTCTATAAACTATACAATGTTGTAATAGGAGCCAGAAAAAGCTCAACGGCGAAATTTTGCTCACCCATCACTCGATGCCTTCCCACTCCATCAAAAGGCCCGCTGACGAGTTCTGTTACCCATTCCCATGCACCTTTAAACATAGTCTCGCTCTCCGAACTGTTGCGTCCGCATGGACCCCTAGCTGCTCAAGTCTCGAACTATCGTCCTATTAGCTTAATCTCTTCACAATCAGTATATAAAAATCTTGAGAATTTCGTTAATAATAAAAAGGGGAAAAGGGGATAGAAAAAGTAGGAAAACGAAAAAGATAACCGTTTTTTCCTCCTACCTCGCATATAACGCCCTCCTGACTCTGAGAGAATCCCCGGCGATCGTTCACGGTTATGATCCCCTCGGTTTCTGGTAGGGGCCGAGAGGACACTAGCATGGGGCGATCGCGGAACGATCGCGAGAATCTGCCAGTCTCAAACCGAGAGCGTACCGCGTTCATTCATCGATGCTCTATAGCGGAACCACGAGGAATCGTGCCTGGGCCTATCACGGAACGATCGCGAGAGTCTACCAGCTTCAACTTGAGGGCAAATCGTGTCTATTAATTGATGTATTCGGATTGTTGCATCGCGGAGCCGCGATGAACCGAGCGAAACTATCGCGGGACGGTCGCGAGATCCTGCCACCCTCCACCCCTGATCGTACCGCATTCATGCCCTCTCGATGTTTCATCCTAGCGAGTGTTGCCTATCAGGTCAGCACGAAGCTATAAGCGTATTGCCCTTGCCGTATTCCGCGCTGCTTTGCAAATCTGCACATCATGAGAACGCGGAACAGTGGGGAAACGATCTTGGTACCGTCGCGGATCGCGAGTGCACCACGGTACTAGCGCGGTGAACCTCTCAACGATCGCGGTACCATCACGGTACGAGAAAGAGAATGCCAACGGATGAGCCAATTGGGTAACTATCGCGGAAACGAACGCGGATCGCGGACTAGAGGGAGACGAACACGGTACTATCGCGGATCACGGGAGCCTCGCGGTACTAGCGCGAAAGATTCTCTCAGAGGAGACCTGCCCCATTTGGTTTTCTGCCTGGTAGACCAGCACTATCTCTGTTGGTATCCTCGTTTCACGACTGTGATCCAGCTGTATATGAAAACTGCCAAAGTGATGTTGTGCACATCGACTATGCTAAAGCTTTTCGTTCTTTTTCGCTTGTTCGTGTTCCTGGTGAGAGACTATAATGCACAGTAATCCATTATTGTTTTTTCTGGGCTGGGATTCGTGAAAGCAGCTGGCTAGGCTTGGGTTTGGTTAGGGCAGCCGACCCAGCGGTAGCCTTTCATTACGTTATTATTCAGGCGACTAAGCCCCAAACCCACTGCTAATCGCGGCCAGCCGCCGCCCCGAGGTGCGGTTACGCGTATCCCCATCATCGTAGCCCAGCCGTAACCAAACGGATTTTTCGTGAATGCCGGTTTCTTCCGCTAGCCCTGCCGTAACCCTGGTTTGCCTTTCATGAATCCCAGCCCTGGAAATCTCGCGAGCGAAAATGAATGAAAACATTGTCTTCAGTCACTCTCCTTTCACTATTATTAGCCCCAGCAATTATTGCATTTTACCAAAAAGTTGCCCTATCAACATGAGAAGTGACGGTGTTTGGGAGCTGTCAAAAATCCTGATCATCTATTTTTACACTGTCACATTTGATTTCAGTAATAGCGCGTGAAGAGAGATAAAAAAGGTGTATCCTCGTCTGCGACAATTTCCAGTTGCGGTGTGAAATGTGTCTGTTGATAGTGCAAGTCCGAAGTAATAGCCATGAAGAACAGTGCATATGAGTATGATGGTTCTCGAAATGGCAGGGCTTTCAGGTCCCGTGGAGAATGTTCGCCGTCTGGTTCTCACACACCCTGATGATGATCCACTTATTTTTACTGAAGTGATGACGCTCGACTATGCCTTTTGACGGCGAATATATGTGGAAACAGAGTGGACGGTATTGGTTTCTCTTTTATCCATAATCCTAACCTTGTGTTCCAGCTACCAGCTCTGGGGCCGGATTCATCACGCGGCTCTGCTATTAGAGCTGCCCAGTGGTAGCTCTACTAACGCTAGATCGCTACCCTCACAACATATTTTAATTCACAAGCGCAACGCTACCTTCGGCAACGCTACCAAGTCGTTACGTGTGGAGTTTTGTGTGCGGCGATGCTGCCGTGCTTCTTAAATGACGGCCGTTGCGGATAGCTGGTAATAATGTAATTCCGTATGCTCAAACTTCTGGGAAGTGATGAAAATTGTAGCTTGAAAATCTTAAAAAGAGATCAGGGTTCATTACAAATGCAGTCTCCCAGTACGGGAAAAAAGCGACGGTTACCGGTTTGTTTTGCTGGATTTTATTGATTTGTTCCCTAGCTTGTCGCGCAGTTCAGATCTAAGAAAGTGGATCACGTGTATATCACCCGTGTGATTTTTTTGGGATGCTCGAATGATTTCGCGTCTGATAGCTGCCTCGCGAATAAAGAGGAGAGTTGATCACGGGTTTTACTTTGAATTTTTTTTGAACCTCTGTTGAAGATATGGCCAACCATAAATGTAATACTGTACTCGATTCAGTTATGTTCAATTTTCGAACTTTTCGTACTTTCCAAAGAACGGAAAAAATGGTTCATGGTGGTTGTCCCCGGTGGAAAATTGGGTCAGTCGAGAATACAGGAATATTTCATGCAAAGCAGGATTATTCAGGGCCCTAACGAAAGAACGGACCAATAGAGCGCCATTTTAGTTCTATCCGCGGGCCACATAATCAATATAGCGAATAATCTCAAAATTGAAGATTGTCGTAAACACTGCCTTTAAAGGCACAGTACACCATCAAATATGAATTTTGTGATTTTCGCGTATTTGTGTAGAAGATCACTCCTGTATAACACGTATCAAATGCGAGATCTCAATTCCTTCAAATAAGCGAGATATAGGCCATAAAACGGCCAATATCTCACCGTCGACTGCGTACCACGCGCTGCGCGACCGCACGCGCGTTGGAAGCAGACGGGTTTTGGCCGCCGCGCGACGAGTTTTGGCCGCCGCGCATTGTTTCGGCCGCCGAGCGGCGGCCGAAACTTGTCGCGCGGCGGCCAAAACTCGTCTGCTTCCAACGCACGTGCGGTCGCGCAGCGCGTGGTACGCAGTCGACGGTGAGACATTGGCCGTTTTATCGCCTGTAAGCGACCACCACAGGTCCGACCCCCTCCTGATTGTCGATCTCGAAAGCGACTGGATGGATGGATGATTTTCAACCGAGTCGTCGTTCTTCACCATCTTTCCGATCTATCTCCTCATCTTGTTTTGCTCTCGTGCCGCGACTGCGAATCAAGAGGAATACAGGCCTGAGACAATTCGTCCACCAAAATTTTGCCATCAAAATACAGGAATTTTCAAGGAGCCATATCTCCGTTCGTAGGGGGTCTTGGAAGATTTCAGAATTACCATTGTGTTCAGGGTGTGACCCTCTCCAAGATAAGGATGAAACCCAAAGAATAATTTCCTAGGTGTCTTATGCCTTTAAAGGCACACACAGTACACCCTCAGATATGAATTTTGAGATTTTCATGTAATTGTGTACAAGACCCCTCCTGTATAACACGTGCCAAGTGCGGGATCTCAATTCCTCCAAATAAGCGAGATATAAGCGACCACCACAGGCCCGACCCCCTAACAGATTTTCGAACTCGATAGCGGGTCGATAGATGGATGAATTCCAACAAGTCGTTGTTCTTCAGTCCATTACCGGACTGTCTCCTTATCCTGGCTTTCTCTCATGCAACGATTGCAAATGAAGAGAAATACAGGCCTGAGACAACTCGTCCACCAATTTTTCACCCTCACAATCTAGGCATCTTGGAAGAGCCATAACTCTGTTCAAAGCGGGTCTTGGACGATTTCAGAGATACCACTGTGATCAGCGTGTGACTCTCTCCAAGATTAGTTTAAAATCTGGAAATTAATTTTTTGAGTGTCCTGTGCCTTTAAAGGGCCCGCGCATGAATTTAGCATCAGAGCGCGAATTGCACGGTATGGCGCCGCTGGCAGGATCCTACCCGAGATTCGCGTTGGGTAGCCTTCTGCAAGTTGCTGCCGTTGGTAGCAAGATTCGCCGTACGCGCGATTCGGGTAAGAATGTAGCTTCCCCCAGCCTACCAGCGCAAAATTTCATTGATGAATCCTGCCCCTAAAATACTGCCATATACAATTTTACCACGATTCGCTACCGAAGGAAAAAGTCGCGTGATTTCTGGTAATGTTCGAAAACAATACTGATCCTGTGCAAACCATGAAAAAGCGTTTAATCATGAAATAAGAAGTGTGGTTTAGGACAAATTACATGTCGTTTACTGCAATCATTTTCTACAAATGACAGAGAGATCACATTTGTCATTTAGGTGGATCAAGTACGAACAAGTCGTGGAAGGAGACTTCACCCGTTTCGGCAAACCGCAAATCACATTGCTACAAATGCAGGTGTGTGCACACCAAACTGCAGTTATATCGCTTTAGATTAACATTTTACCCGACTTCACCACTTCACAATGGCTATAAATTTTCCAACATTTAGCTTCCTTGGCACAACTATTGTCGCAAATGATCCCCGGAAAGCAGGGTTCGCGATAAAACTGGTTCTAGTGCTATTCTAATAATAAGGTAGATCTAGTCACAATAAAAATCGAAAAAAGCAAATAAAGAGGAAAAACGCGCAGGAACAAAATAGCAACAAGTAACTAAGGATAGGAAAAAGAGACGCTCAAAGCGTCTGACTTTTTGAAAATCTAGAGCTAAAGTTAATTGTTAGCGGCATTTGGATTCGCGCTATGTCAAATTTTCGAAGAGATGCGCTTGATTGCAAGAAACTCTTTCAGTGTACGCTCGTGACAGATAAAATCGAAACAGATGTCTTGAATACCAGTCGTTCACTTCGTTTTCCACTGCAGCTCTTGAGCTTCGAAGATTCAGAACTTGTGTAAAGTGCTGTGAATTCCACGGCAGTTCTGTGTACCCACGATTGGTACTTACATAGCCAAACAGCACGATTGCTAGCAAATGAATCCAAAATATTTAACAGGCGTTGATGCAGACGAAAAACTGTCTCAGCAAAGGTGTGGTGCTACTAGACGTTGAAGAAACCGGATTCCGAAATATCGCAAGTATGTGTACTTCCTCTCCAATTTGATTGTTGTCACATAACAGGTGAGCAACGCGACAATTTTCTAGGTGTCATAGTGAAGGAATGGACTCAACGCGGTCTGACAAACACACTTGCAGCAGAAACAGTGCTTCGAGCACTAACCGCTCCAAAACACCACCTTGGAGCAGTTCCCGGAGAGAACTACTTTGGTACGTGTTACATTACAGAGATGGCAGTTCCACTAGGCACGATGCCAGTCAAATGCCTACATAGAATAGTATCTAATAGATAAGTCTCCAACGCGACAAGTGAAGCTTGTCCGAGATGATAATGGTGGCGTGAAATACGCAGAGAATGATAGCATGTCTAACGACGAGGCTGAAGACGACAATGACCTAGCTCATCATCCACAGCCTTTACGGGACATCATCAAGGTACTAAAGCACGTATCCTCTACATAGGAAAAATGTTCTAGAACATGTCTTTTTCCTTACATTTTTTTTTCAATCCATTTATCTTTCACAAGGGACGATAAGTTAAGGCCAATCGTAGAATGGTGAGGAGGATGCCCTCAAACGCTGAGGGAGCGGTAATTCTGACAGGTAGCGTGCCGAGTCTTGATCGGGCTATCTCAGCATTTGTCAGACTTCGCGTTGCTCAGGTAATATAGTCGTCACTTTACCTGCAGAACATTTTAGTAATATCAGGATTGCTTAACAGAAACTCTATCCAGTCGTTCCTGATGTGCCGATACCAGTCCGATTTCTCTTCATTCTCCTGAGTCCTACGGAGAATTATAAAAACGAAAGAATTGCAATTGGGAGAACAGTTGGTGCTCTGATTGCTGATGAAGTAGGTTTATAAAGATCAGTCATACAGCCTGGTTCTAACTGGTCGCGGCATTAATCTCTGTTGAAGATCTTCCGAAAAGTGGCGCTGCACACCCTCGAGCCATACAGCTTGGCCGACGCCGCTGATGAGTTCATTTCCCAAATTGTTGCGGTTCCACCGGGAAAATGCTCTGTCGACACACGATGGGAACCACGAGAAACTGAGTCGAAGGTAGGTGGATGGATAAGGGTATGGAAGCTTTGCATCATTCATTCAGTTCTCATGAATGCGTTGCTTTTTCGATAACTGGAGACTGACATAAAAAGTCTCTAGCATCTACAGGACAGCATATTTGCGCACGAACCACTATTAAAACATTCATGTGTTGGGGATGGGGAACGGGATGCCATTGAGTCTTTTTTAAACCGTTTTTCGACATAAATTTTGCAATGGACCCTCGATTTTTCTATTATTGCTTGTTTAAGGAGGACCGATTTCATCGCGAACAATGCCCTCAACCTGTACTCGTAACGTAAAGACATACACCTGTTTAGCAAACGCGCTCAGTCGGTATGCTATATGCCACATACCAAGACAATCCAGACGAGGACGATGATAGTGGTGGAGGTTTTGAAGGTTACGGTGGTGGTATCGTGAGGACAGGGAAGCTATTCGGAGGACTCATGCAAGACTTGAGGTAAGCGGTTGCGGACATCGCTGTCTTTGAATCCTGTGTGTGTCTCATTGGGCCTGTCGATCGAAGATTTTTTCCTGAAACACGTCTCTCATTTGAAACTTTTGTGTCAGTGTAGAATATGTCGACGCGGGCCCATCCGGACAGAACGCGTAATAGCATATCTTAGTTTGCGGTGTACAGTCTAAGGCTTCGGACAAAAAGCATCAATCCGAAGAACCATTCAGTGTCGACCGTAGGTGCACAGAAACGCACCACCGTTCAGATTGACACAGACTATAAGGTGGTGAATTTTTCATTGCCTGAGCCGTTCAGGACCAAATGCCTTTGGTACGTATCGGATTACGTGGATTTCTTCGCCGGTAGATTGTCACAGTCGTTGGCGGCAACGATATTCCTTTTCTTCGCTAACATTACGTCAATTATCACATTTGGTGCAGTGATGGAGCGAGTTCTACATCATCAAATGGTGAGTTCGGTATATGGATGACGAACCAATCTGACCCTATGCTTCTCTTTGACAGTCTTTTGCACGTCACTTTTGCAGAGCGCTTGGCTTTTGAAGAGATTATACTTTTAGGCATCTATGGAGGCGATTCTCAGCGGCGGAATATCAGGTGTAATTTTTGCAGCCTTTTCCGGACAACCATTGAACATCCTTTCGGCTACTGGGCCAACCCTGATTTTCGAGAAAATCCTCTTCGACTTTTGCATGTGAGTTTCACCATTGTAGTCCACGAACGGCTAGCACACGACTACATTCAGACAAACAAAATACTGTTACTCACAACGAGCTGCTAGTAACTCGCTTCTTCCGCTCCATCTTCGAGACTCAAAACTTTGAAGACTGACAAAAGTATTTTCAGTGGCAATGGGTGGGAGTTTCTGCCGTTCCGTTGCTGGGTTGGTATATGGATAGGCGTTTTTCTGGTTATCCTTACAGCCACAGACATGTCGGCGCTTGTTGGTCTCATTTCTAGGTTTGTTTAGAGGGAACTTTTTTATTTGAAATTTCATAACTATCTGTTCAGATTTACTGAAGAAGCATTTGCGACTCTGATCTCTATCGTCTTCATCATACAGGCTTTTCAAAAACTGTTCGAAATCTCGCACGATGCACCACTCATAGCTGATCCGAGGGTAGTTGATCTGCTTGATTCACTCCTCTTCGATTTTCTATTTCATATTATTCCGATACGATCCGCTTAAACCTTATTAGGAAATGCATTTTTCAGTTACCATCGCCCAGTTATCGTCTGTCTCCGAGTGAAGTTTATTTCCGTTCTTCGCGTGCGTCTGCGCACGTACGCTGCGCCTCCTTCTCCTCACACTTTCTTGCTGTCTCTACCCTCGCTCCGCACAAGTGCGCGAGGGATGAGAACAAAAATTTGGCTCGGAACCAGAGAATATAATTGCGAAATTTGCCCATAGCACGTGGAGAGCTTCGTTCACGTGGAGAGCATAATCTACGTTTTTAGGAAGTGTATCATTCGCCTTGTTTCTGTCACTTAAACGAGACTGACAGCCAACTGAATACCACTGTGACTTTGCGACTGCAGGATGTGACTGCGGAAGGTGAAATTTTTGAAGTTTTAAAGCAGCGTTCACGATTATTCTATTCCCCGAGTTTTTACAAAAACAATGCATTGGCCTCCAAGTGTTACCAGAATAACGAAGGAACGGCGAGAAACGTATTACAACGTCGTATTTCAGTGACATTAATCTATAACATGGACTAGTGGTCCAGTTGGATGAACATGTTCATGGTCGTTGTCACCAGTGAAAAATGGGGTTATTCGAAAATAGAAGAAAATTCTACTAAAAGCAGGATTAGTTAGGGCCCCAAGAAAAGAGCAGAGCATTAGAGAGAAGAGAATCGCGAAAAAAAAATCTAAAAGACGGGTCCACAAAAGATTTAATTGTCACAAAAAACACATCCTGTGATACTTAAAGGCAGTACTCAGACGTTCGCTGTTGTCCACAGGACACGAATGAGATGTCACCTCACGCAATGCTCCCTGTAGACATCCAAAAGGGGCATGCTCAGACGTTCGCTGTTGTCCACAGGACACGAATGAGATGTCACCTCACGCAATGCTCGCTGTAGACATCCAAAAGGGGCATGGATCGCCCCTCGAGAACTGCACGTCGCCCCCCTACTTGGTGCCGTAGACAACCTATCCGCGGGAACGTTTTTGCTGTAGACATCCCATCGGAGGAGGGTCTCCATCCCCGATTCCGCGTTCACATCCTATCAACATCCTGTAGACCTGATATTACCATCCCAGTGAAGCATCAACCGCTTTTTGACGTCACACCTTAAGGGCAGCATACACACTCACAAACATGGTGTAGATAACAGCATAAATAGGACCGCACAGCTCCTACCATGTCGTCTACGACGTTTGAAGCGCCAAAAACCATCCAGGATGACCATATGTGACAATGTTTGAGCAATCTTGCCTTCCACGTCTGTATTTCCCACCCGTTAGAGTACGAGAATCAGAAATGAAACTTGAGAACATATGTGATAAGATAGAGTGATAGCACTATCTCATGGAAGCGCACGAGAGAAATAGCTTGATTTGCTTGAATGTAACATGTCTGCATACCGATTAACTCTCATCCATTTTTGAGAATGCCGCTCTACTTCGGCTGACTTTTTGAAATGGAGGATTACATAGGTGAACATGCATGATATTTTCAGGTGAATAAAGTTGTTTATCTCGTGCATTCCCATTTGGTAACGCTATCACTCTAACTTATCACATGTTTTCTCAAGTTTCTTTTCTCATTCTCGTACTCGAATGGGTAGGAAAACACTGGCGTGGAAGGCAAGATTGCTCAAAAATTGCCAAGTAATATTGTCATCCTGGATGGTTTGTGGCGCTTCAAACGTATTTGATGACATGGTAGGGGCCGTGCGGTCCTATTTATGCTGTTATCTCGACCACGTTTGTGAGCGTGTACGCTGCCTTCAAACGGCGCTATGCCTTCTTTCGAAACTTGATGATGAGGCCCGATTCTGCTTATTTCAGTTCTAATCTAAGCGCAACAGAGAAATTGGACCCTCTCAATCAAATTTTCTAGAGAAAAACTAACATTGGCGTGGATCCTAATGAGACTTTTCGTTCCTCTTTGGAGGTTGGCGCAAACTCGGTGCACCTAAGTAATATCATATGACACCGAGTTTGCGCCAACCTTCGAGAGTAAATGCAATTTCTCATTAGTATCTATACCGACGTTACATTATTTTAGTAATGATGTCCTTATGCGGACAACACTCTACTGCTTCCAAATGAACTACTATAAGTTATACAAACCATTTCAAATGAATTCTAGAGCCAGTCTCGGGCGTAGAGTCCAAATATGCCCTTTGCAGCTGCCTAGAGTCACCCTGGAAAACGTTATAGCAGTTTTTTTTCTCTGATTTTTGTACCTATTGTACCCTCGAAAAAGCGCATTAATTTTATGAAAATCCGGAAACAGACCTCATAATCGTGTTCAGGGCCCGAAACAGCCCCCCAAGGCAAAGTTTGGGTGAAAGCGCATTGTCCGAGCTATGTGCAGACTGATGGCGTTCTTGGCTTGTATGGTTTTTCGGTTCAGCGTTCAATTATATCAATTACGGGGTACAGAAAGCGTTGAAATTTTTTTTCCAGATTTGACTTAAAATTCAACCTGGGGGTGATTTGTGGTGCTGATCACGAATCTGAGGTTTACCTGTGGTTTTTCCTAAGTTCGACTAAATTTGTTCAAAGCTTCCCAACGGCAGAAAAATTTGACGGAAAAACCGACTTTCGACGATTTCTGGAATGTGACAAAAGATGTGGCTCAAATCGTTCTTTTAGAGTGCTCAACACGAATCTGATGTCAGTTTATGGATTTTTGACAGCTTACGATAGATTACGTTGGGTATACGGTATAGTTGTGCACGAACGAAATTTTTGAAAAAAATCTCGATATTTTTTTCGTTCGTTCGAAATTTCTTCGAACGTAATTTTTTCAAATTCCGTTCAAAATTTCGTCGAACAATTTTTTTTTCAATTTTCGTTCGTTCGAAATTTCGTCGAACGAATTTTTTTCAAATTGCATTCGGTCGAACTTTTTTCGAAATTGTACAGCTATAGTATACGGTAGTTCGATCAATGTCACAGATTTGTCTCAAAGTTTCTATGTGGGGGTTTTTGGGGTGCTGAATACGAATTCGATGTCCATTTGTCTGTTTTCAAACTATTAAGTTCTGCCTCCTGAATAACATGTTACCTACCGTAACCTACAGTAAACCTATAAATTCCGACAAGCGAACCCCAGATTCTTGTTCAGCAGTACATGTTTATGGCAGTATCCGGAGAAAAATTTTTAAAAAACACCTCAAAAACCCCATGGGTACCCCTACCTTGCCGCGAAGCTATAAAAACGCTCATAACTTCTTTCAGAGTGAGTCTAGGCAGGCTACGATTATACCGGAGTCACTCACATTTACCGATACTAGTAGCAAGAACATCCTCCCAGATTATCGCCGTATTCAATGCGCGCCGAATATGCATTCAACCCGAAGACAAGGCGGTTAAGAGCACAGTCAGAGAACGTACTGCTAGGGAGTACGTGCTCTTATAGTGTTTCAGATTACAGCACGAGCCCCGACAAATAAAACTTTGAATGCGTGCATGCTACACATTCAACTCGATGAAAAGAGGATTTCCCAAAAATGGAAAGAATGCGAAAAACTCTTGAGGCGGGACACAGATGCCGGCCTGGTTTGCGGTGCTTTGCTTGCCCAGCCGCTGGAGACCTCGTCCAACCAATCGCGGCCCCAGATTGTGCTCGACGAGCTGGCCGAGTTGCATGTCGGTGTGCCGGGCGCGTCGCGTGCCGATGTGCAGCTACGATAACGCTGGACTAGCTTGCAGCACGTGCTCCTGCGATTAAATTTTGCAACACGTGCTCCTACGGTAAAATTTTGCAGCACGCGCTGCTTTTTGGAGCACGTGTCCCTGCAATACACTTTTTCAATGGGAGTGGTCACTCGAGTTGGATACATATTCGACACGCACTGAATGCGGCAAATTTTTAAGCTCGCAAGGTACTCCATTTCGCTGATCCCGGACTACGCTAAAACGGCTTCCCTTGTTAACCAGAAAAGGTGATATCGGCTAACTACGCTTCTTTTTTTTAAATCTACAATTTTTCATCTCGCTACATTTACCTTTCCTCGAGTATTGACAACATGGATGGGAATCAGGGTAAATGAACACCCCCGAGTGATCAGAGATTCTTGACAAACAACTATAAATGACGCAAATGACCCACATAAAGGGATGGAAAAAATCAAAATCTGCCTACGAAGGCAGTTGCTGAAAGCACCGTAAACCACGGAAACCTTCCTGTCCATCACTGGGAACGCCGCGAGGTGCATCTCTCGGCATGCCACCAACACCCCTTCCACGGAAAGACGTTATTGAAAAACGAATCACAGATCTCTTATAATTAAAAAAAGAGAAGAATTATCATAGAAGTCTAGAGCATCATCAAAAAAATAAAACGAATTGCAAATCTAACATAACCGAAAATGAGAACTTGGACGGCACGATCTTCGTGCTACATCGATTGATGGACGCTGCCACCGCCCCTCCCGCGAATGTTCTTTAGAACAGCCCATCGACCTGCGCAGCCGTAGACATCCCGAATTGACGTCCTGTGGACAACAACTTGGTCTGCGTGGATTTAAGGCACTCGGCGGGATTGCCGGTCGATGGGCTGTTTAACAGCCCGTCGCCCCCTGCTCAACAGCACACTGGGACGAACCCGCGTAGAGCTGCCTGTTCGCCAGCGGTGACTCGTTCTGGGCGGATCGACGTCCTGTAGACAACAGCGAACGTCTGAGTATACACGCTCACAATCATAGTCGAGATAACAGCGTAAATAGGCCGGCACGCCCCCTACCACGTCGTCAACAACGTTTGAAGCCTTGAAAACCATCCAGAATGACAATTTTTGACGATATTTGAGCAACCATGCCTCGCACGCCCGTATTTTCACACCCTTTCGAGGAACAGAATGATTTGTTAAAACTGAGAAAACATGTGATAGCTCAGAGGCATTATCAAATGGGGGTCCATGAGAGAAACAGCTCGATTCTCCTGAATATAACATGTCTGTGCAATGATGAAATTCTCCATTTCAAAAAGTCCGCCGAAGTAGAGTGGATGAAAGTTCATCGGTATTTCCGAAAGTGCACGAAAGTTCATCGGTATGCAGACATGTTATATTCAAGTAAATCAAGCTGTTCCTCTCATGCACCCCCATTTGATAATGCTATCACTCTAAGCTATCACATGTTTTCTCCGGTTTAACTCTTCATTCTCTTTCTTGAAGGGGTGTGAAAATACGGGCGTGCGAAGCATGATTGCTCAAATATCGTGGAATATGGTCATTCTGGATGATTTTCAAGGCTTCAAACGTCGTTGATGACATGGTAGGGGCCGTGCGGGCCTATTTATGCTGTTATCTCGACCATGTTTGTGAGTGTGTATTATACTTCGGACCGAATTATATTATTCGAAAAATATTCGAATGATTTTTCGAATTTCGAATCATTCAAAATTCGAGATTCGAAAATTTTGGTTTTCGAATAATATTCGAAATTCGAATATTTCCAAAACGGGCTTTCGAATAATATTCGGAATTCGAATATTTCGTAGACATCGGTTTCGAATAGTATTCGAAATTCGAATATTTCAAAAACAGACTTTCGAATAATATTCGAAATTCGATTATTTTTAAGAGCATATTCGAATTTTTGAAGTTCGAATAATCGAAATGCACAATCATCATTTCAATAGAAGTGCTTTTTTTTCTAATCGACCGAGTTATTGTTCTAAACATGGATATCCATGTAATAAACATACATACATACAACATACCTTGGAAAGCACACTGTATCAAAGCACCATCTTGGCCTATTCACCCCACGCCCGATTAGCGGTTCTCACACGCTTAGATCGTGTGAAATATTGCGCCACCAAACAAGGTGCTCAATTGGTGGGATAGGCTGGCTTGAAAGGCCACCCAACGGAAACCGTTTTTCTCTCGTTTTCGCATTTAATATGTAGCTGTCAGGCAGATATGGACACTACCAGGATTTGAGCTTTCAAAACCCTCCCGTTCCAGAGAAACAGTTACTTGAAATACGAACGGGAGCGATTGAGCTCACTAATCTACAATGACTACTCCAAAAACATTATCTAGGAGTGGTCTTTGCAGTTGGAAATGTTTGGTTTTGCTCAGGCCTTGTGAATTACGATTTGCGAATTACGAGGAATTTGAAAACGTACGATTTACGATTTACAAAATTAAAAAATTCAGTTACGCGCAGCCCTTCGCGGCGCAGCACGATCGATATTAGGTGTCGTTTATACTTCCGCAGCCGAGAGGCGCGGCGAAGTGCATTTCTGTAATATTGATCACGCGGCGCGGCACGATCGATATTGTAGGATTGCACATCGCCGCGCCGCTCGGCGGCAGGAGTATAAACGTCGCTTAAGGTCAACATTGTCGCTGCCATGAGCGATAGTCATGGCATTTAGCAGAAATGCGGTACCAGCATCGGAGCGATGGCGCTGACCGTCGTAGGAACAGTTGTCGCGTGTCCGTCGCAGCGACGTGTCGTCGAGGGCTGACATACTGCAAATGTGTCTATGCCTGTCACTGTGCAGCGCATTGCCACAGCGACAGATTTAAAGGGCGGGAGGCGGTCGCTGTCGCTCTGCAGAGCGACGCGACCTCGTGTCGCTAAACTAAACTATTGGCCTAACGCCCTTTTCATACCTTTGTTGCCGCGTCAAATGCCGCTCTTTAAGAAAATTGATAAAACGCGGCGGTGGCGGAGAGAACGTTCTCGATAGTTATTACCGCTATAGCGGCGTTTGCCGCCCTTTACTGTCTCGTTACCAGTTCCGATCGCCAATCGATTTCGCCAGCAATCTCACGTGCAAAGAACCTAGTTGCCAACTTCCGGCTAATCTTCTAGTAATCCGAAACACTGGCTCCATTGTAGTTCAAAAGCGGCATTTTTCCGCGGCGGCAAAAGGGCGTAAGGGTTTCAAACTCGAGTGTTCAGCCCTGCCCCTCACCTGAAGTCGTGCAAGCTCGGCGGCAGCAAATTTGCCTAGGCCGCGCAGTGGCGTAGAAGTAGGTGTTGAAAGCGGCGCTAGGGTCTCGGCGCTTGGGTGCGAGAAGGCGCTTACCCGGAAAGGGATAGTGGAGGTCAAGTCTCGCCTGAAGCCCAGCGTCTTGTGCTAAACGCGCGTGACGCGCTTGCAGAGACTATGAATGCTCCAGCGGCGACTAGGGATGTGCTTAATTACGACTAACGACTAACGAATTTAACGACTAACGGGCTTTGGGTGTTACGACTAACGACTAACGACTAACGAGAATAAAAATATTTTCGTAAGCAATCCCAATATTCGTTAGAAAGCCAATGGTCATTCAAATCGCGCTCCAACCGGAGCCTTACACGAGGATTGATAGCCTGTTGGTTGTTTTAGGTGAATGGTTCAAAATAGCCTTAGCCTTCAGTATTTATTAGATCTACTGACACTGCTTCGCAGTTCTGGAACCCCCACATTAAAGCCCCACTCGAACTTTACGCAAGGTTAGGCGCAGCGTTTATGCGTCTTCGAGTCGGTCTCGCTACTTTATGGTAGGCTCACTAAACCGGTTCCGGCACTGACCGGCTCCAGTGGAGATTTTAGCAGAGGACACTATCAGAGGTGGTAATATGGAGCAAAGCCTGCAGGCAACAACTGCCCAACGACGGGAACTGTATCTGATGATTGGATTGTAAAGGGTGCCGTCCTTCGACTTTCAGTCATAAATTCGAGATATGGGGTTTCTATAAAGTGGTGCTGGGACCTCTCAGGGGTAAAATTTTAACTTGGTTGCTAATTTCTTCCGACCTTTCCCCATTATGGGAACAAGCTCTAAGCCACGAAAGCGCTCGGCTCGCGACGCTGGACAAAGAACAATTAGTTCAGAGTCGGTTCAATTCTTCGTGTTGTCACCACCAGGTAGATCGCAAATAACGTCATATAATGCAGAATGGAAAAGTTAGCGCTGAGAAAAAAGCAGAGTTAAAGATTTCCTCGGTTTCCCATAGCTTCTTTTCTTACCGAAAAAAATGACAGAAATCGATAAACACACACTCTCGAGAATTAGGCTTTCGTGCATATTTTGAATTATGTATACGTAGGTCTGCAGTTTGAAGTAGGTTCTCTAACAAGGAATGATTTGTGTCTTTAATTGCCATGAATGTTTTGGAAAACATAAATCTCTTCATGTTTTTCTTTTTTTCTATTCATGAGGGTTTTTTTTGCCTCAGCTGTGCTTGTTTTCAAAGCCTAGATTCTTAACGACTAACGACTAACGACTAACGAGGGTTTTGGCCGGTTGAACGACTAACGACTAACGAATTACAAAATTTTTATTACGCACATCCCTGGCGGCGACGCTATGGCGGAGCGGATTAGAATGGGTCCTAACTTTGCCGAGCAAGCAAAATCTGTACTTGCGAACACTATCATAGTAGCAGAAGATAGCACTCAAATTAATTATTATTATACAAAATAAAATTGAAGATGGATTGATAATGAATATGACAAAAAAGTTGTTACGGCCGCCAACATGGCGGAGCGGACGCCACGCGCGTGGCGCGCGGGCGAGGCGTCCGGCTATTATTACATCAAGGCCATTCCCGCGCGTCAGGCGGCGTTCAGAGTTTTTGCGGCGTGACGCGATGGCACATGTCAGAGCGACTCGAAAATCGCGTCGCGCGAAAATCAAGGTGTGAACTGCGCGCGAACGCTAGGCGAATACGTGCAATTGCGTACGTCCGCAATTTTCCGTATACAAGTAAAATCAATCAATAAGTGATCTTATTTTGTGTTTTCAGGAAATGCATCTTCTTTATATCTTATCTGTACCTTTTATCGCTTCTGTTTGATTTCGTTGTGACAGTTTGCTGTATTAATGATAGACAACAAAAAAGACATCGGGGCGAGTCATGGTTAGATTTTTTTCGGAGTTAAGTGTACAGAATAGGGAATTTTCAGATCAAATAAGACTGAATTGTGCGCCTGTCGTTTGAACACCATGAAAAACCTCAACAACGAAAAACTTCGAAGCTTCAATAAAATCGATTTTCGCCAGACTCAGCCTGAAACTACAGAAAAACAGACGATGAAAAATCGTCGGAGAATAAGAGTGGAAGAGATAGTAATGAAAAGGTTCCAGAAAAATCTAGACGCCCCTTAAGTTCTTGATGAGGCAAGAAAAAATGATGACAGTCGCTTCGCGACCGTCGCGTCGAAATGCAACGCGGCGCGATCGACGCGGAGCGATCATCATTTGCGCGTCAAATCCGATGTATCGCGCCTCTTCACTCTGAGCACCTAGCGACGACGCGACGCGATGTCGCTTGATCGATACGTAGGCTAAGGATAACGTCGCGTCGCGCCGCGAACTAACTGTAGACGCCGCCTCACTCGTCACTAAGAATACCGCCTAGCATTGTGGTAGGCCGATGAATATTTCTACAAAGTGATAGTCACAGTAAATGACAGCTCAAAACTAATTTTTAAAATCCGACTATCATTTGTGAATTCGAGAAAATTTATACGAAAAATATAAAAAATTATTCGAAAGAATTATTCGAAAATTCGAAAATTTTGATTTTCGATTATACTCGAAAATTCGAAAAATCAGTTTTTCGAATATATTCGAAAATTTGAAAATCGAAAAATACCATTTTCGAGTTTATTCGAAAATTTGAAATTCGAAAAATTTGATTTTCGAATATATTCGAGAATTTTGAATTCGAAAAAAGTGATTTTCGAATTTATTCGAAAATTTGAAGATCGATAAATTTGATTTTCGAATATATTCCAAAAATTCGAAATTTTCGAATAAAAATGATTTTCGAATATATTCGAGAAATTTTTACAGTTTTGCCCAAGTATAGTGTGTGTAAATATGTTTGCCTTTAAAGATTTCGTGGTACTTCTGGTGCGTTTTTCTTCGAATTTCTACGTCATTTTAGTTTCTACCCGGGGCCACTTAATAAATGTAGCGAATAATCTCTAACATCATTAGAAGATTATCGTGACCACTGCCTCTAATACAGCTGGCACGAGAGATAGATAAGGACAGTGTAGCGGATAAAACCAAGAAAGCGTGACAAAAGGCGTTTGGTGATTCATTTGCTGAAATTTTCTGATGATTAGGGCGCTGATTACGGCAAAGTATAACTGCTGATACAGATGTACAGAAAAAAAACAGGTTCGCCCATTTCGAACTGCGAAACGCAGCTCCTAAAGGCATTGGTCGAGATTTAAAACGTTGCGGAGAAAAGTGTAAAAATCAGCTTGATACGCAGACGGCTAAAAAGCCATGAAGGTTACGCAGTAAGAAACGAGCTATAAATAGAGTTATTGGGATTCTGAGTTGCCGATTCGTGCACACGTGCACAGCTCCGCCCAAAAAGATCGTAGTCTCATGCTGAGCAGTCAAGAATCATTGACGTTCGCAGCCAGAAATAGATGCAAATTTAACTATTTGAAACAGTTGAACATTGAAAGCAAGCCCTTCATTCAATGTATATCGTCGATCACTGGTCGAGAGAGCGCCGCGTCGACCACATGTGGCACGCACGCAAGCGAGGAGGTAGTGATGGGATCATTACCTTCTCGCTTGCGTGCGTGCCACTTGCGTTCGACGCGGCGATCTCTCGATCAGTGATGGATCATAACTCGATGAGGACGGAAATATTCGAACAGGTCAGTCCTAAGGCTATTGTTCATTGAGTTCTATTTTCAAGCCAGCTTGATATTAGAGATCATCGATGCCGATGATGTGGAGTGGGTTCGTCCACCATCACAAGATCGGAAGGTTGAGGCTTGAAAATAGGCCCAAAAAAATTTTTTTTCGCAATTTCATGATAGGTCCTACTGAATCCAGAGAAGGGTTGAGAGAGAAAGAAGACAAACAGGCTTCATCGCGCACACTGCTTTTAAGAAATGCTCCAGATTTTTTTAACTATGTACTTAAAGGCAGTGTTCACGATAATCTTCGATTTTGAGATTAATCGCTAAATCGATTGTTTGGCCCCCGAGTAGAACTGAAATGACGAAGAAACCGAGGAAAACGCACCAGAAGGGCACGAAATCCTCAAGTATCAGCCCGCCTCATAAGTATCAATGGAACTGTTCGTTGTGACAATGAAATCTTTTGTGGACCCGTCTTTTGCAATTCTCCATTCTGTATTGCTCCGTTCATTCCTTCGGGCCCTAACTAATACTGTTTTGCCCAAAATATTCTTCCATTTTCGAATAGTCCCATTTTTTACCGGTGACAACCACCGTGAACATGTTCATCCAACCGGACAATTAGTCCAGGCCATAGAATAATGTCACTGAAATAAGACGAATTAGTGCGTTTCTCGCCCTTTCTTCGTGATTTTGGTGACACTTGGTAGCCAACGCATTGTTTTGAGTGGAAAACTTGGAAACGAGAATCATCGTGAACACTGCCTTTAACGACATAACCAATCAACGGAAGTTGACCTTTGGAAAAAGTAGCATCTCAAAATCATTGGTTAACAGAGATTCATGATGCTCATCAACTCAAAAACAGACTCGAACTTAGATTTTTGGAACCTACGCCAGTGGGTTGGTGATATCGTTTCCTCACGATGCTCAGGAAGAATCCTAGGAGGACGGATTATGTGGGGGAACGCAATAGCAAAGGAAAGAAACCAACATGAGAGTGAAGGCGGAGAAAAATTAAAAATTGAAAAAGAGCGACATAGAGGAACCAAAACTAATGACTTGCCGTGGCCTAATTTTTTTGGGAAAAAAGGCGACGCAGACGCATTGCGACCCTGAGGTCCCGCCACTACTCTTCGCTATTGCTTAACTCGGGCGCGATTGATCACTCTGCGTGACTCGGAATTCATTAGTGAGAAGGAGTGCTGGTCTGTCAGCAAAGAGTATAGGTTCCGTACTTGTCAGCACGGAAAGGGTGGAGTTTGAAACGAATCAACCTTTAGGCTATTCCATCCGAAGTCCTCTTTGACATGCCTCCTTTAGCGATTCGTTGAAGTTGTTAAATATAAGAAAATTTGTGGACTGTGTATATCTGCAGACATTAAAGGCAAAGGTCGCTACCAAATATGCTTGTCTTCTTTTCCTCTCTAAACCCTTTTCTGAGTTTAGAGAAATATGACCTATAAGAAAATTCGCGAAAAAACAGCTGTTTCAGGCAAAGTTTGAAGCCTGAATTTTCTTGTCTTTTGATGGTGGACGAGCCCACTCCACAACATCGACATCGATGATCTCTAATACCATAAAACATCAGCTGGCGTAAAAAGTGAATTTCAATCTGAATGAACTGTCGGATTTATGTACACATCTAGTCAAAAACATTGATACAGAGGTGCGTGTTAAGCTTCCATTGCTCAACTTCTTTTTTTAATAGATAAATTTGCATTTATTTCTTTCCTCTGCATGTCGATGATTTTGACTGCTCGGCATGAGACTGCGATCTTTTTGAGCGGCGCTGTGCATGTGTGCACGAACTGGCATCTTTGAGCTTCCTAGGAACTCTTATTATAGTCCTTTTAAATTCACCTCGCTACCTTCATATAGTTTTTCAGCTGTTTTCAATCTAATCTGCTTTTTTGTAGTGTTTTTTTGGTAGCTTTTAACATCGTGAACACTGCCTTTAACCAAAGTGCACCGTTTAGATTGTGAAGCTCGAGGGGGAGAAGCCGTTGGTCTTCAGTGTCACTTCAAGCCGGATGTCTACATGCTGTCAGTTCTCCTCACCTTCGGTACATTTGCAGTGTTGGCATACGGCCTCACCACACAACTTCCGGCGCCTGGGCAAGGTTTTTCGATCCACGGTAATGGCTTCTGTTTTGTCTCACCGTGTTGCGTTACACTAGTCAGACATCTTCCCGCTTTCTCTTAACATAAAGTTTTTATGAGAGTGAAGGTAGTTGCCGGACAAATAACTATGGACGTGTGTTTAGATTCGTTGCACACAATCAGTGATTTCGCTGTTGTCATCGCAATAATTGTAATTGATCGTCGTTGTCCATTATGATTGGATTCAGACGTTCCTGAGCCTTCTAATGTTCCAGATGACGATTCAAGGTACGGCTATTCGTTGAAAACTAAAAACAACTAGAATTGACTTTTTCAGCCGACACTGATCGACCATGGCTGTCATCGACATCACCCGGGTTCCGGGCTTTCGGTAGCGCCTCATCTCCGTGCCTTCCAGCCAGCCTTTCTAAGCACTCATTCTCATAGTTATGGATCAACAGATCACTGCCGTGATCATCTGTAACAGCAGAAAGTGATAACCATGCTCAGAGTTAGTCATTCGCAGTTCAGTTAGTTCCAATCTACCCTATTACAGACTAATCCCGAACGGGATAGTGAACAACAAATCTAGAAACCAGTTACCAATTCTTCTTGGAGAATCCATATCTTCGGCTGTAGCCCCCGCTGGGCTCCGGGCAGCCCTCGATTGCTCCTCGATAACTCTCCAACAGCTACAGCACCAATCCTGCATTCATAGAAACGCGGACCTTAGCTTCTCGCCACAATATCATTGGTTCCCAATCCGTGCCATGATTTTTTTGCCGTGACTGCGAGACACGCTCATCCTGCAGATATCCGACACGAACATTCTAGCAGTGGCCATAATGTTCACCAAATGAAGGCACTGTTGCTCACTCGGAGTTTTCTTACTCCGTCATATGCCGAGTGGGAGGCACCAGGGCCACGTGCTCCTCATATAGCAGAAGATGTCACTCTCATCGTTCTCTCAATGATCACGTGATCGTTAGGCTCCGACAATGTATATAGTACGTGTGTTATTAAAGGCAGCACACATGCTCAGTAAACGTGGTCGAGATATCAGCGTAATATAAGTTTCGCACGGGCCCATACCATGTCGTGAACGAAGTGAAGCGCTGAAAATCATTCAGATGATCAATATTTATTAGCAATCATAAACAGCGCACAATGCCCGTATGCATTGAACCCTTCGAGGTAACGGAATGAAAAGTTAAACTTGAGAAAACGTGATAATTGAGAGTGATAGCAATCTGTCAAAGGCGAGCGCACGATAGAAACAGCTTGATCTCACCGCGATATTACATGTTCAGAACTGATGAAATCCTCCATTTCGATAGCCAGCCGGAGAGCGGCATTCTTTGAAAGTGGACGAGAGTGAATCGGCATGTAGACATGTTATACTTCTTAGTAAATCGAGATGTGTTTCTCCTCGTGCACTCCTTTGATAGTGCTATCACTCCCAATTATCGCATGTTTTTCTCGAGTTTAACTTTTCATCTCTTGTTACTCGAAGGGGTGCAAGAAAATACGGGCATGCAGGACATGATTGCTCAAATATTGTCATCATGGATGGTTTTCAGCGATTCAAACGTCGCTTACGGCATGGTATGGGCCGTGTGTGTCCTATTTATGCTAAAATCTCGACCATTTTTGCAAGCGCGTGTATGCTGCCTTAAAGCGGGACCCGAAGGTAAAGTCGTTTTCTTACGCTACAAATGCAAACAAATACTGCTCTGCTCACTTCTCTCTAGTCTGCTTCAAATGTTCTTGGGTGCGTCGACGGAGCTTCTTCTTGTTAAGACAGCTTCATTGCCAATCCCTCTGATCGTCTAACACGAATTCGTTTCTACTTCCGCACACTAACACGTCGCCATCTATTCACCTTGATGGTCTTCTCCAATTGACACGAGTCGGAAAGATCAAACTAACCTGATTTGCAAACTCTGAAACCATGTTTGGCATTTGCGAATGTTCAGTGCATTTGGATAAATATCGCAAAATGCTTTTAGTAGGAACTGTTGTGTCACTTCCTATGAAATTCAAAAAGCATGCTCTCCAGGATGTGTACCTCTTCTGGTATCTGACTGGCTATTTTACTTAAGATTACAAAAAATTGTATTTCAATTGTAAAGAAGTCACAATAACCTCAGAATGTCTTTGGGCACGCCAATTAAGTCAAAACATTGAACTGATAAATGACAATCAAGTACTGACATGCGCGGAGACGACATTTCTTTTCCCGGTCCCCTTTAGTATAAGGTGCCTCATCTCTAGGAAAGCGTAATTAATCTTTGAGATCCGATCTAGGAAAATTCCATATAGTCATACTCTGAGAGATTGCTGATCGTCTAAAGAACCTTTCCCAAGACCTACAGCAAAGGAAATTTCTCTATTGCGTGCCGCGGCGAAGAATGATTACTCCTTATTGAGCAGTGTACGACGTCAGGGCTAGCCTCCGACATAGATCAAATCCTTCCGTGTGCAAAATACGCGGCTCCAATCGCGATTTTTATTCGGGAGCACGCCCTGAATAAAAATCACGTGCTGCAAACGAGGTGATTGACGCAGTTTGATCGAAAGCGCTTTAGCCATGTTTTGACTGCATCGCTGCTTGTTTTTCATCTCAGCAATTTTCTGCTCCCGCTGCTGCAGCGATCTGGCAGCGGCAGTGATTTTGTTCTTAGTGCATCGTTCCGGAGTCGTAAAGACTGTTCTCTATACTAGACTCTCTAGACTGACCAAACGTGTCATGGCTCGTTGGTAATCGCTCCATCGCTGCCATCATGTCAGCGATGGAGCGATGATTAGCGACCATCGAGATACGCTTTTCCAGCAGTGAAGCAGTAAAACATAGGATTTAGTCGCCGCGACCCAGCGATGTAAGACGTTTGCCACGAAGCGATCACAATCGAAGCGCGTTCCCATTATGCGCGATGAAAAAGGAACAGTTGTCGCTCGCATGGCCGCAGCGACCAGGTGCAGTGAAAACAAGGCTTTACGAGATTGCAGCACGCGCTCCTGTAACAGGACGACGCGCTCCTTCTAAGAATATGAATGAGGCAAACGTTTGGCTCATGTGCAGCACATGCTCCTAAAACAGGTCGACAAGCTTGTACTGTAAGAACATTGGTGAGGGAAGAATCTGGTGCATTCGCAGCACGTGCCTGTGCCTAGTCGAAATCGTTTTGTGGTAGAATTGGACTAGCTGAGCGTTGAAGAGTCGCGCTGCCTAACCGCGGAGATTCCGAGGAACTGCCTGTTCGGTGCCTGAGAACCCGAGGCACTGTTCACGCAGCTGTCTGTCCGCCCACGCAGTCGGCGAATGAGTCTGTCCGCCCACGCGATCAGATTGCGTGTCAAGCGGTCATCGGGGAAGCCATATTCTGGACGAGCCTTACCGGGGCTGCGAACAGCTGACTGGAATATTATTCACTATGCGTCTAACACTCCTGCTAATCCACTAACAGGTCCAAAAAGTGTCTTGGTGCCGGCCGCTCGATACGCACGCCGACCGCTTGGCCAGACAGTCTCATTCGGACAGTCATTGCGTAGCTGATCACAGGCATACACGACAAGTCGACAAGCATTCTGAACAGAGAGAACTCCTGTAAGAGGACAAATCAAGGTTTCTTTCAGAAAGGAGCAGGATACCACTTGGATCTGTTGATGATCGCTGTACTGGTGCTCATCTGCTCGTTTTTGGGTTTACCCTTCTATGTGGCTGCCACGGTTCTCTCCGTGATGCATGTGAATTCTCTTCGTCTCTACTCGGAATCATCAGCCCCCGGAGAGATTCCGCAGTTCCTAGGGGTCAAGTCAGTGTTTCTCGATTCTGCCTTACAATTAGTCGCAGGAATGCATAGAGTATAGCATCTTTTCTTCCAGGGAGCAGCGCCTAACTGGTCTCATTGCCCATGTTCTCATTGGCCTTTCAGTATTTCTTACCGGAGTGATCAAAGTAAGCATCCATCCTTGATTTGATTATCAGTCAAAGTATTCGTCATTCATGTTCTTTGAGGTTGTGCCTTTACCAGTGCTTATCGGGATTTTCTCTATATGGGTGTCGTCTCCTGTTGGGACAACAATTTGTTCAACGAATTGCCTTACTGTTTACTTCTGTAAAGCATCAGGTAGACACCATGCTGGTTTTCCAACTTTCTGACTCATACTTTGACTATTTCAGCCGGGATTATTCATGGCTGAGGTCAGTCAGAATGCGACGTGTTCATCTCTTCACGGTCATCCAGCTGTTGTCGATAGGAGCGCTGTTTGCAGTCAAGTACACGAAATCGATATCCATGATATTCCTGACTTATGGTAAGTCGATGTAGAATACTTTCAATCGCCCTAATGACATCCTCTCTTGTGAGCAGAACGGGATTTCGTAAACACTACACTGAGCTAGTCTCACAATGACTAACAGAATGTGCCGCCTCATGTATACGCATTTCTTCAATTCTCGTCTAGGAAATAATTGAGGCCGCAGCGTCGCGATTGGTTGGGTCAGCAACCGATACTTCATACTCCTAGTACTGAAGTCTTGTACTACTACCACGATGTCTCCCACATTCCCGGGACACTAGTAACTCTGTTTTATAGACCAAAACCTTTCAAGAGTCAAATGTGATAATTCACGATGCATATGATTCTCAAGCAGAAAATTAGGGGCCATAACAGAATCCTCACTGCCGCTAACAGACAATAGGACGGAGACTCATCCTCTTCCACTGTGTAGAGGGACTTCTGCTTGCACGACGCTAGCGCCTTGCCCTGCCTCCGCGCATTGAGACAAAACGGCCTGGTGCTTGTAAGCTCTGCACCGAAAACACGTGCTGCTCCTAGAAGCTCAGCAAGTTCTCCTGAGTTGATAGCTCAAATTTTTCATGTCCGACCGACCTTGAACCTGGGCATCTGTTCTGATCTAGTTCTATTGGCCTGTGCCGTATAGGTTTTTAGGTGGAAGATGTATACTGCTGACGTTTCAGAAACGTCGGCCGAACGAATCCTCAACCCCAAAAGCCTGTACGGCCCAGAAGAATAGAACTGCTGGCTTGCAAATCCTGGAGAAAACTCTCTGAATTCTTTTTCATGCTACAGAGCTCCCTCTCAATTAAAGGCACAGTCCAAGCTCAGGACGAAATCTGAGATTAGTTGTGTAGTAGACCCACCCCGTATACCACTTGCCAAGTGCGAGCTCTCAATTCCTCCAAATAAGCGAGATATAGGAGGAAGCCAACCTGGGGCGCCCACCTCGGGAAGTTACTTTGGCACGCCCCTTTACGATCTTTCGAGCTCAACAGTGGCGAGATGAGCGATGCATTCCAATCAGTAGCACCGTTCTTCAATTCATTCTCAGACCCTCTCTTCATTCAGGTCAGCTCACATACAGCGGTTGCAAATGACGGGAGTTACAAGCCTCGGACAACTCGTCCACCAGACTTCCACCGCTCAATATTCGAGGGGCCATAACTCCGTTCCCAGGGGTCTTGAGCGATTCCAGAGACGTCATTGGAATCAGCGTGGGACCGTTTTTGAGGTGATCGAATGATCCGCTCCGTATCAGAATGACTTGAGCCATTGGTTTCCAGACACCAAGTTTGAGGGAAAGGTTTAGCAAATGATGCAAGATTACAAATGCACGCATTTATAGAAACAAATTCACTAGGAATAGTGAAAAATCGAATAATCGATTTTATTCTATCTATTCTGCGATCGGGTGGTATATTTGACTTAAGAACGAGTAGAATTCCATCCTACAATTCTTTCTCCCTCACTTGATCTCTGAAATTGAAGTGAGCTCAAACCATTCTGATTTGAAACTGCTTCCTTGAATTACTCGACCTTATCCGAGCACACAGTATCTGTATTTGCGTGCCCTCCTCTAAAACAGGGTGCTGGGCCAGTACCACCGTTGTCGATGTATGTGGTTTACTTATTGAACTTATTGTACCGCCCACAAACGTCGCCCACAGAGGGAATGGCCTCGCACCCCTGTTATGGAGGAGAACAGCAATTACAGGGCGGGCAGATGCGGGGCGGGGGCTGAATTTCATCGTGTAGCCGCATTGTGAGTCGTTTTTGACACTTCGTAAGGCGTCATGTTCTGAGCCATACGATTATATTTCCGCAGATATCCAAAACACGTTTACGAGCATGTATGCTGCCTTTGAGATAACGTAACTAGCGACATAGTGAAGCTAATAGACTTACATAATTCGTACTAGAACGCTTACGCCGTTGGAAGCACAAAGAACGATACGAAACTACCGTATTCGAGCAAGCTATTTGAGGGCGTTGGTTTCAGGGTTGAGGCTGCAAAAGAAATGGCTAAAATCGTATGTTTTGGTGGTTCTACATATATTGCCCAAATACGGTAATACTAATTCGCTTTTGACGCTGCCAACGGCGTGTGAGCGTTCTGGGTGAGAGCCCTACGGCCCTACAACGGTTGTTATCCCAACCACTTCTTCGAGCGTGTATGCTGCTGATGACAGCGTACCATGATTTTCGGGAAGACAAAAACATTTTGATGAACAACTCCAGAAAGAGCCTGTAACCTTCCACATAACCATGACCATTCATCGTTAAGCCATCTGTATGAAATCAGTAGCATTGCAGCTGATCTTTATGGTTCTCATACGCATGTTCATTCTCGAGAGGATATTCACGCGATCTGAAATTACGTCACTTGACGATCCGCTGCCAACATTCAAACAGGTGGTAATGCCGAGTTCCTCAAGGTAAATGAATTTCTTTACACGTTGGCAAGCGATTCTGCAATGCCCACGCGGTTGGCGTGAGTATTATGCGAGTGTCGCAGAAACAATTTCTGAACTCGTGAATCGATTAGCCAGATTATTGAAAGAGTACTGTATGATATCCTTATTAGCACTCATACACTGGAGGGGCTAGCGCAGCTCTTCAGGGGGCAACCTTCTGGCACCGGCGCTTGCCCCCCCAATCGGGGGGCTACCGCCGGAGTGACAATTTGGCTTGATCGGAGCCCCATCACTGCCCTGAAGCCCCCTGTGACTGCCCTGAAGCCCCCTGTGACTGCCTCTGAAGCCCCCCTGTGACTGCCCTGAAGCCCCCCAGACTGCCCTGAAGCCCCCTGTGACTGCCCTGAAGCTCCCCCAGACTGCCCTGAAGCCCCCTGTGACTGCCCTGAAGCCCCCAGACTGGCCCTGAAGCCCCCTGTGACTGCCCTGAAGCCCCCTGTGACTGCCCTGAAGCCCCCTGTGACTGCCCTGAAGCCCCCAGACTGCCCTGAAGCCCCCTGTGACTGCCCTGAAGCCCCCTGTGACTGCCCTGAAGCCCCCAGTGACTGCCCTGAAGCCCCCTGTGACTGCCCTGAAGCCCCCCAGACTGCCCTGAAGCCCCTGTGACCGCCCTGAAGCCCCCTGTGACTGCCCTGAAGCCCCCTGTGACCGCCCTGAAGCCCCCCCAGACTGCCCTGGAAGCCCCCCTGTCACCGCCTTGAAGCTCCCCCATCACCGCCAGCCGGAGCCATGACGTCACGGCTCCGGAGCAGTGACGTCACGACACCGGAGCAGTGACGTCACTCCTCCCCCGGAAAGCGTGCCCTCCGCTTCCCTCTCCAAAAATATCCCTTTCTGACAGTGACTCGAAGTTCGTTTGTCCAGGGCCGCGCCCCTGTTGGGCCGAATGCGGCTCTCCATGCAGGTGAGGCGCCTTTATACCGCTCGAGCACGTGATAGAGTACCTTCTCTGGCCTCTCTATTGTCGTAAACTACCTTCTACGACTTCTTCCCATCTTTTCCTCTCTTCCTCTCGGGGCAAGCGCCGTGGAGGAGAGCAGGGCCTCCCCTGAAGCCCCCTCCCTGGGGAGGCCTGCGCCGTCGCTCCCCAAGTCGAAAAACGGGCTCTATTGTCCGGCGCTTGCCCCCGCAGAGTCTGAGCAGTTTGAAGTCATGGAAAAGTTCATGAGGAATAAAGCCTTTGTGACATCCGTTCGACGCAGACGCCGATCGCTGGGGCGGGCAATCTCATTCGGACATGCTTTATGTACGTTTTCAGGGAGCCGCAAAGGGAAGCAAAGAAGCTGATTGGAAACAAAAAGTGAACGATGGATTTCAAACGATACGATTATGTGATATAGTAAACGTTGTGATAAGATATGTGATAAATGACTTCAAGTATACTTGGTTGTTTAAATGGTTCGAAAGGATATGTCAGAAGGCGCGATCTGAGCAGTTGGGGCTGAAAGATATAATTTCCTGCGCATTTTTTCAACTGAAAATAGAGCAGCGAATTTTGAAAGTTCCGATCGAAATTTTTCTATCGTTCGACATGAAATAACATGCTCAAAATGCTAGCGTATTTGGTTTTGCCTACCGATTCAACTCTTATCGATTCTCGGATCGATGATCGAAAACAGGCTCCAATTCCAAACAATCGAAATGTTTTTAAGATTTTCGATCGCGCCCGCAAACAAAAGATTCCATCAAACCTTTCCCACGCTCAAATTTGCGGTCTCAGAGAGATTCGGGAATCTGTAGAGCCTAAGGCAATACGCCTTTCCGTTAGTGATAAGGGAGGAGAGTTCGTTATCATCCCTGACCAGCTAGATAAAGCCATGACCAATCACCATCTACAAGATGGTTCACTCTACAATCCCTCCTCTGTCAAAGAGTTCCAGGCACAATATCGTAGACTTAACAGGGAGTGGAAAAAAGTTGGAAAATCAGCTGGTTTGAACCCTTCCTTCATCACACGGCTCAAAATTGGCTCACCAACTTGTCCAGTTCTGTACCTGCTGGTAAAGACCCATAAATTCCCGGCGGCGGAAAATCTTGCAACAATCATTCCCAGCTCCATCAAGGTCAGGCCCATCATCAGCTGCGTGGGTGGCCCCACAGATAGGATTGCTTGGTTTATCAACAGCATCCTAAAACAACTGCTAGACCACATACCGGCCCATCTCCACAACACCCGCGCGTTTCTCGACCACCTCCATAACATTCAGCCCGCTAACCCTTGTATCATGGAGTCTTTCGACATCACAGCCCTGTATACTAATGTCAGCAATGACCATGCAATGGAGGCTGTGTTCGAGCTTCTCAATGAAAATCAAGGCTCCATAAACACTTTCGGTCTGCCAATTGGCCCACTGATGACACTTCTCCAGGAGTGCCTCAAGTGCAACATCTTCAGGTGGTCGGGACAATATTTCAAGCAGGTCAGAGGTCTAGCTATGGGACAGCGCCTAGCTCCAACACTTGCCATAGCTTTCATGGGAAAAGTCGAATCTCCGGTACTGGCACGGCTGCCAATGCTATACTGTAGGTACATAGACGACTGTTTCGTCGTCTGTCCCACACAGGAGGAAATGTACCAGTGTTTTGAACTCATTAACAGTCAGTCCGGTAATATAAAATTCACCCGGGAAAAAACCGGTGCAAAATCATCTTTTTTGAACGTCCAGGCAAATTTTTCGGAGGGCAGGTTTTCAACAAAATGGTATCTTAAACCTAGTAACGAAAACATAACTGTCCATTTCCAGTCAGCACACCCTCCTCAAACAAAACGGGCTGTTGTCACAAATATGTACTGCACAGCGAAATGTGTTTGTACCGGAGAAAACGAACAAAAAGAATGTTCAAATAGCGCATGAAATTGCGGCTTTCAACAGATATCCCACCAGTTTGGTCCCACGCAGACCCAGGGGCTCAGTCGTGCGCCGGGAAGAGCAGGGTACAGCAGTTGAAGAAAAATTTCCCTTGAAAATTTCTTCATTTCCGATGAAGTGAGCATATCTCTGAGAAAGTGGCTAAACAAAGCTGGTCTGGAAAGCACTGTCGTCATCGTTGATATCCCCCAAGTAACCTAAAAACCCGCCTTATACGAAACCGTCTATATGACCGCATTTGCACAACTCCCAATTGTGTGGTCTGTCCTGCTGGTAGAGAGGGGGATTGCACTGCATGCGGTGTGGTCTACATGATCTCGTGCCAGCTGTGCGGCGAGCAATACATTGGAGAGACATCGCGGCCGCTCCATGTTAGAGTTAAGGAGCATCTGGACGGTAAAGATAAGCTGCGGGCATCAACAGTTCTGGGGTGTCACCGTGTTAACGCCCACCACGGCGACGACTATCCAATCAAGGTTGAGATTATGGGGCGAGAAACTGACACACCCGCGAGAAAGACCCTGGAGGCATTTTGGATCCAGGCAAACGATCCAAAAATCAATCGGAAGGGGGAATGCCTATATATAGCCGGAGAACTCAAGCCCTACCTCAGATTCGCATTCTAACGTCGAGAGGTAGCGGCACCATCACCGTTCCGCTTCAACAATTCGTTCTATGTTGTGATTCTCCTAGCGTGCTTCCTGACAAGGTACGGTTATCTCCTGGTTTCTTCACTTTTGACGAAGTCTGGGAAATAGAGTTCTTCGAATTGGGTAGAGTTTAGTCGACATTTGACCGGATAAGCGCATTTCTGATTTGCTTCTTTCAGGCTCTGAAGACGGCGATTCCGCCGAAACGTACGTAAGCCAGTAAATCCATCTGCCAACCTCGTGTCCGAGTTCAAACAGAAAAATCAAGGCTCCAATTTATTGAACCAATAAAACTATGTAACACAATTTTTGTTCCTGGCTTCTAAGTGTTATATGTCGATTGCCTATGTCTAAGGCATGTGAAAAAATGCCTCCATTAGGCACAAACTCTCTGAGAAAATTTGCCGCGTCGGTGCCGGGAAAGTATCGCGACCCTGGACTGTACCGCGATGGTTCCGCGATTGTACCGCAGCGGCTCCGCGATCAGACGAATCTGTTGCCGTGTCTTGAGCCCCTACATCGCCGCGATAGTACCGCAGCAGCTCCGCGTTAAAACCGCGCCGGCTCCGCGTTAGAACCGCGCTGGCTTAGCGAGAATGCAGCAGCGAACTCGCGTGAAGTACGATGTACTGCCCTGTGTGGTAAAACGAAATTTTCGCCGGTTCAATTACCCAAGTTTGAAGTACATTCCGTATTTCCTTGAGCGCATGAACGGCGGTAACCTCTGTCCTCATCAGACAGAGGACATAACAGTCGCAGATGCGTATTTTTGTTCTTAGGTCCCCTAGTTGTATTATAATTCTTACATAACTTCATATAAGATACTCTCCAAGAGCCGCAGCAGCAGTGCTGGGTGGCCGCTACGACTCCGCGCTAGCTGCCGTGGTTTCTTCGATAGTGACGCTTCGGTGCCTATAGGTCCCGAAGCGGCACTATCGCAGAGCCGCAGTGACAGTTTCTTTCAGAGCTTTGCTTACACGACAACAGTACGAAGGAAACTCGCTTTTTGTGAAATTAGAAAGATTTTCATTCATTTTCGGCATTATGATCAGGTAAAAACAAAAAATACACAAGGAAAAGACAAACACAGTCGCAAAGCACTCAAAAAAGGTTTAGGAATGTGTAGATTTTCTAGATTTGCGATTTTACTGTGAATCACTCTCTCGAAGTTGCACCCAAATGTAGTCCCCCGTCATGTTTTCGTTATACTGTCCTCGGTAACTACTCTGTCCGAGGCTGAGGTCAGGGCTGGTATATTCGTCGGGCCACAGATCAAGAGGATAACAAAATGTGAGGATTTCGCAAAGATGTTGAACAGGACGGAGAGAACCGTTTGGAGCAGTTTTATTGCAATTATTCACGGCTTCCTAAGTGACCACAAAGCTAAAGGCTATGTGGAGTTCGTGCAGACTCTCATAAAGAATTACGCCGAAATAGGATGCAGAATGTCTCTGAAAGTCCATATCCTTCATTCGCATCTCGACAAATTCAAGGATAACATGGGCGCTCATTCCGAGGAGCAAGGCGAGCCCTTTCATCAAGATATAGGACTTAGAGCGTCGTTACCAAGGACGTACATAGTTGTCGACTGTGTTTGTCTATTCCTTGCGCATTTTTTTGTTTTTCGTGCTGTTGTGGTGTAAGCAAAGTTTGTGCTTAATGAAGTTATTTTTTCACATACTTTAGGCATAAACAATTGAAATATAACACTGAGAAGCCAGGAGCAAAAATTGTGTCTTATAAACACCCGATTCTACAAATTTCATTGTCCCGGTCACAGAAGCAAAGTTTTTCTGTACTAGCAGCGATCTCCTCTCTGTTCTAGACCTAACCGATTAGGAAAACACAATTTCGACCCGGGAACAGAACAAAAGTGAAAATTCGTTACATAGTGTAATTATTAAAAAGTATTCGAAAAGGAAATTCAATTACTTCAACTTGTAAAGCTAAGAAATCTTCTTGAACGATGTACACAACCCGAAATCCTGAGACCTCTTTGCCAATACCGACGACCTCAAAGTGAGACTTTTCGACACCTCACCCAAGGGTTTTTGGCGAAATCACATACAGTCGGCATGGATCCTAGAAATACTTCGTGTTCCCCATGAAGGTGGGCGCAATCTCGGTGCCATATGCTATAACATACATACATACTGTGCTTATCTGGGCTGGTTCGTAATTGCGTTGCTCGGACGCTGTGCGTTGCACGCGCTCGAGTCAGATGGGTTTCCAGCGCGAAAGCCGACTCGATGCGGCTTTTTTATACAGTTTTCTCCAATTTTCTAAAGTTTCCAGTTTCCAAAACCCACCTTGAGTCAGCAGATCGGCGGGTGCAGCGCTGGAAGCTCTTCTGACTCCAGAGCGTGCGGTCGCAAAGCGTGTCGAGACGCAATTGCGGACCGGAAATTGGCCCAGATAAGCACAGTTCTGTGGGAATGGTTTCCGGCGCCGCAGCCGCCGATCTGTGGGCTTTAGGTGGGTTTCAGAAACTGGAAAGTGAACAAAATTGGAGAAAACTGTATAAAAAAGCCATGCCAAGTGGGCTTTGATGCTAGAAACTCGACTGACTCGCGCGCGTGCGGCCGCAAAGCGTGTCGAGACGCAATTGCGGACCGGAATTTGACCCAGATAAGCGAAGTAGGTGTACCAAGCTTGGGCCAACCTTCGATGGGGAACGGAAAGTATGTTTAGGATCCATGTCGCCTGCAGATAAGTTGGTAGCGGTTGCAGCAGGTGTGAAATGCAACGTGGAAAACATAGTTGATTGAACATTCGTCACAAGTGTTGTTTTTATGAATAAATGTTGATATAAAAAATTACGGAGAGTTATTCTGCGCCTCAATTTGAACAATAAATGGCCGTGGTTTTCAAGAAATTGCAAAGAAGTTGTCAGGAACACTTTCTTTATTTCTGACAATAATGGCGAAAAGCATTGAGGACTGTGTAGTCTGGTGTAAAACATATCCTTCAACCGCGGGTCTATCTTTGATGCGTCTGGCCTCAGTTTCCAGAAATAAAACCCGACGATAACTCTCCTTTCATGCTTTTGCGACAGCGGCAAATGTCGAGCTTAAGGGGTCTGCAGAGTTGCAGAGAACGGCGAGTGGTCGCCGAGCGTCAGCCTCGACTCGGCGACAAAAATGTTTCGAAACATTATCGTCGCGGCGTCGGTTGCCGCTTGCTGGCAGTGAAGTGGGGCCGTCGCGGCGTCAATACACTCTGAGGCACCCCCTCGTCGCCCTTCGCGCCGCGTCGGTGGCCATCGTCGCCGAACGTAATCGATATTGCATCACCCAGTGCTGTTCGTCGCTACGAGCGACGCCGCGACTTCAACTCTGCGGACCCCTTTAGACCCGCAGCAAAATCAGCATTTTGCGGCATTTGTCGCGAATCTCTAGGGCGGCGGCGTTTGCCGCTATTTATCGTGCCGGGACCTTTCAGCGAGCTGGGCACTTTGCCAAACATCCCGGCTGTGGCGAAATCAGGTGATTACTCACACATTTTCAATATTCAGAAAAAGATTTCAGCGAAAATATTTGGATATTATGGGGAGCATTGGAGAAACCTGCATTTCCGAACCTATATCAGAGAGTATACTGTCCAATTCAGCATAGATCAAGGATCTCGGTTTCTTGTATGATGAGAAGCTAGATTTCAATTCTCATTACGAAGAGTTGTACAAAAAGGCTCACAACCGTACCTATAAAATTTTTAAGGCTCTCACTACAAAAGACAGTAGCGTCCTTTTGAGAGTGTACAAGGTTTACGTTCGCCCGCTTGTTGAAAATGGTACGGTTGTCTTCTCTCCGTACAAGAAAAAAGACATCACTCTTCTAGAGAAGGTGCAGAACAACTTTACCAGAAAGATATTGATACGGCGTGGAGGGTTTCTGTACTCTAAAATTCCAAATGCCAGGATTCGGAACCAATATTTCAACATAGCGAACCTCGAGTCCGGGCGTGACTTGTTTGAGAGTTGTATGGTGCACAAGCTTTTGAACGGGATGTCTGGTGCTAAATTTCCACACTTCTTCAGAATAGTCCTCTCAAAAACACGAGGTGGGGAAAGGAAGATATCATTTGCGAGGCCGAAAACCACAATTAGATGCAAATTCTTCACAGTAAGGGCGGGTTCAGCGTATCTTCGTCTCATACACTGGAGGGGGCTAGCGCAGCTCTTCAGGGGGGCAACCCTCCGGGCACCGGCGCTTGCCCCCCCCCAATCGGGGGGGGGGCTACCACCGGAGTGACAATTTGGCTTGTTCGAGCCCTGTTACTGTCCTGAAGCCCCTGTGACTGCCTTGAAGCTCCCCCAGACCGCCTTGAAGCCCCCTGTCACTGCCTTGAAGCCAACGCCCCCGTCACTGCCCCGGAGCCATGACGTCACGGCTCCGGAGCAGTGACGTCACGACACCGAAGCAGTGACGTCACCTCCCCCGGAAAGCGTCTCCGCTTCCCTCCAAAATATCCCTTTCTGACAGTGACTCGAAGTCGCCGTCCAGGGCCGGCCCTGTTGGGCCGAATGCGGCTCTCCATGAGGTGAGGCGCCTTCTATACCGGTCGAGCACGTGATAGATTACAGGAGAAATCACGTCAAATCGGGACAAAACTCGACGTGAATGACTATGCGTGCGTTTGGCCTACTATGCCTTCTCTGGCCTCTATTGTCGTAAACTACCTTCTACGACTTCTTCCCATCTTTTCCCTCTCTTCCTCTCGGGAGGGCAAGCGCCGGAGGAGAGCAGGGGCCTCCCCTGAAGCCCCCTCGGGGGAGGCCTGCGCTGTCGCTCCCCCAAGTCGAAAACGGGCTCTATTGTCCGGCGCTTGCCCCCCAGCAGAGTCTGAGTCAGTAAAACCACACTCACTTCCAGTTCAATGATAACATTCAAGCGGGGAATGGCCAAACTCTTGCTGAAATCATAGGCGTTTTTTTACGTATCTGGGCTCATGTTTCTTGATTCAAGTTTTTTTTTTCCTTTTAAGCGTATGTCTTATACAGCGTACCTGAATAAATAAATAGCTCGGTGATATGGATTCGGATCAAGCACGGCGAAATTGCAACAACGTTCAAAATAGTTAGAAATCGAACGGTGAAATGAAGGATCATAACACACCTAGCGAATAAATCTTCTTGTTTTTCAGCAGAATAGATTTGCGGCAAATCACTGGATAATATTGCCAGAATTTCTAGTATTTGAATAATTACGGTGGCGCAGTAGAATTCCAAATGCTAGGAAGAAGTCAGCTGATTTCTCTAGCAAAATGCCGAGTTTGGTGACGGTCCCGAGACGATATGTTGCGACGAGCCCAGCTGCAGCGACGAAAATGGTCGGGATCATTCTTGTCGCTGCCGCAGAAACCGCGACGGGGCAACAAAAAACAGCGACGGGGGCAACGATTCGCGACGCCGCTGTCGCAAATGCATGGAAGCTCCACTTTGCGGCGTTTGCCGCCCGCGGCAAATGCCGCGTCGCTTTTCTCGTTTTTCTATTGAAAATTTGCGGCATTTGCCGCAGTCGCAAAAGCATGAAAGGCGAATAAAAGAGCTCGTCAGAGAAAAATGGGATACCCTACCTCGCAGAGCAAGTAGCTCCCTTTCTAAAGGTCTACTATAACATGTCAAAATTGTCATCACGTAAAGCACAGCTTCTAATTTGAGAAAAAAGGCGCGGGAACTTGTCCATTAATTCAATTTTTACCACCCACCCTACTTTTCTCATATCAATAGATCTGTAGACAGAAATGGAAAGCCATCGAGCCATACGCAGTCAGAAACACGGTTGTAGCTGTTCCGAATGGTTGGAAGGTGGCGCGACTAACGCACGTGACATTCTCTTCTCGCACAGGATTTTATGACGCTACTATATAGCCCCTTAGCCAAACCTGGTCTACATAGTGACTGAAGCGGCGGTAGATCACCCCTCGCGATTGAAATCCTGTAGACCGGCGGTTTCGCGAGTGCCGCATAGCCCCGCGAAGCTGTATCCGATAATAGAGGGGATTGGAAAAAAATTCACACCCATGTCAAATTTTCGCCCACCCAGGTTCCAACCCCTTTGGGGGAATTATGTGGTGATTCACTTACATGTCAGAACTCATAAAATCCCAGGTAACCAGCCCGCGGCTAAACATCCGAGAGCGCCGCAATGTGTCATCCCATCATCGGATACAGCTCCGCCGCCCTGCATTACCAAAAACCAGAAAATTCTGGGGACAGGGGCTCTCTACACACCGATGGAGGAGTTGTCCTGCTTTTGCAGTTCGGAACGTCACGCTACTGAATGCAAGCGAATAGGTCCCGAGTGAAATTAGAACCGCTAAAGGCCGGACATATCCTTCCTCGGTGTGTAGAGAGCCCCTGTCCCAAATTCTGCACTTCCCTGACCCTAATTCGAATTTCTCGTGAGATTGTACATCTGCCTGAGTGACACTCAAGACACTCAACACATGCACAGGCTGATGGTGGATCCATGATGTAAGGACATGTTTCCCTGATTCTCTGCACTTCCCTATGCTAAACATATTTGTCTAGTCATTTCGGTGACACCTAGTCCCTCAGAAAAATGAAAACAAGTTACTTGTAACATAAAAGGCCGAAAACAAGTTACATGTAACATATCTGAGCCGATGTAAGTTACTTGCGACTTATCTCAGGTCATTTAAGTTACATGTAACATATCGGCGGGATACTGCGTGGGGTGCGCCTCCGATATGTTACATGTAACTTAAATGACTTGAGATAAGTCGCAAGTAACTTACATCAGCTTAGATATGTTACAAGTAACTTGTTTTCGATTTCTGAGAAGACACTGCGTGAAGTGCGCCTCCGATATGTTACATGTAACTTAAATGGCACAATATAACTCGCAAGTAACTTAAATCGGCCGAGAAGATATTCCCAGGGGGGATGTACGACGCACTCGCGGGGTCACGCTTACGACTGGCGTTGCTGTTGGTTCAATTACCCAAGTTTGAGGTACTTGACCCCCCACCAACAGGGAAGGCCCCGCACAGCATTTTGTTGCGTAGTGTGTGGTCTGGGACGCGCCCTCTGTGTCGCGTGTCGTCTGCGTCACGTGATGGCCACCCATAGTGAAAATTCGAATGTAAGTTACATGTAACATAAGTGTAACTTACATGTAATATAAATTTAAGTTACATGTAATATAAATGTATGTTACATGTAATATAAAAGTAAGTTACTTGAGACATTCAAGTAAGTTACCTTTATATTACAAGTAACTTGTTCTGATTTTTCTGAGTAGTGGGAACTAATGAAATACATTTGTTTTCCTCGTTTTGCGTGCATTACTTACATATCGACCCGATGGGACTACGGAATATCGTCCAACTATGACGGGGGCCATAAACTCCGTCCGAATGAGACTGTAAACCCACGCGGTCCCCACGCGTGTCAACAGCCCTCGCAAGGCTGTTTTCGGACACGTAAATCAAAGCGTAGGAATATCGGATGGAGGACGAAAGATATCCCATTCAGCCGAAGGCATCCGCGAGAGAGGGCCCGTTCAAAGACTCCTTCGCTACCGACGTTCGACACGAACGCCGACCGCGTGGGCGAACAGATTCATTCGGACAGAACTCAGATTTCCGGTTGATCTCAACGTGCTTTGGAGAATACGTTCCGATAATAACCTTCATGAATTAACAACAACTATGTAACAACAAAAGCACCTTTATTACAACACCGCTGCAGAAGTTATGCACTACACGTTTTTAATGAACAATTCACTGGTTAATAGAGCGAACCCGAATCTTCTCAAATGCATATGTATGCACATTTTGACTATTTACACATGTACCCCGTTAGTGGCATAGTGGCGGTGAAAAACCACACCAGCGCCCAAAAAAGGTAGTATATAGATAATCTTATAGTACATTACAAATAATTCCAAGGCTTAGTAAGGAAGTATTAACAATAATTATTATACAACAAATATCATCTCCCGTAAAGTTGAGGCACAATAAATATAAGTGATCACCGTACACTAGTAAATGAGTTTCTATAAAACTTTAACTTCTCGTATTTGAAAATTTAAGGGCGTAAAGGTAACAATACTCCGCGGGCTAGGCCAGAGTTGAACGAAAACATATTGCAAACAGATCTAGCAGCGACTCTTTCTATGTGTTTAAGCATTTGAACGCGGGCTATGTTAGAGATCTTCAAGAGGTCTATATCTTCATACAGGAGCTTTGAGCACACCATCTATTATACTTTACACAATCAAACATAACTCTATCATAAACTAACGACCTACACCCTCGTCAGCAAAAGTGGCTCGAACCATATCGGCCCATTCTTCCGCACACGTGCTACAGTCCGAAGCAGGCCCACCGACAACAGCAGGTTCTACATGGCCACATCTAGCCCAAACTCGAACTCGTGAGTAGTTGCTGCCACCAACTGAACGCAGAGCACCACCAGGAATCTGTAAATAACGAACCGTTCAAAATGCGTGCACGTTATAAGTCTACCCGCCCTAATCGTGTACCCGATCACAAACCCCGTTTTTCTCCAGGAAACCCCTTCATAAGTTCGTATTTCACCATTGTGAACTTTTTTCAATATAAAAATCGATACAACCACATTACACTCATTATCAGGGTCAAGCACCGCCTTCGACAGAAACTCACCGAAGGTCGCGCTGACTATGCAAGCCTTTCCCATGTTTCTGATGAAAGAAAAAAACGTTCCATTGGTGGTTCACCGTTAGAGCCCTATCGAGAAATAGAACCGGCGAAATTATTTCCGAAAAGTAAGTAGAGCTACTGTCGTTCTCCGGGCCAAACTCCGGCCAGCATTTGCGGACTACGGCTATTGCACCATGCGACACGATTCACCTTTCTCCCAGCACGATTATCACAACAGCCGTAATCCACAACCGCGGACCGGAATTCGGCTCACCGAACGATAGTATCCTTTATTTCGGACTGGTGTCGATCGCGCGCGTGTGCTGCGTCCCCACGCTTTCTTGTTGCTCTCTCGCATCGGTCCGCACACGCACCCAAAGGAACAAGCCAGATTGGCCTCCGAAATAGAGGATGTAAACCAAGCCACGACTTTTGAAGGGGGGGGAGTCAGGAAGCCCTCACTATTGCCTACGGAAACGCGGTTCTACGTACTAACCAAGAATGGTCTTCTATTGGTTACTGCATGCTGCTTTCATTAAAAATTGGTGTGCGCTCAATGACCCCCCCCCCAACAAAAGGAAGTCGACGACCTGCACTGGCAACGGTTCTCCGAACTCGATCGCAGTTTTCGCGATTTTTTTCAAAAGGCTTTCGAGGTATGTTTATCGAATACACAAAGGGCTCAGACTACCTCGGTCTCGCCACATTTTCTATCCTCTCCGGTGCGCATGCAGTTACGGGACAACTTTCTAGCATTTCTTGATTCATGACTTTTGCATTACGGGACACTGTTTAGCAGGAAGAGGCAGAATAGTAACGAGAGGCTACCGAAGTACCAACGCCAGTCAGAATTTTTTTCTGTACCATTAACGGAGCCCACGAAAAGGCGTCTAAGTGTAAACCACAAAAAATTATGCGACCGTCTAATATGTTCCCCATCTTAAAATGCCCTGTCTGGATTACTGGGTAGTTAAAACCTAGGGCTCACTGACCAACTTGCGGATGGCGAGTGTAGCCATTTGAGTGCTTTTCTCATACTACGATAGCCTCGGAGGTCAATCCTTAGCCTACTCATCGCTGGAAATTACTCTTGTTCTTCTTCTCACTCTTCATGTTAATAAGAACTTCAGAGGACTAATCCTGCAAGGATATCATAGCGTTTTTCTCCCAATATATTTTGATCTACGTTTTCTTGCTTTGAAATTGTATAAATCTTAGCCTATAATTTTGGCCGGCATGTTAGTGTTAGCCGTTGAGTTAAAGATAACTTGAACCAGTAGGTACTTGCTTTCTTCTTTCTTTTTTCACTTTTCAATGGGCCAGATATAAATCTTTTTTTTTCGGTTTTTAGATCGATGGTTGTACTAAACATACCTCAACACTTGTGATACACTTCGTAGGTGATACCCAGGTCTGCAGAAGATCGAGTTTCTCCTCTGCCGACAACGCATCCTGCACGCCTGGCTCATCCCAAACCTGCAAAATTGCCACGTTATTGTAATAGGTGCGCGAGCAATAAATCGCCGCTCTGTACCACTGACTTTAAAATGCTATAGCTTAGCTCAATTCATGTTCAGTAAACCAAAAGAAGAGCTTAACGGAAGAGTGAGCTTCTAATAAGCTCTTGATTTCGATTACCAAGCGCGGAGCGGTCGCTTTTTCGCTGGAACATCTTTGTCGCCAGTTATATTTCACCGAACCCCACCGCTCTGCTGTTGATGATAATCGAAATCGGAAGCTCGCTAGAGATTCCCCAGAGTTTAGCTTTGCCAACGACGTCAGATGTCATATTGTCATCACAAACAAATTAGAATTCACAATCTGAAAAATGATATTTTGACCTTTTCAAGATTCGGGTACGGGGGTGAGATGCTCCGATTCCCCGCAGGGATAGTAAAAGGTATGCAAAGTAAAAGGTAAGTCACAACGTTATCTCCACACTCACCATAGGCCACAATCGCCTCAGCTGGCTGTTGCGTTTCTGTGCAGTCGTTATCGGCAGACACCTGAACGCAGCCGACAAAATGGATCGCGACTGGCAGTCCTCATGATTAGCCACAACTTCCCATGCGAGACTAGTAACTGTCCGGAGTGCGGGATCGATCTAAACGACCCACAGACAATGTTGCCGTTCGGTAAAATTTACAGACAAGAATAGGATACCTTAGGGATCTGACACCGCCGATCGAGCACGCCCGATCTGCTCGATAGCCGCCAGCACATTGCCGGCCGTTAGGTGAACGAAGGCAACGGGGACAGATGTATCAATACCAGATGATTTTGTACCTTCAGAGTTACGCGCGAGAAAGTGCCGCGAAACAGCCTGTAATCGCAAAAGTGGAATAGTAGTAAGATGTTTTTTTCTCAGAAAGTTATCACCTGAATTGTGGCCAAGTCACATCCTCTCAATCGAGTCATCAACTGTTTCTGATCGAAAGACGTAGAAACGCTATCTGAAACCCACCATTTCGCCAGGCAGTTGTCTGGAGAGAACAAATTTATGGGAATGAACACACCTTCGTCATGGAATCTGAGTTCCACTTCTGCGATCAACGTTGGTTTCACGACATAGGTGGCTTCATCAGGCAGGGAAACACATCGCTTAGTGGCTCCCTCCTACAAGTGGCTCTACTTCAGGAATTCTGCCCGTTTAAGAGGAAAAAACCGGAACTTGGAAAGCAAATACCTTCGGAGGCTGATAGAAATACTTTCTAGTAAGTGATGGTGTTCTATCTGATACTACTCCGCATTGTGCAAAGTCATTTCTGCCCCATCCAAATGTCCGTCCATCTCTGGATACTGCGATGGTATGATTCCCTCCTAAAAATGAAGAAATCACGCTCGGCTCAAACTAAAACCGACAAAACATCCTAAGCTCATACCACACGCCACGAGCTTCCACTTCACATCTCGAGGATCGAACAGAATATGCGGTTCACTACGTTCTGTCTTATTCCCGTGGCCGAGCTGGTAATCGAGAGCCTTAAAATAACCTCTATTACATCTATATGCGCTCATTGATTCCCCAACGATTTCTCAGGTTGAGCAACTAACTTTTCCCCACGTGAACAATGATCCTTGATCCGTGACCAGTGCAACATGAGAGAGCCCAACCGATGCATCGACAACCAATCCATCAAGAAGGTGCAAAACTTCTCGTAAACCTAATCCATCACGCGGTGTATCCATTGGAAGAAGGATCTTCGGTTTTTCCATGTTGACAGGTCCCTGCAACGCAAAACCTTCATACATAAAGCGGATAAATCATTCAAAGTGCAATGAAGAGTGTAATGTAGCCGGCGTAAACGATTGCGCTAGAAGCGTTCTGCAGACTCTATGCACTCGGCGTTATACTAAGAAGGAATATCCGACTTTCCGAATATATTAGGTTGGTCCAAAAGTTCTTCATAGAACAGGCCATCAAATTTTACTTTGCACGTCTCTGATCTTTAAGTAGTGTGGGTAATGCACAACTCTTCCTCTATCTAAAAGCGTTTAACGCTATTCGCCCTGCTTCGAATTCTACATCAGAAAGTGGAGGAAGTTTTAAGCACAGAAAATCTTGCAATGTCCCTCGCTCTCATTTTTCTTGCCCATATTTGATGTTTTGATTCAACATTTGAACCTTGTGGAGACTGTACCAAAACGAGCTCGCTGAATTTCTTTAATGAGGCGAATTTCGAATTTTCTCAAAATGGCGATTTTGTCATATCTTTCACACCTAAAATACCCAACGACTTTAGGGCACACAAAGAAAAAAGGTTTTCAATTGACGAAATAAATTTTACATAATATACTGTTCATAATACCTCAATATGAAGATGATTGCCCCTAAAGCGCCTTTCACAGTCTGCCGGTCGACGCCGTCCGGTACATTATAGGATAGAGCTGCGGCCTCGGTGGGGCCCGCACTGCGATGTCGGCCAACCGACGTCGCACTGCGGCGAGATCATTGACACGACGTCGGAGCAAGTTATGACGGGTCAAAACGTGTAGATTTCGCCTCATGTTTTGTACTCGAGAGTCGGAACTGACGACGGTTGTTCACCGCAGCTTCCCTCGCATTGCGGCACTCTTATAACGTGTCGGACGGCAACGTCAGGCAGACTGTGAAAGGCGCTTAAGTCGTTGGATAATGAAAACTTTTTGAAAAAATCGGAACCCGGTCCCCTGAAAAAAAAGGCCGCAAACCCGCCTTGGTAGTATAGTTTAGTCTCCCCAGGATACAAATGTTCTATGGACTAAACAGCAAAGATGGATAAAGAAAAGAGAAGGAGCATTTCAAGATTTTCACTAATCGACACTCTCTAATGTAGAATTAAAAACAGGTCGAGTTTTTTTCTGGGTGAAGTTAAACGCTATCAGATAGAGGAAAGGCTGTGCTCTCCTTATCTGAGCAGAGGATCATGAAAAACCGGGGGAAATTCGTTGACCTATCTGGTGCAGAACTCCGATTTTGACTCCTTTTAAAATCCGCCTTTTGAATATGTGTGATTTCGAACTTTTCAGGTATCCATTCTTCGAAAGGAAAGTCTGCTGCTTTGTACGACTGAAGTAGTCGGATGTGTGATTAATCGATTCGTCCCAAGTAAATACATTTACTAGACAGTTCACCTACCACCAGCTCTCGAATAAGTGAATGATCAGGGAATCTTTCTGACGTACTCGAAAGAGTGGAATTTTCGAATATCGCCTTTTCAAATAAATGTAAAAATCTAGAATCTGCTCTCTATTCGATTCAATGAATATTCAAAATCCACTCAATTGTTTCTGAGTCAAGCACAAATACAATTGAGCTTTCTTTCTGTAGCCCCGAATAAGTCAACGCCGTGACTCAGAATCAGTCGCATATTTTACGAAATTTTTGCAAAATATTCGAGAATATTAAAAAAATGAATAATTAAATTTTTCGAAGGAATCCAATGCACGAGAGAAATAAGACAAAAATCAGATTTTCAATGTGAGTTCAAGACAGGGTCCACGATGATTATCATTCCCGAGTTTTTCACATTAAACAATGCGTTGGCCTCCAGGTGTTACCAAAATTACGAAGAGACGGACGAGAAACGCATTGAAGCGTCATATTTCAGTGACATTGTTATCTGGTCTGGACTAGTTGTCCGATTATCTGGTCTAGACTAGTTGTCCGGTGGGTGAACAAGTTCACGGTGGTTGTCACAGGTGAAAAAAGGCTAATCGAAAATGGAAGAAAACTTCATGCAAAGCAGGATTAGTTCGGGCTCCAAGGAAAGAACGGATCAATAGAGAGTAGAGAATTGCAAATGACGAGTCCACCAAAAATTTCATTGTCACAACAAATAGTTTCTGTGATACTTAAAGACATCTTGTACTTCTGATGCGTTTTTCTCAATTTCTAGGCCATTTTAGTTGTACCCGGGGGCACATAATCAATATAGCGAATAATCTCGAAATTGAAGATTATAGTGCATACTGTCTTTAAATGAGGCTCATTAACCCCGCTGGTATCGTAGGCGATCTGGCTACTGTCAATCGGCCGATTCTGACTGGGCATTAAATTGAATGTGGCGAGTGGTAGTCACTTTTGGTCAGCTAACGACCACCACCTAAACGCTGACTTTAACCCTGCCCTGGACTCATGAACTACGTTTACCAAGAAGCGTGAAAACCATAGAAACTAAAGTAACATACAAATTCCTCTCCCTCTTCGTCCGCAATCCGCTTTAACTGAGCCATTCGTAGTCGCCTCGTGACAAACATTCGCATTTTCACTTCTTGTGGATTGCGACCCCATTCGAATATTCTACCGTCCTCCGTGATACCAATCGACAGATAGAATCCAGTGGCGATCTTCGTAAACTGAATACCATGAACATAAACAACAAGAGAATTGGGAAGGTCATACAAACGGTCACACAATTCGATCACCTTTAGCTTTGGATCCACCGGTAGCGGCAGAAAACTGTACTGCTTCTTTATATCCTCATCGACCCCCAGCTGCCCATAGCTGCCACTTCCAGCAACAAGAATTCTGCCCGAAACTGTTAGGAGAACCGTATGCACACGTCCACAAGCGACTTCCTTTATCGGCTCTCTGGAGACATACTTTCTCTTATGAGGGAGCTTCTTTTAGTCAGCCTGGCCATTTCGGAAGCAACGTACTTTTCTAGAACCCTTTAGAGCAGAATCCGATTGTGGTCTTCGTAGCTGCCTAAAACCACTTGAAAATGTTATAGACGTTTTTCGTCAGATTTTCTCGTGCATATTATACCTCCCAAAGCGCGACTTAGTCTTTGGAAAATCCGAAACGGATCTCATAATTGTGTTAGGCGCCAAAAACTACCCCAATCAGCAGTTTGGTTACCGGCACATTCTCCACATCTTGTACAGACTGATAGTGTTTTGGACTTGAACGGAATTTCGATTGGGCGTAAATTTATACCAATTACAGGGCTCTGAAAGCGTTCCAAAAAATGTTCCACATTTGACTCAAGACCTCCCAGATGAGTTATTTGGGGGTGCTGATCACGAATCTGGGGTTCACTTTCCGATTTTCCGAAGTTTTCGAATTGATTCGTTCAAAGCTTCCCAAAAAAAATTGACTGCAAATCGCGACTTTTGACGATTTTCGGAGTGCTATGATGGATGTGGCTCAAACTGTTTCTCTGGAGATTATTTGGGAGTGCTGAGCATGAATCTGAGGTCCGTTCATCGATTTTTAACATATTACGGTAGATTACGGTGGGTACACGGTAGTTTGGTCGAAGTCTCAGATTTGACTCAAAATTTGTATGAGGGGGCTATTCCGCGTAGTGAATACGAATTTAACATCCATTTATCGATTTTCGAATCACTTAGGTAGGTTTTGCCCCTAAATGGCATGGTACCTATCGCAACCTTCACTAAACCTCAGAATTTCGACAAACTCTAGATTCGTCTTCGCCACCCTAGATTACCCTTGTAGATTCGTCTTCGTCCCCCTAGATTACCCTTGTAGATTCGTCTTCGCCACCCTAGATTACCCTTGCACACAAGTTTTGAGAAGAACCAGAATTTTTTTAAACACCCTAGAACTTTCATGGGGACACTTTACCTTGCCGCCAGGCTTTGAAAACGCATATATCCTCTGGTTCCAAGCCAGATTCACTCTGTTCCCTCGCGCGCTTGTGCGGAGCGAGGGTAGAGACAGCGAGAAATTGTGGCGAGGAGACGCAGCGTACGCACGCAGACGCACGCGGCAAACGGAAATATATCACATTGGGAAACTGAGGATAACTTTTTTCAGAGTGGTTTTAGGCAGCTGCGAAGAACATAATAGGAATCTGCGCTAAAAACGGTTCTACAAAATTGCATTTTATCCGGAATATCAAGGCTGACTGGAAGTAGTTCCCGTGTTAGCTCTTTCCGAGAATAATCTTCATATGTAACCTATGTAAAACTCACCCGAGGTCAGGGACCTTCGTTGGTACTACACAGTCTTCAATATGTCTGCCTCCCAACCCGAGTTGTCCCCACACTCCCCATCCGAATATCCACACCTCCCCTCTGCTATTCAGAATAGCTGAGTGAAACTGGCCTGCAGACAACGCTCGCACTGCACCCCAGCCGCCCTCGATTAACTGAAAAAAGATCGGTATAAGTACTAATTCTTCTAGTGACCTTATAGTTTGAAGAAATTTATTGAAAAACAGAAGTACCTGTGGTTCAGCAACTGACTGTGGGTGCCCCACCCCACATTGACCAAAACGATTTCTTCCCCATGAGAAAAGTCGGCCTGCAAAGGAAGTCACTTACCCTTCAAAACAACCCCACGATTTTCATAGAAGAATAGGCATTGAAAACCCACCTGCAGTGGTCAACACTAAAACATGCTCGGCACCGCAACATACAACTCTCGGCCGACCTTCAACATGCACGGGATGAGGAAGCTAAACTTTTGATTGATCACGCCAGTAAATAGTCTTTGAAGCAAAAAACATGTGCTCGGGACTCCTCCAGACAAACAAATCAAATTAATGACTTTGTTTTCACATGCACGGTTTTTTTCTTTTATTGATGGAACGGTCCCAAGTCAGCAAAAAAAATCATTAATTAAATGGAATGAGAACCCGAAGACGAAAAAATTGATTTACTTACCTGCAGAGTACGATATCGCTTCGGACTATTAGATGGATCGGCGGACGATTTTCGAGAAGCTTTGCTGGCGAGTTCTGAATAAACATTTTTCACTGAGAAGAAAATTAAGATAATTATGTGGCGAAAACATACTAAACAACATAATAAACCAGTATGCAAACGTGTTTTTTATCTTCAAATCCTGGTCATTCTTTAACTAAGATCAGGAAACAACATTCCCGTGACATTCGAGTTATGCAGGGTCGAGCAAGGTTGCGACTAGGCTCAACGGGGGTCAAAAAATTTTGAAGAAAAATGAAAGTTTGGAGTGGAAGGCTTGTAAGAATTTTGAAAAGATGGGATTTTCTCCAAACCACCTGGTGAACTAAATTTAGGTAGTAATGACCGCCCTCTGCTAGTAATATACGAATCTGAGATCCGTTTATCCATTTTTAACAGCTTGCAGTAGATTACGGTGGGTGGGTATGAGGTAGTTAGGGCAAAGTATCTGGTTTCAGTCAAAATTCCTACTCGGGGGCTATTCGGTAAGCTGAGGCGCTATTCATACTACTCAACGCCACCGCGGCACCCCCGTGCCGCCCTGGCGTGGCGTTTGTGTATGAGTGGCTTGACGCCCCGCCCGCGCGGTACACGCGTCACGCTACGCCCGCTCCGCCATGACGTCGCCGCTACAGTATTCATTCTGCCACCCGGAACGCCTTCGCGTTTTCATCCACTGATATTATTTATCGATCGTCTCAATCATTCCAGCTTCATCGCTCCGCCATGGCGTCGCCGCTGGAGTATTCATAGTCTCCGCAAGCGCGGCACGCGCGTAGAAAGTATTCATACACAAACGCCACGCCAGCGCGGTACGCGCGTGCCGCGCTGGCGTTGAGTAGCATGAATAGCGCCTGAATACAAATTCGATGTTTAAATCTCGAGAGGGGATGGTAGAAAAATTTCCTTTTTTTTCGAAATATCGGTCAACAGGCGGTTGTGGCTCCGTCGAAAATTGGCGAAACGGCCGGTTTAGCCCTGACGTTATGGCTCTACTTCTAGGGTTTATCGCTTAAAGGCAGTGTTCACGATAAAATTCGTTTTTCTGTTCTTCCGCCCATCTTGAAAACGGTCCCATGCTGATTTCAATAATGTCCCTGGAATCGTACAAGACTTCCTGGAAACGGAGTTATGGCCCCTCAAATTTCAGCTAGGGAAGCATTGTGGACGAGTTGTCCAAGGCTTGTAACTCCCTTTTTTTTTGAAGCCGATGTGTGCGAGCTGACCTGAGTAAAAGGAGAAGTTGAGAATGAAGGGAAGAACGGGGTTTTGATAAGAAACCATTGCTCGTCTAACCACAAATTCAGGGAAACCGTTATAGGACGTGGGCGGAGTGGCCCAATGGGTTGGCTGGCCCACGAGATTTTCACCCACTTACCGGCAGTTTTTCGTCGCACTTTCGTTCTTAATCTTTTTAGAGGGACCCAAAGCTTACGTTTTGGCCAAAAAAACGTGCAACTTTTTCTTCGTGAACACTGCCTTTAGAAGTTGATAGCGCTTCAAGCAAATTTTGGTGTCGAAGTAGGAAATGGGTGCAGTATAATTACGCTATTCGTGATCTTACTCCACACGTATCACACATTCATGCCCAAACAGTATTTTAATGGAGGGGAAACTAATGTATTAAATAAAAGTGTAAGGGAGCTTTGTAGCAAAACTGATTATCAAAATCACTACCATTCGTGTACTGCAGTTTGTCATCGAATACCATTAGGTATGGAACCATGTCTATTTCCACCAACCCTTCATGAACTCTACGATTCTACTGCGAAACGCTCGAGACTCTGCCATCTATTTGAAGACTCGCCCTTATCGTTGGTGAGAACTCATTCATAGTAGCGGCAGTATTTCAGCAGATCAAAGTTTTAAAAATAGTCGTGTTTCGACAAACTTGGAATTCAAACTTTTCAAACGATCTGAAACCTAGGTTTTACAGCGAGCAAAGTTTTGAGTGACGGGATGTCGACAGATCCAGACGAATTGTGCCGCAAATATTCGACTTGGTCAACGTCAATCTCGAAAGCCAAATAGGACCACAAAGATTCTGGCTACAGCAAACCGTAAGTTTTACAAGAAACTACAAAAAAGAAAACAGATGATATAAAAAACTAACCTGAGGTGTCAAAGGGTCTGTTCTGTTGATTCGTGAAGTCTCCCCATGTTAGTAATTGACCCTCTGCAGTAATGGCCGCTGATCCATTCACACCACAACTTATACTACGAGCAGCAGCATCATACTCCTTAAAAAAAGCATCTATCGTGTGATTTTCCCAAAACTTATACATTAATACGCACCTGCGTCCAAGCGGCCTTGTCGCTAATTATATACAAAGCCGAAATCAAATAGAGAATCGAGCAGTGTTTCGGAAATCTGAAATTAATATGATAATTTCGAGCGTTTCAACCAACGAATTGAAACTGAGTACGGCTCTCTCTGAGAGCTTTGGCCGAGAAATGGCCGCAAAATGCCTGCATGCCGCGTAATTGCCGCGAAATGGCCGCTAAATAATGTTCGCCGCGAAATACCCGATGAATAACGCTCACATGGAGCCGCCGAGGAGCCTGGTGGGCTAATTCGCGGCTATTTCTTCGCCAAAACTCTCAGAGTCTTGACCACCCCACAACAACCTAGGCTGTAGGACGTCCATAGAATAAATACTCACTTTTCCATGTACGACAACGAAAGCCTGAGACAAGTTTCGTGATGAGCAATCGAGTTCAGACATGCTTGCCATTCGCAAAGTAATGAAACAAGCGCTCCCACTTCCTCGTCCACCAGCTCTACCCAGTCAAGATTTGCGGCACAAGTCATCATCTGAAGAACAATCAAAACTATTTGGGCACACATAGGCAAACTGATCTTGTTCAGCAAACATTACCAGGGATCTCATAGACGACACAGCAGAAGACCAATGCTTCGCACCACTGCGAGTCAAAACTCGCAGAACTTCTGCCTGATCGGCTCTCCGTCGGACGGCCAGCAATGTCGCACTTCTCCATAATTGCGCTTCCGCGCAGCCTGGTGCTCCGTTGTCGACATCCACATGCCTTGACAGAAACGCACTGAAACATATTCGGTTCCTACAAAACTCATCACGAACTCCGCATTGTTCAAAGACTACCTGAGCTCGTTGTCGATACCCAGTCGTATATCCGAAAAGCCACATGCTTCTTCGTTTGGATTTGGAACTAGCGTTTCACTTCGACGTTTGTACAGCTCCACAACCTTTTTGCGCAACGGTGAGCGACTGTCTGCTTCCACCAGCCGGAGAATCTGAATATCACAAAAATTCCTGATAAAGTCTTCGACTGCGCCACCACAGTTCTCACGCTCTAGTATTCAATAAATAGTCGTTTCCCTCAATTACACACTGGGAAGAGAAGTCGAAAATGCGGGAAGCCGTCGCCCCATATCTCGTGGCTTTCAGCCCGTCGTAGACTTAATGCGGGGCGCTTTACTCATTCATCCCGTTAGCTGGCGTCTGGTGGACGGGATGACCTCTCAACCAATACACTGCTGTAAAAGCCATAGCAGTTCGGGCGGTCTGAACGATACGCTTCCATTGAGCACGGTTTGCAGCAATAAGCTTAGCGTCAAGGACACTGCATCGTTGAGTCTTCAGATCCTCCTCTATGGGCTTGAGCCACGTCTTCTTTGGGACCGTTCTTAAGATTTGCCACTATGGTGAGCGCTTCCTACGCCATTGCGGAGCCTAACACGGGTGGTTGTTTTGCCGATTCCTGCCTGCTGACTCACTTTGCTCCCTTTATTTCTCGAATTTCTTGTCAGTCATCGCTTCTCAGTCACCCTTCCTTACCGCCGGAATGCAACAAATGTCTTAGGCCATGTTTATGCTTCCGTCACACAGCGACGCGATACCATGCTTTATATAGAGATTGACGAGCGACACGACATCGATCGATACTCACTAGTATAATATTATCGCGTCGCGACAAGAGTCCGTACACGACCGTAGGGCTTCTTCATACTCCTCGCCGCTTTATCCGCCAGACCTGCCCACTCAGGCAGCGCGGCAAGTACGAATGGCCATTTGCGTCGCCAGAGCGGGCAGGTGGTGCCCCCCCCCGCTACGACATGACAACACAGTTGAGTCATCCATGCTCTCCGTCTGCGCCTCTACAGCGGCTCCATCCACTGCAGCTGTTATCATGCATACTCCCAGAAGAAGCCGAGCGGCCCAGGAAAGGCGCGAAATCATTCATACCCATCGTGTCGCCAGAACGGGCCGTGCAGGCGAAAAGATCGGTAAGAAGTATGACTGATTCCTTAGGGTGCGCGACACAGCAAGCATGAGTCACAATCCAACTATGGCCCTTAAAGACAGTGTTCAAAATAAATCTTGTTTGAAGATTTCAGTGTGAAACACTATGGTGACATATACTGGAGGGGATAGGGTAGGAGAAAGCATCGAAAACGGGCCAGAGAACGATAAAAAGGATGGAGAGGTGAAGATTTCGATAGCCCAGTACACCTTCTCTTAGCCCGCCCCGCCCCGTTCTGAAGAGCTTGTGGCGCCTCGGACTTTTTTGGAGAAAAAACTGCGCCATGTCCAGCCTGATCGATTCGCGCACATTTCGCCATTACCACGCTCGCGGAAATCGGCAGGCCCCGTAAGCTCGTCCACGCCCTGAACGTCAGAAACCGCTATTTTAGCTTATTCTGAGCGCTTTTCTTCGCTGTTTCTTCACTACTCGATAGCTCACGACCTAACAACCTCAATTTTGAGCCGAACTCGAATATGATATTGAATGTGATCACTGCCTTTAATCTTCGACGAGGCAAATATGAATGCCACCCAAAGCTTGAACAGAGTGGCATTAGGGTAGATCGCTAATGAAGGGACGCCTCACACCTGCACGAACAGCCGCTAGAACTACGAAGGCTTGTTCCCAGCTGAGAAATACTAATAGCTCCATATTCGACCTATTCTCCTATCTCCTTGAACCCTTTAAACCTGCCCTCGGTTTTAGGACATTCGAAGCAAAAGCTGACCCGAGCTTCAAAGGAATGTGCAATTGATGGCACTAAATAGAGGAGGTTCGCGAATCTTTCCCATAGCTGCGAGCGGCCGATTCTTCCATCGTGACTAACAATAGTTTTACTACAACAGAGAAGCGACACATGTTATGGCGCAGTGGACATTTGAAAGGTCATCGCGTGAAACTGGTGACAGGTGGGAAACACACAATCTTCCGAAGATCAAACCTCAGGCAACAGTTGCTCTTCTTGTTGGTAGCTAGCAAACAGATCCACGAGACTTTCCATCCCCACCTTAACTCACAAAGTTACTAAATTAATTATTACCAGAAACAGTTGGAATATAAATTGCCTTAAAGAATACCTTGGAAAGGATAAATTTGGTTACCTCGACAACTTTCGCCATTGAAAGTACGCGAGAGAGATCAGCGGGGGATAGAGGCTTTCCACGGCGAGCCGACAGCAAGGTTGGAATTACACTGCGCTATAAAAAGGTAAACATAGCAAAAACGCTCGACTTCGGGTAACTCTTGACACCACTCCTCACTTTAGGGTTAAGGAACCCAACAACAACAAAAAAAAACAATTCAACGTGCGGACAAACTTGCAACTGAGCCGAGTCCACTGAGCAGACTTTGGCAACGTGTTGAATTGAAACCAGAGAGAAGTTCGAAATCCGGAACAGAAACTCGGCCGCCACGTTCTCGAGCGGGCTGAAATATGTGGGCTAATGACTGAAAACTCTAGGAATGCATGAAATCTATAGCGTCTAAAAAGCAGCAATGAAAAAGAGCCCAATATTACACCAAATGGCGCTCATAATGATGAATACTAAGCGAAAGGTTGTGGTTGGACACACAACCCCAACTAACTAACGACTGTCACAAGAAACCGAAACAGCTGTTTCGCACTGGATGTCTCGTCGCGTTGCTGAGAGTTCTACTCGCAATGAAAGAAAAGGTTGTCTCGGCCGTTCCAAATAGTCCTCTATGTTAACTTTTATAAACAGTGAACGAAATAGCAATTAATATTTTGCCTACACTTTTAATCATCTATAAGACGAAGAACGGTACACCCAACTGCATCAGTAATAATCTGCTGTTACAATGAACTACAGTAATTACAGACGGTTATCTCGAAAATGCTCAACAATATTATTAGTGAAAGAGTAGACGTTAGAGACCGCTGTCGGAGAAAACATGGTTTGTAAATAGTACTGTTTGGAATCGCGTGGTTCACTGGTTCGGAATGCATTTGCAAATGTCTCACAAGAAAAGCACAGCTGAACAAACAGCATTTCTGAGACCGAATTTGACTTGGGACTCGAGGTTTCCCCCCGTAACGCCCTTTTCCTACTGACGCCACCTTGCTAACGCCCTTTCCATGTAATTGCCGCGGCGGCAATTGTAAGAAAAGGGCGTTACAAAAACATATAATCTTCTACAAAACGATCATGAGGTACAATCAATTCAGCTGATTTCAACTGCAAGCAGGAGCGGGTGTACATCAGGAGTGTGCGGAGATTTTTGAAAACTTTTCAGAAGACAGAGGAGGGCAGCCAAACACCTCTGACTGGGGACTGGTTTACCCGCACCGCGACGATTTGGAAAACCATGTTTTCGTTGCCGTAGGTCTATGAAAGTACAAAAATGACCTGTGCTTGAAATTCCCTAAATGTCTCCAGGGATTCCGAAAAACGGAATTTTCACTGCTTCGCGAAAAGGTATCAGGGAATTTTTATGGCGTTCGGAGAAAATTTTTCGGATTCTACTCAACACCTTCAACTGGGAATTATTTAGGGCGCTGGACGCGAATCTGAAGACTATTTGTCGCCAGACATATTATTAATGTAGGTTACCGAAGGCATAATGAATTTGAACTGGCGTTACTTACTTCAACATCTCGAAAATTGAAAAAAATAGACTTCGATATCGCGGTCGCCGTCCCGAATAACACCTAGAGAGAAAATTTGAGTCAAATTTGAGACTTTGACCAAGCTACCGTATACCCACAGTAACATACCGTAATCCAAAGAAAATCGATAAATCGACCACAGATTTGTGTTAGGCAGCCCAAATAACCCTTATATAGAAGTTTTAAAGGCATCGTACGCGCTGAAATCCACTTTTCATTTTTTATGCTCAATCCCTTCCTCGGGCCCCTGTGAGAACGTACAACGAGCTTGGCTGCTCAAAAACGTACCATTGTGAGCATAGAGGAAGTGGAAAGTAAGGAATTCCGTCAAAAGGGGCCGGCCCTTCCGTCAGTCATTTGGCACTTTCGCAATATTTGAGCAGAACGTCGTGTCGCTAGGTACAGGGCATGCCACTGTACGCTGACGCACCGTCGGACGAAAGTGGCATTATCGACTAGAAATTTCTCGTCACACAACGAATGATTGCTTCCAACGCTGCGCCAATGGACGAATTGTAGAACTGTTCCTTGCGCCCTCCGCGTAACTATCCCGAGTCGATGCCGGCGCGAATTTCAAATGATTTTCAGAAGTTTTTTTAAAACGTTTTTTCTTGAAAAGTTAACGTTTTTGAGCGGGCTTTTCGCTACCTTTAGTCACTATAGGGGGCTAACAACTCAAAAACGCTTAAAAACGAAACATGGTTTTCAGCGCGTACGATGCCTTTAAGGCGATTTGATCGCAGCATTCTCGAAATCGTCAAAAGTCGCGTTTGGTCAGCAAAATTTCCACAATTTTGAAGCTTCGGACCAGATAAAACGGATTGTTTTTTCAAATATTGACAATTGGGCCTCAGATTCGTATTCAACACCAAAACCAACCCCTAGAAACAATATTTAAGCTCAATCGTAGACAATTTTTTGAACGCCCCAAAAACTGTCATTCGTGTACCCTTCTTCTCTTAGCAAAGCTATAAAAATGCCCACTTTTGGGAATCTTCTATAAACTTATGAGGCATTTAGGGGATTTGGAAAGCGGACTATCAATGGTGTGTCCCATACCTACAACTATCAAGACAAGGTTTCATAAAAGCCCTTGGTAAAGGTATGGTGGGCCCTAGTGAGTGAGGTGTGACTGCTGGGGCCGGCCCATGGGCGCCTAAGGGGTCGTTTATACTTCCGCCGCAGCGCGGCGCGGCGAGATGCAATACGGCCGTATCGATCAAGCGACGCCGCCTCGCGGCGCCGCGAGGCGTTAAGAGTTTTTCTGCTCGAAATCTTCCAACGGTGCCGCACGCGGCCGCCGCCTAGGTGCTTCCGCGCCGCCCGAGGAAAGCAGGCGGCGCGGCGGCCGCGTGCGATCCGCATTGACATAGTATGATTTTTTTGCTGTTATTTCATACACATTCTCAATTTTGATCTTCTGATTCATCTCTAAAATTCCTTCCAAGGTCCTGGGCGTTGTTTAGAGTAGGCTGGGTTGTGAAAAGTTCATTTTTTAGCTTTGAAATCGTTTTTCTGAAGAGAAATCGTTTTCGAAGACTCTATCCGCCTTCGGGTGCTGTGTTATGTTACAGAAAATTATAGATGTTCCTTTTGAACAAGAAATCACTCATTACAATCGGCCTTGTGTTATGTCAGAGCTACTCCAGGCTGTGTTTAACGTCATTCTGCGACTTCGCCGCGTAAATTCGACGCAGCCCGATTATACATCCTGGTGGCGCAATTTTTCAAGCGGCGCGGCGCGCTGCCCCACTTATTGCCGCGCCGCTCCGCGACGGAAGTATAAACGACCCCTAAGGACGCTGTCTAATAAGCGAGCACCGATCGAGATTGTAATCACGTCTATCAGCATTCAAGCCATGCGACCACCGCTGCGCGAGTAAAATATGAGCCCACCAATGAACAAGCTTCAGATAAGACGAATTTGGATTGCATGAGAGCGAAGCCTGACTTTTCTCAACGGACCACGATGGCCGTTCTGAGGCTGCGGTAAATCGAAATGCCTCAGTGCGGGGACAGCATTTTTGAAGTATTTAACCACCTTCAAGACATAGTTCACGATAGGAAAAGTTGAGTGTCAAGCACCCGTATGAAATTCTTATGTTCATCTGGCAGGAAAGCTTAACCAGATAACAAAAAAATCGCAGTTTTTTTGCGGAACGGATTACACAAATCATGACACAGAATTGCGATAGCAGCCCATCCATCCCAATGGGTAGCTCTGCAAGACTACGCTTCCCACACATGTTTCCACTTTTCGATTGCGACAATACATCTGACAACTCACCAATTGGGACTCTGGGCTATCCGTATCAATCCATCTGACAACTCACCAATTGGGACTCTGGGCTATCCGTATCAATCCCCTCTCGTTAATCAGCAGACAAGAAGGAAGACGTGCAGCTCGTCGTGAAAGCGGTACAAACCCTAACGGCCGCCATTCGCACGCCCCTTTCACAAGGGAAAACTCCAATCGTACCGCACTCAGCTGTAATATATCACTTTCAGCTTTTCGAAACGACACCATCGAATTCACATTAACGAGGACCACTCTAAAACCCACGCCAAAGTGCACCGCACTTCTCACTTCCGATTGCCTCGAAACAGCAAAAAGTACACTATCCGTATAGTGAACCATCCAAGTGTCGGGTGGAACCTAAGAAGTTTTTTTTTTCGAATTTATACAGACTTTTACATACACAATAGCACAAAAAGTCATCGGACAATGGGTTCTTTTACTGTAACTTTTTCCTCACTTCTTCGATCCTCCACATCTTCGCACATATCATATGCACTGCTGATGTCATTACTATAACGCAAGATAGATTTTCATGTGCCCTCTTGAACCCTTCGGCAACTTTCTGCCGATTTTCAATCACGTTACCGTCAAGGTCATAGTCAAAAGGCTCGATTTGTGTGAAGAGTTCCGGATGATGATGAATGCATTTCTATGTGCAACTCATCAGCTCTCACAGAATGGTGCTTACTCTCTTTATAATACGTTGCTTTCTCACGACCGATAATTGACTCCGCTCTGTTATGATGGGTGGCACCGCAAAGCGTATGGATGCGGACCACTAAGCAGCTGGCGCGAATGTCACATGCGCCGATCGATCGTCACATTTTTGGCGGCGCACACTGCTTAGTGGTCCGCAGTCGTATATTTAGCAGTCACTCTAACTATTTCAGTGGTGACGGAAGTGACTTAAAGGCAGTGTTCATGACAAACCTCGTTTCTGATTTTTCAGTATGAAACATTACGCTGGCAGATGCTGGAGGGGATAGGGTCGAAGAAAGCATCGAAAACGGGCCAGAAATCGATAAAAAGGACGGCGAAGTAAAGATTTCGTTAACCCAGTACGCCTGGTCGGCCCGCCCCGCCCCCATTCTGACGAGCTTGTGGTGCCGTAGACGATTGCGATGACAAATCGCCCAGCAACTCTGCCATGTCCAGCCTGATCGATTCGCCCACATTTCGCCATTGGCGCGCGCTTGCGGAAACTAGCAGGGCGCGAGAATTCGTCCGCGCCCTGAGCCTGTACGTGCGTTAGAAACCGCTGATTCAGCTTATTCTAGGCACTTTTCTTTACTATTTCTTCACTATTCGATAGCTCACGACGGAACTACCCCATCTTTGAGTCGAGCTCGAATATGATATTCAACGTTAACACTGCCTTTAAACTCGGAATTCTTTATACACACTAATATCTCTCAACTGAATGAATTCTATGTAGCCTCAAGCGCGCTTTACACTATTCTGGCCACATCATTCGATCACTGCCATACTACGAAAAAACTTCAATGAAATTCATTATCTGTTTGCAAGCGACATTACACCACTTTCCTACGCATGGCCAGAGAACTTGAGCACGAGCAGCTCAATAGAACCAAGGCGCCACTCATACTCCTCAACGACAGCGCGACACGCTCGTCAATCGTGAGCGCGGCATTGGAGTATGAATTCTTTCTACGACTCGCGTGAATCGCTCCATGGGCGCCAGGCCGATTCACACTCCGACGATACGCCCGCGCGTGCCGCGCTGGCGTTCAGTAGTATGAATATCGCCTAACAAACGATGCCGTTTAACCCTCACAAAGCATGGTTGAGGGCGGAGGCGAGATAAGAAAATAAGTTGTGACATATAGACACCACTCACCTTGAATCTTTTTTTGGGAACGCTAGATAATGACGAGAAATCGGAACGAAGCTCAACGAAACTCTCATTCATATCCAACATTATGATACCTTCAGAACAAAAACTCATGTGCGTCGTACTGGACTCCACCTTAACATTTCCGTTACAATAGATTCACGATAAAGCTCACTTCCAACTAACCTTCCTGAATTCTGATGGTATACAGGCAGACAGCACCTCGATGACTCCGCGACCATTATTTTCAAGAGGGATAATCCACTGTGTCCCAGTGAAGCCTGTTAGCTGGAAAATCAGACAATTCATTATTTTTTACACGCCTTACCTCACCATAGAGCAAACTCACCAATATATCGCTACTATCACTTTTCTGTAAAATTCCTATTTCGTGTATGCTTTGGGGAGCGCACAGCTCCGCCACACATTTACGACTACTCAGATCAACCAGAAAAATGGTTCCAGCCTAAAAAAGCTTGGCATATTATAGGAATTTACGTCATGAGAATCTTTTCCTTCTGGTCTGAATCGATACATGGAAAACAGAATCTCATGACTCGTAGGGAATTAGCTTACACTAAGGACCACTGTCTACACAAGGGGTTGAGGATCCTAGCTGAATGGGTGAAGCAGAGGCGGAGTCGGCGGGCACCAATTGCTTACAGTCGGCATGGGTCCTAATGACACTTTCCGAACCCTATTGAAGGTTGGGGCAAACTCGGTGCCGTATAATATAGCGTAGGTTCACCGAATTTGCGCCAACCTTCAAAAGGAACACACAGCGTCACTGGGATCCATGCCGACAGCATGTAGGTGTCATAAACGAGGTGCGAGGAACGTAATTATAGCGCTTCTAAAACTACGGCCGCTTCGACTAAGCACTCACTTAAAAGCAGCATAAACTGTCAAAAATGCTATTGATACTATGGTCTGAATCAAAGGCTTGGAGCTAGTATTTAGATTTGACAAAAAAAAAACCGAAATTTCTGATGGAAATGAAGTGATACCTGGTTGTTTTTTAATGTGGATAAAAACTAACAACGCGCTCGCAAAGGCACACAAGCGCAAGTATGGTCGATCACTGGATAGAAGGTTAGCCGCGACGGACACATGGAAGCGAGGAAGTAATGATAGTCATGAACATCGATCAAGTGATGTCACGTTAGATCGCTGCGCCGCGGCTACCCCCCATCCAGTGATCGACGATATGATTGGACTATCGCTGTAACACCACCACTCGTATCGCCAGGTGCTGAACGTTCACGCCGTTTTAATCTTCGAAAATGAGCCAAAATGACCCTGTTGAAGCAATTTTGAGCAGCGAGGTATGGAGCTCCGCCCACTTTGCCAATGGAACATCGCCTTCTCATACAACTATAATGCTTTAAAACGGTCGCTCTGGCTCGTTCTTGATGCTTCCAACGACGTAGGCGTTCAAGTATTGGTCGCCTGGGTTATTTAACGTCTTCATCTCAACTACTTTTGCGAGCGTGTATGCCGCCTTTGAGTGAGCGGACTTATTGTGACCAAAAGTTGGCGAATAGAACCTCGTGGTCGGTTGAGTGGGAGTTGCTACTCTTTGAAACAAAGAACAAAGTTCTGTAGCTCGGTAAGATGAGAATGATTCACGTCTGTAGCATTAATTGCAAAAATTCAGCTGATTCAAGTTTAGGGGAATACTAATTCCGATATCTTCGAGGAGGAAGACCACAATTTTGACAATCAGTATGCTCAGGGTGCTTCAAAAGCTAGCAAAATGATGTACACCGTGTTCAGTGCGCTTTCTATCCCGAGTCCTGCCTTTGTGATCCAGGTTTTCGAATGGCACATTAGATCTCTTCTGGGATACTGTACGGTGGTGTTCAACTTGTACAAACTACGGTCAATAGAGGTGCTCGGGAAGGTAATCGCCATAAGGGATTCGGTCACGCACATAGGTTCGTTGGGGTGGAGACAGCGGTCCGAAAGTGTGAAGGTTGTTTAGGATACCTGAGTGGGAAATGGTGAAAGTTCCCTATAGACTTGCAACTTCAAAATATGACGTTTTGTTAACCCTTTTTTCCTGTATTCAATATATTTTTATTTTTAATAATTAATTTTGAAACATTTTTTTTCGTTAGATGACCTCCTTTGGAAATTCACCATTCTTAATGAAGTCATTTGCGTAGGTCATGAAAAATTCCTTTGAGCTGTCTTGGCGTCAGAACTTTTCGGAAAAATTTTCCAAGCGATTTTTGAGAAACTAACTGTTCTTCGCTCATAACATTTTTGCCCTTCAAGATGAATATTTGAACGGAGCTGTTTCTGAAATCTTCATAAAATTTTGCGTCGAATAATGTTTTCAAATTGCGATAAATACGTTTCTAATCTCTTAGCCGATTTATGAAATAACGTTTCTTTCACCAAAAACAATCAGTTTTTCGTCCATAACTTTTTTTAACCTAGAAGATAGCCCTTTGGTGAAGATTGTTTTCGGAATCCTCATAAAATTCTGCATCGAATAGCGTTTTCAAATTCAAAAAATATGCTCCCGCTCTTCCAGCCGATTTCAGTATATAAAAAGCATTTTTTCCCAGAAAGTATCGGTTTTTCGTCCATAACTTTTTTGTGCTTGGAGATAGGCATTTGATAAAGGTTGTTTTCGGAATCCCCATAATTCTACGTCGACTAGTCTTTCCAGGTTGAAAAAAAATCTCTATCCTTCAGCCTAATTCGTGTTACGAAACACCGGTTTTTCGCCTATAGCTCTTTAACCGTTGAAGATAGGGTAGTGGTGAAGGCTGTTTTTCAAATCTACGTAAAATTTTGCGTCGAATGATATATCGGGTTCCTAACTTTGCTTGCCCCATAGGGCAGCCTGGGCGGTGGAGCCGAGCTCCATATTTATCTCCATAGTGTGCTCTCGCCTCTATGGTTTAAATGAGAGACGCAGAGTTCTGCTGGAGCCAACAACGAGACTCGGTTCCATCGACCTGGCTGGCTTATGGAGCAAGCAAATTTAGGAGCACGATATATCATTCGACGCAGAACTTTACGTATATTAAAAAAACGACCGTCACCAGAAACCCATCCTGAACCGTTAAAAAGTTATAGGCGGAAAACCGGTGTTTCGTAAAATGAATTAGGCTGAAGGATCGAGAAAATATTTTTTCCAAAATGGAAACACTAGTTGACGTAGAATTCCATCAAGATTCCAGAAACAACTTTCACCAAAGCTCTATCTCCAAGCACAAAAAAAGTTATGGACGAAAAACCGATAATTTCAGGCGGAAAAATGCACTTCATAAACTGAAATCGGCTGGAAGAAAGGGGACGTATTTTGTGAAACTGAAAACGCAATTCGATGCAGAATTTTATGGGAATTCCGAGAACAGCCTTCACCAAAATCCTAAGCACAAAAAATCTCTAAGCACAAAAAAGTTATGGACGAAAAACCAGCAGTGACACCCACCCAATCTTGAAAATGCCTTGCATGAGTGTTGAGTCACTTTCATTGTTTTTCGGGGTGTCTAACCAGTTGTCACCAGTTCTCCCAATGGTGAGAGTTCCCCTCTTCACCTACCCAAAGGTGAAGGTTGGTGGAGTACATGGCTCCACCCGTTATTAAGTTTGGGTTACGAACCAGTTCTTTAGGCAGAAATATCAAACAGGGGCTCATTTCAGTCAAGAGAAGGAAATTCGATTTTATAATTGTAAAAAAGAATAACGGATAATGGTGGTGCTGGTTCACCGCAGCTCACTTATTTAACCTAATGCGTTCACGACCGGAGCGATCCCGTAAAGCTGGCTCACTGCTGTGTCAGTTATCCAAGGTAAGGCACTTCTGGGTATATTCTTGGTGTCACCTGCAGTGAAAGACCCTCTATCCTTACTAGATAAAAGGGTGAACCCCTACTTGTGCACATTTTTGCTACCTAAATTCGCATGGTTTTCAAAGGCAAGGAAAGGCCGGAATTTCGCAGCCACGTGCTGATGAAATGATTCGCAGTCTAATACATCCTCAAACTAGAGATGAAGAGGTTTAAAATGAAAGGTTCCGACACACGTCCCCAATGGCATGATAGTGGTCATTCCTATCCCGACTTTTCCGATTAATGAGGAGCAATCTTGTCCTTGATTATTGTGAGGAGCCCAGAGCGCGCTGATGTACAGAATCGCCCTGTGCAGCTGTGCTGTTCTCCCGTCACCGCGTTTCCAAGAGCTATTAGGTTGATGCATAATTACCCGGCGTTTTTATCGGCTCGTTTTTGATCAATGGAAAGTAGCGCTTTGCCTAACATTTTTGTATGAAAACAATCTTCTCAACTATTTTAGAAAGACGCGCGTCGAAAACCATTGTCATATTCGCCACAGTATGTTCCATCCCCTCGAGAAGTGATGGAAAGCAGCACAGTCTTTTCGCGATCTCAACGATCGTTTCGGCAAACGAGCAATCAGCGAGAGTTAGTGAAGGTAGTCCTTTGCCGTTTTCAAATCAGGATGATACCAGCTTGAGGGATACGTCAGGAAGAGGTGAGCCATCGAATTTCGAGGATCAGGCTCTTTTGGCAGCCGTGGAACAGGACCAGGGCATGACAACACGAGTGCTGGCTGGAGGTCTCAATGCCGATCAATCAACGGCCGTTATCCTCGAAAGGCTTGGAAAAGTGTGGAAAATCGCTAAATGGTTCCAACAACTCAGACGATAGCAGGCCCTGAGCCCACCCCGAATGCACCCGGAGCCGCGTCCATGTTGCGCTCAGGGTGACAAATTTGGCAATTTCCGGGCCATATATGTTGCTATACGGGCCACATACGTTGCGCTCCGGGTCCTACCGCCGAAATTGATTCACGCAGCGCCCAGAGCGCAACTGTCGGCTGATGACGTCATAGTACATCTTCCAGCGTAGACGGTTGCGCCCCGGGCGCTTTCTATAAACCGATTTTAGCAACGCAGCTGCAAAAATCGATACCTCGACGTATTTCACACGCTTCGCTGATCGCACCCATTTTAGCTAATCGATTTTCAAGGAAGAATCCAGCGATTTCCACACATTCGCCGAATTACCCCACCCTACTGAATTTGCTTAGATTAATGTGACCCTTAATTGTCCTTTTTCTAAGCTAGTGCTGATTATGAAATACCTAAGCTTATGACACTTTCCCCTGCTTAGAATTTTGATTTCGTCACAATTTCCCTCACAACTTCACCCATTAATCTTCTGATTTCCATTGTATGCAATTTCATCCTGAAATCAACCAGCTAAGCATAGGAAATCGATGCCTAAATTAGAGCGACCGGATAAGTATCCTCTGGTTCCGAGCCAAATTTATTCTGTTCCCTAGCGCGCTTGTGCGGAGCGAGGGTAGAGACAGCGAGAAAGTGAGGGGAGAAGGATACGCAGCGTACGCGCGCAGACGCACGCGACGAATGGAAATAAATTTTACTCAGAAACAGAGGATAAGCTGCATATCGTATTTTAGAACACTCAAAATGCGTATTAAATCCAAATAATCCTCCCGAATCAATTTTTTCCGATTTAGCACTTTTTGATTTTTCGGAGTTGAGGATTGCAAGAATGCGAGCGATTCGTTTTTCTTATTTTTTTCGAAATGATTAAATAAATTTAGAAAAATTCCTCCATTAATGCAAAATGCGTTCGGAAGGTCATGTTAACGTTTAATTTTTTTAAGACAGTCTAAATATTGCACAAATATGAAGAATATAATGAATTTTAGGATGGTCGAATATGGAGCGCAAATGTAGCAGAGGAAATCACTTACAAGCCCTACAAGAGAAACAGTGAGAGTCCCGCTCAAAAATCGCAGGAAGCCCACATGATCTTCCTTGTTTCAATCGATTCATCTAATTTCGAAATGCGCTCGTCAGTCAACGCATGTGGCCCGAGGAGCAACCTGAACGCACTGCAGGTTGCAATCACAACCGAAACGCACCGCAAGTTTGAATATCAACTGCTCTGCGATTCGGTCGCAGTGGGCGGGGAGAGGCGGAGCCGGTTGCGCTACGGGCCTGCTACTATCTGAGAAGACCTCTCCGATAACAACGGTTCTGTTAGAAAACTTTTGTTGAAAAAAACGCCGGAAAATTGTGCATCAACCCACTATATGAGGGGATGGGCTAGTATAGAACAGAAATGAGCTGTTTCCCATAGTTTCCGAACAACTCCTGGAGCGACCGAGGTCCAGAACATCAATTTGAAGAAAAACTCAGGATTGGGCTCTTGCCGGGACCTTCATGTGTAAACACAGTGGTCGTCCAACGTGCGTCTTCGGAAAATTTCTCAGACCGCCCTGTTCTTCAAACGCCATCGTTCCCAAAATCGTCCATTCCAAAAACTGAGTGGCAGTTTCACAACGAGTCCTATGTATAACCTGTCCCAAACGAGATGGCAGGCGAATAGTACAAGGAAGCAGCGCTTCCTCTACGTCTTTGACATTTTTGCGTTACGGTAAGACGTCGTGTACGCAGATACGTAGCCTGTCTTACCGTAATCCAAAAACAGATGACTTCGTGCCCTCCGAGCTGTTATCCATATCATCTATATATAAAGAATCCTGAAACACTTTCCTCGCCACATAAAGAAGAATATCTGTATCGATAGAGAGTATCACGAGCATTTCGAGCAAAAAGACGCAAAAGAGTAATGAAGTATGTGAAAAAACAGAGAACGTGAAAAACTTGCCGAATCCTGTTTTTGGATTATGGTAAGACATGCTACGTATTTGCGTACGCGACGTCTTACCGTAATCGAAAAATGTCAAGGACGCAGAGGGAGCGCTGCTCCTTTGGACTCTTTGCTTGCCATCTTGTTTGGAACACGATATTTAAGAACAACTGACTGGTCCCATCAGCACCATTCTACTTCTGGCACGAGAGCTTCAAAGTTTTGCAAATATTTTCAGCAGTTGTCTGATTACAATGGCCGGTTATTTTATTGTGCTCCACATCCATCTTCCTCCCTACCCTCCATTCCCCGAAATCGGTGAAAAAACGCCGTCGAAAAATACCTTATTCGCAAGGATGAGTAGAGGTCTTGGTGGATTTCTCGTCAACACGCAGCGCATGCACCTTGGCGCCATAAGACTGTTATCCGTTCCAGCATTGGGAAGAGAAATCAGAACTGACGTCTGTTCAGGTAGCCAACGTGAGCTTCCCCACGGCACATCCTGCAAAGAAAAAACCCTTGGAAACAAAAACTCTACGGCTGAGTTATCTCCAGCTGTTGGCTGGACGCTAGACACACAGCAACAATGTTTTTCCTTCATTAATCACCACCAGCCGCGAAATCACATGAAAGATGAGGAGCGAAAATGTGTTTCCAGACAACATCGAGGAAGAGTTTCGGTCTAGAAAAACTATGACTGCTACATTTTCATGGAAGCTTAAATCCGCAACTTCGCCAAAGCTAGATCCGAAAGCGCAATGATCAGACATCACGTCATAAATTCATCGGCAAGGCTATAAAGAAGCACAGCTGTTTGCCACTGCCACCATGCGATTTGGATCTAAGGCTGACTGACTATTACGCACAAAGTCCAAAAACCAATGTTTGCTCCTCATTAGCTGTTGCTATCTCTTGTACTTCCATCAATCACTCACCATCAGAATCTTGATAGGTGTTAGCAATATATTGCCATCAGCTAGTCCAAACACAGCAAATGTCGCTTCAGGACCCAGACAAACACAAACTGGTTCCACATACTGTTGACAAAGGGATTGTCTGCGAGTTGAACTTCGTCGAGGTTTATCATTCGCCACTTCGCAGTAAGTCTGCACGTCACCTAAAATAAACATCGTGATTAAACCCGAGCATGGCTAGGACGTGCTAGATCTGATGATGAGGACGGGTTTTTCAAAGATCACAAGCAGTTGATGAGAGAAAGGTCTGCATGTAATAAACGAGCGCACGTTCCCAAGATTAATCGACATTATTCCACTTTCCGGGCTCTGAAAAGTCAAAAAACCCCACCCGAACCTCGTCCTGGGGTGTTTTCTGGTGTGCTGAACACAAATAAAAGGTCAATTTACAGTTTCAAGAAGGCCTACGGTAGATTGGCGGAAGTCCCAGATTTGATAGAAACTTCTCTTAAGGGATTTTTTTATAATAATAATATCCGTTTTCCCATTTCGAAGGACTACGATGGGTAAGTGACTGAAGGTCTAAAAATCTACCGTAACCTACCGAAATCCTTCCACAACAAGAAAAAGACAAGAAAATTGTTATCAGTTCTTCAGAGAACCCCTACGGGCAAGGCTGAGCAGGGCTGTGACTCGGCGCAAAGGGGGTAGTAAAAAACTTGTAAAAAAATTGAATTATCTCCAAATTTGAATTTTTTCCAACTTTTTCACTTTCGGAAAGCTGAAGGACCGTTTCATCTCGGGGGGGGGGAGGGATCGTAAAAATTTTGGAATTTTATTATAATAAAATTTGGTCAAAAGGGGATCGTAGCTTGGCCGAAAATTGACGCAAAGGCCAGCTCAACCCTGCCTGCGGCTAAACATTCAGCAAAATCTGAACCACCAATCTACTAAGGCCGAGGTTTGAGCTATAAAATCGAGCTATAGAGTTTAAAAAGAGGAACTAAGCCTATCACACCAAAAAGTACACTGTAAAACGGCGGATTTTTCATTGAAAAATAGACATACAACAACCTGGAGTGTTAATGTAGCTATTCGAAAGCTTGCCGACAACGAGTAATCGGGGACCGAATACTTTGAAGTCCCGAAAAACTCAAATACTTGATAAAGCAAATTTTTGGGAAAAGCTAGTCGTTACCATGGAACAGCACATTTTTAGAACCATTTTGGGACGTGAAATTCAAACGCCCCCCCCACTCCCCGGATAAACTAACAAACGTTGTTTCCCTATATGGCATTCTTTCGGTATACTGAACTTGATATTTGTGAATTTTGAACATTTTAAGCTCAACGGCTCTCGCTGAGGATAATTTGAGGTGCGCTTACACGAATCTGAAGTATGTTTCTCGATATACGACAGGGTATGGTAGGTTATAGTGGATACACCGTGGATGGGTCGAATTCTTGAAATCTTCGAAGCTTTTTATAAGCTGACTTTTAGGGTATGCTTAAAACGAATTTGAGGTCCGCGTGTCGACTTTCGTAACCTTAAGGTAGGCTAGGACACCTAAATGGGAACATAGCTCACGTAACGTACAGCAAACCTCAGATTATCGAAAATTGGATCACAGATTTGGGTTAATCAAACTTCTTGTGATTAGTATTCCAATCCGACCTGCGCGAACGATGTATAAAAAAGAACCATAAACAACTTACCACTAGAAGCCAGAAGAACTACAAGTGCGAAGTTATCCTCGGATATGAATGCGAAGTCTATAATAGTGTGATCAGGACTGAGTTCGTCCAGTTGGACTTCACATGTATAAGGATTCGCCATCATCCTTTGTTGCGCTGAAATAAAGAATAACTTCAAAAGTATCGACTTTCAAAAATGCTTCCCTTTCCAGACTTCAAAGGTCGGAAAATTTTCACCCAAAAAACGTTCATCGTTCATTTGCGTTATCTGGGTGTCGAAAAAGCACTGAAAAATCGTTTTCAGCTTCCAGAAAGCTGAGGGTAGGTATACGATAGTTTGGTCGAAGTCTCCCATTTGTTTGAAACTTTGCTTAGTGAGGCTTTCAGGGAAGGTCACCACAAATCTGTAGTCCATCTTCCAAGTTTAGAAGAACTACGGTGGGTTACGGTAGTCGAACGACTATAAAACTACCGTCAACAGCCGTAATCCTTCCATAATGCAAGAAAAAAAATATTAAAGAATTCTTGATCAGCAGCTTAGAGGCAGTGTCCACGATAATATTTGTCTTCGTTTTTTTTCGCCGAAAATCGAAAGTTATGAGTCTCATTGGAGCGATAGGGTCGAAAGAACGAACAAAAACGGGCCCAGGAGAGTCCTTATCGGCTCCGAAATCCGCTCGCGCTAGTCCTCCCTAATCAATCGATACGTATCTGATGCCCGCGAGGAAAGGACTATCGCGAGCGGATTTCAGAGCCAATAAGAGCTCTTTCGGGCCCGTTTTTTGTTGGCTCTTTTAACCCCATCGCTCCAATAAGACCCAGATTTTTCGATTTCCGGTGGCAAAACGAAAAAGAAAATTTTAGGGGACACTGCCTTTCATAACCCCCCTTGGCCAAGTTCTCCCAAGTCCGTAATGTCGACCTACTTAAGTATTAGAACCGTGACATACCGCAGCCTTCCGCAGACCTGACAATGAACATTATATTACTATTCAATACCCCGATTAGTGTCTAAAGCCTGTCTCGTTCAGTTAAGTCCGCGCGGAGCAAGCAGCGAAGCGGCCGGTCATGACTAAATACAACAGTGATAAGGAGATTTTGACATGATAAGCCCGATGAGCCCTACTTTGACCGGCTCTAAATGATGGAGATAGGCCAAATGCGCTAAAAAAATTTTCTCGACCAATGGAGCTCGAATAATGGGAAAGTGCCCTCCTATCTGAAATTCTAAGTAAACAAAAAAAATCAGTTTTTTCAAAGGCATTGAAACACTTGAAAACTGATTGAAGCTCTTCTCCCTCATTTCGAGCAGGGCGGAGTAGGGAACAGATTATAAACCAATTCATTTTTTACTCCGGCCGAGTCAAACTGAGCCAGCGCAAGAGAAACCATTTTGGGTGATAGAAAAGATTATCATGTTTCTAACAAAAAAAAACATTAATATGAACGAAAAATTGACTGAAAATTGCTCAAAAGTCTCTGGAAAGCAATTAAAAAAGCTCTAGCAAAACATACACACACTTACACACCTTTCTTCGAATGGTGCTCATGATGATGATGTTCGTGGTGGTGGTGACGATGGTCAATGTGGGAAGAGTTCACCATTCTATGCGGAACTATTCAAAACTCAGCCGATTAGCAAGTACAAACGATTAAGACAGATCACGGAGGCGGAGCGGCGAGATCGCGGGCAATGATGCTGATGGGTGATTGCCGCGTGATAGATGAGGACTGGTAAACGCATAACACACTTCGGACAGCATCACATTGAACCAGATGATTGACATGGATGTTTGATTTATCGAAAGCTCTAGTACATGCACATGCTCAAGCAAACACAAATAGAAGTATAAAAATAGAAGAATCTGTGAAAAATGAGGCGTCATGGTAAGAGCTTTGATCTTACGTTAATCGAACGTAAGATCAGGATGGGACCTCATGCTCCGGTGGATCGGATAAGTCCCTCTCTCCCGTTGGCGGAGTTGGGGCACCCCAGAACATAAAAACTCTACACAACACTGTTTCGCATTTGCAAGTCAGCTGAGAATATTTAGAGTTAACGAAAATTATGGTTTCGAAGTTCATTAATTAAGAACTAGGATACTAAAAATTTTCGGCTTTGAAGGCACAGTCCAGCCTCAGTCAGAATCGTTTTATATTTTTCTGCTTAGCTTGAGAATGCTCCTACGCCCAGGGTCAAGCGAGGTTATGAAATTTCGCAACGGGGGGTCGCAAATAATTGGGTCCGAAAGTGAATGTTAGTGGGGATCGCAGAAATTTCGGTTCAAAAATGAGAATCTCGTGAATATCCCATATATTTTCGATTACTTTTGGTCCCCAAGGGAGGGCTCGTAGCATTCGGTTTTAGGCGCTTGGGCTCAACTACTGAACTGATTTTCGGCGTCTGACACTTTTAGTAATCAACTATAAGCTGGCCGGACTCGGGGAGGAGGGATCGCAAAAATGACGCCTACGGGAGGGGGGATCGCAAAAATTTTGGATTTTGGAAAAAAGGACGGGGGGGGGTCGCTCCTATTTCGAAAAATTACGCAACGCTCCGCTTGACCCTGCCTACGCCAGGGTCAAGCGGAGCGTTGCGTATTTTTCGACATCGGGGCGGCCTTCCCCAACCATCAAAGTTCGTTTCCGAAATCCAAAATTTTGCGATCCCTTAAGGAAGATTTATTTATGAAATCGGACTATACTGTTTCTAGGATATTTGGTTCGTTCGGAAAACCAAAATAATCAACGTATTTGACTAATGAACCTGTCAGACGCCGAAAATTTGTTCAGTATTCGGACTCAAGCGGCTAAACCTGTGCAATGCTACGATTCATCCCTTTGGTGACCAAAAATATCGAGAATTTTCGGGATACCTTCGCCATATTTTCATTTTTCGTCCGTAATTTTACCGACGACCCTCACCTCCCCTTGCAAAATTTCGCAACCCCGCTTAACCATATCCCACACCGATTCCCATGATTTCTCTGGAATCGTAAAAGACCCCATGGGAACAGAGTTATGGTCCCTCAAAAATTGAGCTGCGGAAGAATGTTGGACGATTTGCACGAGGCTTGTAACTTCGCTCATTTGAAACCAAAGTATGCGAGCTGACCTGAATAACAAGAGAGTTTGAGAATGAAGGGGAGAACGGGGATATTGATCGAAAACCATAGATAATCTCGCCAACATTGAGCTCGAATGATCGCAAAAGAAGCGTGCCAAAGTGGCTTGACGAGGTGGGGTGGCTTCCTGTCATATCTCGCTTATTTGGGGGAGTCGAGAGCTCGCACTTGGCAGATGTTGTATGAGGTGGGTCTACATCACAAGTATGTAGAAATCTCAGATTTCGTCCTTGAGCTTGAACTATGCCTGAACGCTTGAACTGAGAGTAGTAGCCTCACCAAGGCCCTAGACAATCGTCACCTATCGCGTCTTGATAGCATGAGGCTCACGGCAGTGTTCACGAAGAAAAAGTTGCACGTTTTTTTTTGGGCTGAAACGTAAGCTTCGGGTGCCTCTAAAAATATTAAGAACGGGAATGCGACGAGAAACGGCCGGCAAGGGAGTGAAAATCTCGAGGGCCAGCCAACCCATTGGGCCACTCCGCCCACGACCTATAACAGTTCCCCTGAATTCGTGGTTAAATGAGCGATGGTTTCCGATCAAAAGCCCCGTTCTTACCTTAATTCTCAACTTCTCTCTTTACTCAGGTCAGCTCGCACACATCGGCAGCAAAAAACGGGAATTACAAGTCTCGGACAACTCGTCCAGAATGCTTTCCTTGCTGAATTTCGAGGGGCCATAACTCCGTTTCCAGGGAATTTTGTACGACTCCAGGGACATCGTTGAAATCAGCATGGGGCCGTTTTCAAGTTGGCGGGAAAGCAGAAAAACGACTTTTATCGTGAACACTGCCTTTAAGCTAACAACCATGCACTGTTGCTCTATCGTAGACCCCAAACGTTTTATACGGCAGAATGAGACATCGAACAAAAACGTAAAGGAATGCAACAGAAACCAAAAAGCCAGTCAGGAAAATGCTGACGACGAAATCATCATTATACGATAACTCTAGGTTTTACGATATGGGTAAAAAAATTCTCTGTGAGGGGTCCATATTTTGTCCTCTTTTCACTTCTGTCTTTGTTATGTATCCTTCTTACTTTAACAAAGAATCTCATTCACATACGTTTACATGTATGTTTTTTTATTTCCAAAATAAAGTCGTTGAATGAATGAATGACATCACCCTCGCCCCGGTCGACAGCGAGTACGCTTTCCTCGCCGAGGACCGTGGAAGAGACCCCCTCAGCGGTCGAAAATCGTCCAGAAAGTAACTCGTAACCACCTTCCAGGAGCGGCCCCGAAAGGCCGAATGCGCTCTCTATGGAATGGGCCTTTTTTATACGTGCTGTGCGGCTGATAAGCACCTGATCAATTGTGGAGCAATCTATCAACGGGTTCAAACCACGATCCCGCGGTACAACGGGGAGGAGATCAGAATTTTCAAAAAAAAAAACCTGAAAATTTGGGGGGGGGCGTAAAAAATCTGGCCAGAAATGAAAAAGGCAAGAAGTGTTTTTAGAAACCCTAAGGGGGGTGTAAAAATACTCGACAATTTTCGAAAGTTTAGTAGCTTTCTTCGCCTAGAGGTAACGGACTTCGCTAAGCCGAGGTCTGGAACAACGGTCAGTGGAGGATTTCGCACTAAATCCATTCACACTTAGGCCGTACCGTGGCTCAACCTGCGTAAGTGGCTGCATGATCCGAAACGCTTCAGAGTAAAAGAAAACGGAAAAAAAAGCAAGGTAGCGCGAAAATGACGAAAAATCGAAATATGGACGTTGGCGAGTGTCATTTATGGATGCCAACCAAGATGGTTCTCTGCACCTTATCAGAAGTTTCTTCAGATATTGAACAATAAGGCCTTTTGGAGCCAAATGCTAGGCGAAAAACGGGTCATTTGTAACAAGAAGACTGCTGCAATATGAATCTTCACAGCTCCCGCCGGATAATCTAAAGCAAGCTGACGTGAGGAGAGATGACAGGCAATGACACTTCGAGTTAAAGAAAGCAACACCTACTATTACGCACACATGAGAACCAAAGATTAACCACTGTGCAAGAAAAACAAAAGAAACGGCCAGAGACGAAGTATCAGGTTTCAGCTCTCGAATAAAGCCGCTCAAATCACTGAATCCGATAGTTTCTTCTGATTTCGCTCACGTGATTTTGGATCTTACAGAGAAACTCCCATTCGTGAAGTTGATTATTTCGAATGAAATGTGCATTTCTATAACGGCTTTGGGACGCAGAATTCGACAAGTATTTCTGGAGCCGCCTAGAATCACACTGAATAAAGTTGTGAGCGTTTCCCCCATTTCCTTCGACGTTTGAGCGTTTCCCTCATATTAACGAGGTAGTTCTCAAATGTTTACGAAAAACGTTTCAGGTCTAACTTCGAACTTCCTCATAGGAGTTAATTGAAAGTGTTGATAATGAACCGGTACCGGTAGAACAGGTCTACCGGTAAATTTCCTGGAGTCATCATAATTGCTCCAAGCTGTTTTTGAAGGCTCAAACGCAAGCTTTGACGAGTTTCGAAGTGACAAAATGGATTTGGCTCAAAACTTCTCTATAGGGTCACTTGGGGTGGCGAGCAGGGATGTGCGGCAAACGATTTTGAGATTTCGGCAAACGGCAATCGGCAAGAAAATCCCAAAAACAGCCCGCAAATGGCAAAAACTTCATCCCTTAGATTGACCCATAAGTTATTCACATGTGCCGCCCTACTTGTTTTTCTTTTTTTTTTCAATACTCAGTCAACATTCTAATAATTCCAACTCAAGGGAGTAGTTCCATTTCAAGGCACCAGATAATTGAAAACAAGACATGTGAGACCTCATAGAAGTCAACGGAATCGCCGCTGCGGCTGTCGCCAATGTCGTGGCGGCTCCGCGGTAGCGCCGCTGCGGCTCATCGGTAGTGCTGCTGCGGCTCCGCGGTAAAGACGCTGCGGCTCCGCAATTGGTGGCTGCGCTCTGAAAAAACAAGACCGACTGCGAGTGACTTATATGAAATGAGTCGTAATACAACTTAGTGGGCCAACGAACAAAAATACACACCTGCGGTGCTCACGTCCTCTGCCTGTTAGGGACAGAGCGTATTCCTCTTACTGCGACCTAGGAGATATGGGATTTACGTCAAATTTAAGCTATTGAACCAGCAACAATCTCGTTCTACCATACATAACAGTGAATCGTAGTCGATGCGGGTTCCCTGATGCATCCTCGCGAAGTTCGTGCGGTTCCAACACGGACCTGCAGCGGTACTGCCGCGGCGGTATCGCGGAACTCTCAAGACACTGCAACAGAATCTCCGCGGCACAGTAATCATCAAGGAGCTGCGGCGGTACTACCGTGGAACCATCGCGGCACAGTCTAGGGTCGAGGTCTAAAGAATTTCTCTGTAAGCTCGCGTTAAGTTACAGTTTTTGCGCAGAACTTTACCGCGAGCTGAAAAAGTTTTTTTCTAAATCAATATTTTTCCAAAAAGACAAAATGAACCATTTTTTGAAGATTTTCACACTATGCGCATCTAGTTGGCTCATAACGTGGCATTAGTTTCCAGCACATGTGTGGTCCCTCTCCTGAAAATCGTCAAATAAAAACTCGCGCTTATCTGCAGCCATTACCGCCAACTTACCGCGAGCGAACTCGCGTTTTTGAAAACCCACTTACTATCAACTCAGATAAGAAAAACCCCCGACAACAGTTGAGCTGAACAACGGATATTCGCATTACCCACGAAGTGCCTGATGCGTGGCCCGCGAGCATAGACGGCGTTTCCTTTCAATGTTTTGCCGATTTTCCCGGGAAAATGGAAAAAAATTTCGGCGAACGACGAAACGGCAAAAAGTTCCAAAAATGGCTGGCAAACGACAATCGGCAGCCGCTTGCTCGCAACATCCCTAATGGCAAGTGCAGAAATCGACGTCCCTTCTCAGAAATTCGTTACGGACTTTGTGATCAAAAACTGCACATTTCGAGCGACTCCACTAAGCCCTCGATTGTTGAGCCGGCGCACTCGCATCACGAAAATTGCCCTCTCGGTGCAGCGAATTCGCGCGTGAATCGTACATTAACAGACGATTAATGTACAATAAACAGATTTTCGCGCGTCCAGGCTCTTCTACCATTTCCGGGCGACCCGGACAAGCAGCGATTCGTCGCCCGCTATTGGGTATCCGAAGAGCGCGGTAATAGGTTCTGAGTTCGTTTCAAAATTTTAAGGTACGTTACACCTACCTGATGACAATATACCCATCGTCACCTACACTACATCTAGGAATATCCATAAACGGACCCCAGATTCGGGTTTAGCGCCCTACATGACTATACCATTGAAGCACGTTTTTTTTACTTCATCAAACCAAGAAAAAATACTCATTTCATGGTACATGGACGGATCATAAACGGGAAAATAATCGTCCTTTTCAGTGTAGACCTCAGCAAACTTATCTGCCAACAAATCAGCCTTATCTTCGTCCGAAACTACCCCAGTGTCACCTTTTTCAACCCAGGGATCCTACATGAAGTCGATAGCTTCTTCTTTACATACTTGAAAAACCCGTTTGTGTTTTTCCTGTTAATTATTATGGTCACTAAATTCCTATTGTATGTTTTGAACCGATTTTTCTTGCCGAAGCCTCCTAACAGTTTCCCGAGCAGGGCCAGGGTCAAGCAGGGTTGCTGAACCAACCGACAGAACCGAAGATGAGGGAGGGGGGATCGTGAACATGACGCTCTGGGCCAAATAGAAGATTTCAAAAGTGCGATCGTAGAATCTCCCGAAAATTTTGGTCACCAAGGGGAGAAGGTTATAGCAGAGCTAAAGGTCTAACCTGGGTTGAGCAGGCCGTTGCAGCCAATTTCGGCGAAAGTTATGACCCTCTGTTGGGCAAACTTTTGTGAAAATTTCTAGGAATTTTTACGAAAATGAATTTCTAGAATCCCAGGATGGAATCTGAAATAAGAAAAAACCAAGAAAGCTCAAAAAGTGCTAGCACCCCAAAGCTCCTCCAGTGCAACAGGAGGTAATTTCATTTTATGTGCAATTTGATTTTTGCAGAAACTTTAACAAATCTAAATCAATTTATTGAAGCGAAGAGTGGAATATTCCATTCTCCACAGGAATTTCAGCATCACCGCCTCCACCAGATACAGCGGTTCTCGCTCCGCCAATCTTTTTAGCAGAGGGTGACTTTATTATGCTTTGACCGGAATCGAATGATCTCGAAAAATCATTCGATTGAAAACTCCGACTCGAATTATTTCGAAAAGTCGAGATATTCGAAAAAGGAAAATTCGCGAAATCATCTCGGAAAGTCGAATAATCGAAAAGTTCAGAATCCCGAATTATCTCGAAAAGTCGAATATTCCGAAAAGTTCGAAATCCCGAATTATTCGAAAAGTCGAATATTCGGAATTTCGGAAACATTCGAATGGATTCGATAGTCGACTCTTTTCGAATAAATTGATTCTTCCAGAACATTCCATTGGACCCACATGAGCAGGTTCCGCGCCAAGGATGCACATGTTACTGACGCGCAAATCGTAGATGACTTCGGAAATCAAGATGGGGCGAAACTATCAATGATGACTCACTTGTGTGGTACGCGACTCGAAAGGAAAGTCATACACTATAAGCAACTGGGATCATACTTCCAGCGACGAGCGACGCGACGCAATGTTTTCTACACCACCATATCGACCAAAAATCTGATATGCACTGATGTACACTGTCGCTGCTTGCTGGTCGCGGGAAGTATGTTCCCAGCCTAAGGCGGCGTTCAGACCTCATTCACGGCGCGACGCGACGTTATAATTCGAGGCTTCCGCATAGTGACAAAGGTGCGGAGCGACGCAAGCGAGCGAGCAAATGGGGCTTCACCTTAAAAACTCCAATAGCGGCGTTTTTCGCCGGCGATCATCCCACAGAGTGTGGATTTCGATTAGAGCGCGGATGCAAGTTTATAGACTTTCAGTCCATCATTTTAGTGATATTTGATTCCGAAACTGCTTTGTTTCCCCACCACTTGTCTGTCCACTTTTATGATTTTCTACTCCCTCGACGCAACCGGGTTAGTGACGCATATCATCTTTATTGTACATATTGAAGTTCATCTTAACCTCAGGAAAGCAAATGTAAAATAGTACGTACAACTGATGGTGTTTGCATCATTCTCAGTGGAGACACTCAGCGTTTTTCAATTAAGAAAACACTAAAGAAAATGACGAATAGCTAGAAAACTGGCAAGCAAAACAAAACAAATAGCTCTCAAAACTTTGAATGATGGTGCTGACAGAGTTGCAGAGGACCATTCAGGAAAATTGTTATTGAATACTGTGGAGAATTGATTACTATCGTAAATTGAGCGCAAAAGACTTTCAGCAGTTGAAGCTGCAAATCGCTAGGCAATCTCTCGCAAAATCAGCTTGAAAATCGCAATCGTCTCGCGAATTTCGCCGCGAGCTGCAGCGTGATTTCCGACAGGAAGAAAACCTCCCTCTGCGCCCCCTCTCTCCATCGCAGCCTATGCGGTGCGGTCGCGATGCGGTGGTCAAAGATGCGCAGCGCTCCCATAACTCATATTCGCTCGCTCGCAGAATTACCACTATGCCGATGCCTTTAGCCTACGTATCGATCAAGCGACGTCGCGTCAGCGTCGTCGCTGCGTGTTCACTAGTCGTCGTCGCTGCTACAAAAAATTCGCGTGGCTTTGGCTTCCCGAGAAACTGTGTGTACGTACGCAGTTACACGGTATTGTCTTCCGGCATTCGCGCAGCCAGCTCGCGCCCTGAATACCTGCACGACGCGATTTCGCGCGTCGCACTGACGTGCTATCACGCTGGCCCCGCTAAAGCTCTGAGCGCCACCACCTGGGCCTCGCAGTGCATGCTTACGTCGCGGCTACGGGGTCGCGATGTAGGAACTGGTTACAACCTGGGTCCCGGCAGCCGGGTCCCGGCATTTGCGCAGCGCCCAGCACAGCACAACACTGGATAACGCCTAAGCACTGAGAAAAGCCGTCGCGCACTGCAAATCCCGTGGGAGCTGCTATGCGCGACGGTGTCTCGCCTGTGTCGCGGCCAAACTACACTTTTCCGCAAAATGTGTGCGCGCTGTTTAGCGCCAGCTGAATGGGGCCCTAGTTATGCACCAGCTTGTTTCGCCGGCGCTGGCTTCCGCGGGTACATGTCTGCCTATTGGTCAATTTCGAATTTTAAACCCAATCGCATGCGACGTCCTGCGAAGACCAGCGGCGGCAAAACGCTGATGATATAACTAGGGCCTGGTGTGTCGGGCCGTCGAGCACTGCACTACGACACCGTGACGCAAGCGACAGACATCCGCCCTGGGATGCAGTAATATGTTCATTTCAAAATTTTATTGATGTAACGACCATCGGCCACTCGAAGGTTTTCATTTTCCCGAGTAGATTTTTCGTGGATAGCGAATTTCTTTGGTGTATAAAACGTCATTCAGCCACCATCAGTATTCAGTGCCTTGAAAGCCTGCATAGATAAAATTTCAGTCAAATCTAAAATTGAACAAAAATCATCTCACACACAGCGTAATCAGTTAAAAAGGGGCAGGAGTAGTTAGTAGGGTTCCAGTTCTTCTTTGACTTGCAAAATCAATTTGCGAACTCATATTTTATTGAAATCATATTTATTTCTTTAATACTTCTGGTAGTCTTCGCCTTTGCTAATCGCTCCACCGCCTCCAATCTTCTCTACCGCCTCAGACCCCCTTCCCTCCACTTTCTTGCGCAGCTCAGACCCCCAGTGTGAATATCAACACCTGTACTGGTTACCCTGGGCAGAATGAAAACAAAGTCCAGGCTCCATGTTAGCACCTACATATGAAATCCCATTTTAGGTTACAGAACATTGGGCCCAATTATTGAGGAGGATATGAAGGTGCACTCTGTCAAGAATATAATGCGTGCATTTGGCGGTGGACGCAATCTAAGCGTCAACTTTGTTTTGCAGGCGACCGGCCGATGGCCGATCACGTCGTTGAGCGAGGACTCTCTGTCGCGGCAGCAACGCCGTCGCACACGCCACGAAGTATGCTCAAGGGAGCCTGAGGACTCTCGTTTGCGGCGACCACGTCGCACCCGGGCGGCGACCCCTTTCAGCACCAGTGGCGACTCCCGTCGCACCCGCGACAGAAGTATTTACTAGAGCCTAAGCGCGCACTGCGCAGGAGGAGTGGTGGACTACGAAACTTTCTCACCGCGCGGCATCGGCGCGAGAAACAACTTATCCCTTCTGGTTCTGCCAGATTTACTCCTGTCTCCCTCGCGCACTTGTGCGGAGCAGAGTGGATAGAGGCAGCGAGATATTGTGGGGAGAAGCAGACGCACCGTGCGCACGCAGGCGCACGCACGACAAACGGAACCAAATCACACTCGGGAAACAGAGAATATGAAAATCTTCCGGCTGGCACCGCCAGGGCGGTGCGGGCTAAGGATTGGAGCCCCTTTAACTGTGACACGCACAGAAATTCCTGGCTTCGGCTTACACTTCCCTGCACATGCGGTACCGTAAGATAGTATCATAATTCTTTAAAGGCACTCGTTCGCGATGAAATTCTGTTTTTGAGTTTTCAATGCACAATGGAAGTCTCTAGTATCCTAAACAACAGCCACGTTGAGAGAAGCGCAGGAAAAGTTACTGAAAGCTGCTTTTCCGCACCCCTTTCTCTCTTCGTTTTCACCCCCATTCGACCAATCAACGGCATGAGGAAGGAATAGTCGATCGCCATGAATCGCTGGTGTTGACCCATGATCTCCTGATCAAATCCCGTTCATCTCTTTTCTTTCAGCTGATTTTCCAAGGCGATAAAAGGTTGACTGATAGTGTGCAGAAAAAGACATTCATGACATAATCATGGCTGATTTATTTCCATCAAATTCCACTCATTTGTACTATATAACTTGCTGATCAAAATTACTTTCTTTCCTCATTTGGTGAACGGACGCAATACTACGATCGACCCAAAGGCCAACCCCGAAACCCAGAAAGAGACGTTTTCAAGTGGAAAAAACTCCACATTCCGGTTAAATTTTATAACTGCATACTTCGTGGAGTGGCCTTATCAAGGTCCACTTGAACGATATAATACAAAAACAAGTATTTGGTTTTCAGCACGCACGATGCCTTTGAGCAGTGTTCACGATAAATCTCGTTCTCGGAGGTTCCAGTGTGAAACAATAAGTTGGCAGGATGCTGGAGGGGATAGGGTCGAAGAATCCCAGCGTAAACGGGCCCAGAGATCGATGAAAAACGGCTCTGAAAGTTATGCCAGTGCGCCTACCTCTCCCGGTCCGCCCCCAATCGGACGAGCTTGTGGCGCCGCACACGTTTCGATAGAAAATTGCTACAACTCCCTGCCGGCGTCCAGCGTGATCGATTCGCGCAGATTTCACGATTAGCGCGCTTGCGGAAATCAGCAGGGCTTCCATGATTCTCGTCCACGCCCTGTTATTTTAGCTTTATTCTGACCGGTTTCCTTGGTCGTGTTTCTTCACTATTAGTTACCTCTCACGACCAAAGTTATTAGCCCATTTTTGGGTCGAACTCAAAATTAGCGATATTCATCGTGAACACTGCCTTCTGATGTTGGAGTGGACCTAAACCGAGAAGAAAGAATTGAGTTAAAAGTGGCGAAACCGTTATGGTGAGTCGAGCGGTGCCGCTATGGCGGCGCTGGATGGGCAGCACTCGCATCACGCGGTGAGAACTTTCATAGTTCACAGAGCATCCAGCGCGTGCCGCGCTTACGGCGATGACTATGAAAGACGCCACAGGCGGCGGCTGGTTTCAATAGTCTATTTGCCCTAGTTATTGTTTAGCAGTTACTTCCTATCGGAATTAAATAATGAGAAGCACCTGCTTGCACCATTTGCCGCATATACTTAACAATTCGTATATTTTTCTGATGTAGCCAGCCGTCTCGTAAATATATAGTTTGTTTGCTTCCCTATTCGACTGTTCAGTTCAGACCCAAAAAAAGGATAGAATATGCTAGCTGATGTAATTTAGCTTTTTTTATGGAAAATAGTGAGAGTTACAAAATATTTTTTTAACTTACTCGAAAAGCCGAATGAAAAAAAATTCGAAAAATCATTCGACAGTCCATTGAAAAAGTCGACTTTTTATTCGAAAAGCTCAAAATCGAATTATTCGAAAAGTCGAATATTCCGAAAAGCTCCAAATCCCGAATTATTCGAAAAGTCGAATATTCAAAAAGTTCCAATTCCCGAATTATTCGAAAAGTCGAATATTCGAAAAGTTCAACATCCCGAATTATTCAAAAAGTCGAATATTCGAAAACTCCAAAATCCCGAATTTTTCGAAAAGTCAGAATATTCGAAAACTTAAAAATCCAATTATTCGAAAAGTCGAATATTCGAAAAAACTGAAAATGTAAAGTATAGTGACTATTACTAATTCTATTATAGCTCACCAAGTAGCTTAAAGCAACAACGCATCAGCCCGCTTGGACACTGTGTTCTGGGGCTGCACCTTCTCATCCATCCTCAAAGCAAGGAAAATGCTCATAACTTTTTTCTAAGGTAGTTCTGACAACTCTTGAGAGCGTATTAGGATTCAGCATCCAAAAACAGTTCCTACATAGTATTATTCCAATAAAAACGACCATCTTCACTGAAAAAGTTTTCTAGTATTTCCGAAATGAACACAACATAGATCCTTAACAACCAAGAGACTTTTTAGCTTCAACTCATGAGATTGTGGCCAGTAGTAAAACAAAGGAAAGCAATCATAGAAGCCACAGAGGCATCATTGGGAACAGAATTGTAGGGAAAGTGAAAAATCGCAATACCAGGAACTCGAATGAAGAAAAAATGACTGCAACATGCAGAAAAGATCTGCCATACTGGGCAGAAACCTGGTTCTGCGGCTTGTTCTTCCGGTTTTTAGCAAACGCCAGCGCGGCTTTTCAGTTTCTGTGTTAGTCAATCCAATCTATGTCATCTGTCGCGATGGATTATGTCATCGCTTATGATATGAGCTTATGGGCAATATTCACGTAAATTGCAAATCCCAACTTCCCTACTTAAAACAAAGCGTTGGCCAGCATAAGTTATTAGGATCACTAAAAAACAGCGAAAAAAACGCACGCAAAACGAATAGTTTTAGTTGAAAGACATCTGTCTTGTAGGATGAACAACAAGTTCTCTCTGATTGCGACAGATGAATAATGGAGTCAACGAGTATGGAATAATTATATTACAAGTGGAACAGTACCAGACAGAATCCAAACAAAAAAGAGGAGCAGCAGAGAAATAGGAATTTCAAACGACGGGTTCATAGAAGTTTCATACAAAACGGTTCCACTGGCAAAGGATCGACAATGCCTCAAACTCCATTTAGAACGAAATTCATAACGGGCTGATGTACTTCCAGGGGTTACTGCTTATCCATGTGAAATCTCTGGAACTGAGTTATGGTGGGTTTCCTCAGCTGGACGCAAAGGTATCCCCTGATTCAGGAGCCAAATTTACTCTGTTGCACCGCAATAGCTGCGCGGAGCGAGGATAGAGACAGCGAGAAAGTGTGGAGAGGAGACGCAGCGTACGCGCGTAGACGCACGCGATGAACGGAAATAAATTTCACTCGGAAACAGAGGATAAGTGTACCTACCCATCAGGCAAAAAATGGCGTTAAGAAAAATGTTTCCGATTTGGCTCAAATTTGTTTCCTAAGGGTCATTAGGGACACTGAACCCGAATCTGAGGCCTGTTTCTCGTTTATCTTAGACTTACTGTAGGTTACGGTAAAAATAATGCTATTTAACTAGCGTAACCTACCTAAGTATTTCGGAAATCGATAACAGACTTCCTCAGGTTTGTACTCAGCACCCCTGAAAACTCCTACAAGAGAAATTTTGAGCTGAATCTGGGACATTTACCAAACTATTCTATACCAACCATAGCTTTCTACCGTAATCATCGAAGAAAGATGAACGGACGGTTTCGATCGCGGCTGAATCCGGGCACTTTCTCGGGACGACATGGCTACAAGGTCGCGGTGTGAGCTTGATTACACATGGCTGGTGCTGGGACTCTAGATAGATCCTGCCTTGAAGACACCAACAGAAGCCTTCAAAGCGGAGTTGCTTTGCCAATGGACAAATTTTCCCACAGGAGCGGCAGATCATGTCGAAAAATTCGCTCACCGCGCTTTCAGAGTGGGAGCGACGGCGCGAGCTGGGGAGCCGACGTGTTGCGACGTTTTGCGAGGCAAATGGTCTCGACCATTTTTGTCGCTGTCGCTATTTGTCGCTGTAGTTTCTTCATATCAGTCAGTGTTGCTTCGTTACTATCTGCCCATTAACTCTCTGTAGAATCATTTTTTGCCTATTTCACTGAATGTTTGCCATCCAGGGTAAATTTCGTAATGGTATTTAATTGTTTATCCAGGATTTATCTCCTCATGTCACTTGATTTGTCATCCAGATTTTATTTCGTCATGGTATTTAATTGGTCATCCAGGATTTATTTCGTCATGGCGTTTAATAATTTTTTGTTGTGGACACCATTATTGTTATGCAAATCTTTTCAGTTGAAGGTGATTCTACTGGTGGTAGTGTCTCCTGGTATATTATTCGAAACCTACAACTCGTTTTTGTTGATCGATTCCAGAATGTCTGAGATTGCAGAACAGGCGAGGGATGGCACGCCAATAGTTTTATGCGCTCTGATCAAACTTAAAGGGCAGCGAAGAAATAAGAGACGCTGAGAAAGAAATATGACGCGGCGGCAATCGATAGGCCACGCCTTTTTCACTCGCTCTGAGAAGCGATGCCGCGAATTTCGCAGCGATGGGACTCTGAAAGGCCCTATAGTCTTCTTGCACTGCGAGGACACTGCGATCAGTTTCACCCACACATTGCGAACTGCGAGAAGTATTCTCCCGACTATTTTTGTTGTAGCTCGCACTGCGAGTACTTCCAGAATCATCATGTCTGGTACCAACAAAACGTTTTGTGATGGTTTTTCGTAGTTTCTACTCATGACTGATTCCAGTTTTCCTTACCTGTGATGTCTCCTCTTTGTTTTAGAACAACATTTATGCAAGAAGTGATGCATATCAAAGAAAGTAAAAACTTTCACATAATTTCCAAACTTCATGTTTGTTTCTTTGTACATGTGCGGTAGTTGTTTTGAAGTGCTTCTTCATTTTGCTTCTAAACAGCAGGGTCAAGCATTGTTGTCCCATCTCCGACACTGGCGGCGGACTCCTACAGGAAAAAAAACGACGATCGCAGTCTCCCATAGGAGCTGTTTTGTCCTGTAGGAACCGAACTAGAGCGAAGCGGTCTCCTACAGAATACGCTGCCGCATCGCTTCCAGAACCCGGGCGGTGTGCGATACGCGAGCACATCGGGTGGAGAGCAGGGTAAGGCGTAGCGGTGTGATCGGCCCGTGAGAGGTGCGGCCCCCCCTCCTCCAGCTTTGGATCCGGTGCGGCCCCCCTCCCACCGAGGTTATGACTTTAATCCCTTGTGCAAAACAATTTGTGAGGTCTCTTCCGAACAACGCTTCCAAACGATTTTCGGCGAAAACGGACGTTATAGGTCAAGTCACACCGGCCGTAATCGGCTCAAAATGGTCGGATCAACCTGAAACTCGGCCTGACGTTGAAGTCCCGACAGCGGTTTTCCGATTTTTCAGCGCCCGGAATCGCACACTCATCTTCAACTGCTCGGCCTCTGGAAGGTCTAACCAAGTAGTTTTCTCGCTTGTCTATCTGATAAAGCTTCAAAAAACTGATCTAGAGGCCTTTATCGCAAAAATCACACGGTGTGATGAGGCCTGTTTTTAAGGCTCAAATCACACCGTCACATCTACAGCCGTCACATCAGTTCACAATGTGGGATTTTAATGTGGAAATATTTAATTTTTGATTGATTAAGGGTATTAACTCAGTTATTTCGCATCACTATTGTATGGTACTCGTTGAAAGCAAAAATGGCATCAAAATTGAATTCGTAGGACTCGGCAAAAGTCATGGCTATGTGGCGCTTTATGCGCGCCAGATAGCCACAAATCGCAGTTTTTGCGAAAAATCTGCTCGGTACGAAAGGAGGAAATTTTGGCATGATGATTTGGACTGGGCTGCGCCCTACCCGGCGTCTGAGGCTGCGCCCCCCTCTGTGATCGTCACACCGTACGCCTGAGCCTGGTGGAGAGCCGATTCGCCCATTCAGGCTCACACAGGCGCACCCTTCATTGATTGATTGGGGTGCATCGGAGCCGGAGTTATCCCTTCATGATAAATGAGGGTAGAATCCTGTTGGGACTTCATCCCCCACAGGGATGAGCAGGGTTGCGACTCGACACAACGGAGGGTCGTAAAAATTTGGAAAAACTTTAAAGAAAAATGAAAATTGGGGATCAGTAAAAATTCTGGAGCAGAAGGAAATCTACTCTAAATAGTCAGTTGCGTAGAAGAAGTATGCACTTCAGGCTTTTTAGTTAGTCACTCAAATAAGGCGAAAGAAATTTTCAATCAGGGGGTCATATGGAAATTTTAAAATTTTGGCAAAATTTTGGTGAAGAAAGGGGGGGGGCGTAGCTTCGCCAAAAATTGGAGTCAACGACCTGCACAACTCTGATCCCCGACAGTAATTTTACTGTTGACAACGTTGTAGTGTAAAATTGATGCTTCGATATTGGACAATACAAAAACTGAACTTTTGCTAGATTCCAGCAAACGTTATTTTAAATTCCCTCCAAGATACCGTACAAGATCCGGTCTCCTACAGGAGAACAATAGGACTCCTACAGGAGAGAACCAGGAATCCTACCGCAGGGGGCATTAGAACTCCCAGCGGACTCCCGTAGGAGTCAGCTGCCAGTGTCGGAGATACAGCAACGCTTGACAAGTTCGAAACGATTTGAAGAAGATTCAGTACCGATACAATACCGCGCTCCACGGCTACTCGTGCCCCGATTCAATTTGACACAGTGACTCATACTCAGTCCTGATTCAGGTTCCGCCACTGCCCGCAGCTCGCAGACTCTAAAAGCTAGTTACAAGTTTCTGGGCCACGCCCCAACCTCTTGCACTGCGAGCAACTCGCAGCTCGCAGAACTCTAAACGTCACCTTAGGGAGGGGGAGCACTGTTGGATCACATTTGGCCACGCCCATTTTTCCGTGCTCCAATGACTCTCTTGATTTTGACGGGGTAGGGAAACCCCGGATAGGTACTCTGGCAGCCATCGTTGGCGAAGGCGTTAAGCATCCCGTTGATCGAAAACAGCACATATGAACGCCGTCAACGGTTGGGTGAACGGGATGCTAAACAACTGATGACGTCACTGAATGGACGGGGCAACCCTCCGACGGCGAACGCGACACTGAACGGGATGCTAAACCACGATAAACAATCGATAACGCCACATACGACACTGGGCGACCCTCCTATGCCAACCGCTATGCACCCACCTGACCACTAACCAGGCGCTTATCAAAAATTAATCAATCAATCGTGCGAATGCTCCGCCTCTAGCCTGCTCCCAGGATAGAGCACCCATATTGGCGCAGAAGCAGGCAAGTTCAAGCACTCGCATTACAGTTAACTCGAAGGCAGAGCCCGAGGAGTGCGAACTTGACAATGAAATGAATCGGTCTAGCCCCGAGACGGCTCGTATGTAACGCTGGTTTGATTTTGGCTTCAACGTTACGCCGGAGCCGTCTTCTGGCGGCACTGCGCACGCGACGGAACACGCATTGACTCACGCCACCTCCGATTCCGAGCTCCTCCAACTGATTCTCCAAATCGGCAACCCAAGATTTCCCGAATCTCTTACGGGGTCGCAAACGAGTTTTTGCCAGAGCCAGAGCACGTGCTCAAATTTAGCACGACACGGCAAAATGGGCGTGGCCAAATGCATCGCGCCATAGTGCCCCCCGCTAGGATAGCACACATTTAATTTCTCTTGAATCCTGAGTGCCCCGTCTAGGATAACGCCGGGCAGATCGGAGGGAAGGGCTGGGCACTGATGTAGCCAGCGCCACAATTGAAAGCATTTGGCACGTAATAAAAAAATCTGCTTCCTTGGGTGCTATGTGGGAAGGGAGGGGGGCCCTGTTGTGTCGCACTTGGCCCCGCCCATTTTTCCGTGCCGCAATGACTCTCCTGATTTTGGCAGAGGAGGGAAACCCCGGGTAGGTGCATAAATTTAGTGCGGCACAGTAAAATGGGCGTGGCCAAGTTCATCGCGCCATAGTGCCCCCCCCCTCCCTTCCCACATAGCACCCTTACTTGAATCGAACGCAATAACACCTTTTGTTATTTATGAAAGTTACCTCATGCAAATGTTATGAAAAAATGACGGAGACGAGATAAAAAAATAAAAAAAAAAAAAGTAACTTCTAAAAAATGCTCACTTCATGAGAGTGACTGCAGCAGCTCGAGTATAGTACAGAAAGTACCTCACGTGAGTCGCTTGTCCAGATCCGAAAACAAGCAAAACTCTCCGAAAACTTTCTTTCCGACGGACGAAGCTCCTCGCGGATATTAAAGGACGGCACGTTCGCCGTGGAGCACGTTATGCGCCAAGGAGCAGCGCTTGCAGACAACAGCGGCGGGTGGTAGTATAGAGTTTCATAGCCAATCATTCATTCAACGACTTTATTAAAGAATAAAGAATCATACATAAGTATGTGACTTAGATTCTTTTGCATACAAAAGCAGTGAAAAGTTGCATAACAAAGGAGAGATGTGGGAGAGGGGTTAAAAATATGAAACCACATAGCAAGATTTTTCCCCACGAATCACTTAACTTTTTGTTCCGAAAAAACCTGAGGTCCGAGCTTCCAGGGACATCAGGCTGGAATCGTACTTTCCACGACCAGCGACACTGCACATCAGGCATATTGATTTTCATTCAATATTGATGGTAAACACTATTTAGCGTCGCTCGTCGCTGGAAGTATGATCCCGACCTAATTGTGAGAGTATACCGCGTTCGTAGTTACAACCGGTCATATGATTTGTTTATTATAGTGGAAGCTCACCCGTCTCTTGTAGTAATCTGAAATCGTGTCTCGTCTCTTGTACTAATCTGAAATCGTTCACCAGATCTAAAAAGTTCCCTAGCGGAACCCTCCTCAGTTGCTAATCACCAAAGCTCTGAACTATGACTCAGGCGTCTGAGCCCCGAGCCGCCTGACAGTTCGGCTAATGTTTCCTTAATCTCCGGGCCACTGTTGTTGCTGTCCGGGCTCCTCCAGTTCGCTCGGATGGCAGCAGCAGTGGCTCGTAAAGCAACGGCAGTGACCCGGAAAATGGGGAGACTCGAGCCGAACTGTCAAGCGGCTCGGGGCCGCGAATCGCCTGAGAAGCTCTGCGGCAGTAGAAAAACTCCTATCCGATTTCTCAAATTCAAAATCAAATTTTTCACCGAACTTCGTCCAGGGTGATTTTCTGTGATGCTGACCATGACGTCAATTTTTTAAAAATTTTCGCAGAATCGCGATAGGTGAGCGAAGGTTCGTTCCAAAACTCTTACTTGATTGAAACTCTGCACAGAGTTTTTTTTAAAGCTTATTTTAATACGGTTTTTTTTGAAACATGACCGAACGAACGAAATTAGAACAACTTCGTTAGTTTTATTTCTAGGATAGGGCTTGCCTATAGCTTCAGGGAAGGTTTTGGAAAACTATGTATAGACTTTTGACTTAAAGGCAGTGTTCACGATGAAAAAAGTTCTTGAAATTCCACTAGGATTGGGTAGTGGAGGACACTCTGTAACGTTAACGTCGAAAGAACGCATGAAAACGAGCCAGGAAAAGCTCCAAAAGAGCCCGGTTGCCATTTTCTGAGCGCATTGAAAACCCCAAAGCGCATCACACGCCCACCGACGTGAACAAATGAATGCGCGAGATCGTGAGATGAGCGATGATTTTCAATCATTAGCCCCGTTCTTCCCTTCATTCTCAGCTTCTCTCTTTACTCAAGTCAGCTCGCAGATCGGCTGCAAAAGACGGAAGTTACAAGCCTCGGACAACTCGTCCACCATGTTTCCTTAGCTCAATCTTTGAGGGACCATAACTCCGTTCGCAGAAGGTCTTGTATGATTTCAGAGACACCATTGGAATCAGCATGGGGCCGTTTTCAAGATAGGCGGAAGAACCGAAAAACGATTTTCTTCGTGAAGACTGCCTTTAATCGGTTGGCTTTCGCCTGACGCGGTCATTCCGCATCTTCACCGAGGTGTGCCGTCCTAGTAGTCAGCCGTGTCCATTTTTCACGGTCTTCAGCCACAATTTGAACACATTCCATCCAGCTGTCACTATTCCATTTCCTGCGAAGCGAAGCATCGCGCCTGAACTGTCTTTCGATGCCGAGTGCCTTCAAATCCTCTTTAACCACATCCGTCCAGAACTTTCGCCTACGCCCAGGTGACCGTTTCCAGACAGGATTTGGAAGCATTCTTAAAGCGTGTTATACGAGACGATGCCGCGTTCTCCTTAGTATATGCCCGAGCAGTCGAAGTCGACTTTCCATTTCTGCTTGAGATGGCGTTAGGAGATGCTGGCACCTCCCTCGTGTCAAGCGTTGATGTACTGCGTCGATTTCCTTGTAAGGTCTTCGTTATGGCATACACGCGGCCAGAAATATCCAAGCAAACGCCTAAAAAGCTTCCTCTCCGTGCAATCCAACCTTTCCATCTGCGTTTTCGGTGCTGCCCACGTCTCCGATCCGTACATCATGATAGGGCGAATAGCGGATAAGTAGACGCGCAACTTGACTTCCTTCGCGATGGTGGTAGACCACAAACACTTGGTTAGAGAATAGAATGCAGACATAGCTTTCGCACATCGTTGTCGAATATCCGCTGCATAACTACCATCGTTCTTCAGCAAACAACCCAAATAACAGAAATCGTCCACCAGTTCGATACGTTGTCCGTCCACACAAACTCCCATTGAAGGCCTCTGAGAGACCCACATCTGCTTGCATTTGTCGGGACGAAGACGAAGTCCATAGGCTGCGGCATACTTCGAAACGAGGTTCACAATCCTTTGCAGTTTTGCGTTGTTTTCAGCGAATAACACGATGTCGTCGGCGTACTCCAGGTCGACAAGGGAGCGTCCTGATGTTGTTAGGATCACATCCGCAGGAAACTGTTCTGCAACTCTACGCATGATGTCATCAACGGCGAAGTTGAAAAGAAAAGGTCCTGCAACGGCTCCTTGCCTTACTCCTGTTTTCACCTCGAAAGCTGACGTAAATCCGACAGGTGTACGAACTGCTGCTGTTGTTCCTTTGTTCATGTCCTCGATTAACCGAACATACTTTTCCGGGACTCCATCTGCTCGCAGAGCATTGAGCAATCGATCACGATGAGGAGAGTCGAACGCGGCTTCAAAGTCCAAAAAAGCAAGCTGTAATGGCTTTGAATACCGCTACCACGATTCAATTACTCTTCTCACGACGAACACTTGGTCGATGGTCGATCTTCCAGGTCGAAAACCGGCTTGCTCATCTCTGGTCGTTCCTTCACGATGTTTGATAAGTCGCTCGAGAATGATACGTTCTTAAACCTTGTACATGACACGAAGTAGAGAGATTCCTCTGTAGCTCTTAGGATCCGTGACGGATAGCTTCTTGTGAAGAGGTACGATGATCGCATGTCTCCAAGAATCGGGTATCCTTTCGCTCATCCATATAGCACGGATGGTGTTGGTCATTTCACGAATCCCAGACGGAGGAAGAGCTTTCAGCATTTCAGCAGTGATGCTGTCATCTCCACCTGCCTTTCCAATCTTCATTTTCCGGACATAATCCAAAACTTCAGACTCAGTCGGCGGTTCCTCACTGACATCGTAATGTGCTCTCTGAACATGCGGGAGCTCAGGTACTGATGGCGCTGGACGATTCAGTAGTGAACTGAAGTAATCCTTCCATATTGGCAGCGTCGCATCACCAACTGCAACTCCATTGGTAGTGTTCAAGACAGGAGAACATCTCTTCATCTTCCCGCTACACTGTCGCAGCAACGTGTAGGCTTTCCTCGGATTCTTCTCCTCCCAAGCCTTCTCGAACTCCTTAGCTCTACACGTCCACTCTCGCTCGCGGTCACTTTGAAGCGGCCGACGCAACTTCCTCCTCAGACGCTCCTCCTCCACGAAGTTTCTTGCAGTTCGGAGAGCACATACCCTGTTGTAGGTAGATGTTGTTTCTTCTGAGGCGTAGGCGAACTTCTTCTTAGGCTGTACAACCGGGAGTGCCTCTTTCGAAGCGTCCTGGATGCACTTGACAAAAGAATCCGCGTCGCAAAGTTTCTTCTTAGTCCGTACTCCGATGTGAATAGAAACGCGTTGTCGGAAATTCCTTCTGCACTCTTCATCTCTGAGACTTGTCATGTCAATCCTCTGGAGAGGCTGAGCCCCTCGCTTCCTCTTATGAATCCTCGCAGTGAAGTTCAACAGAACAGGACGGTGATCCGAATCGAATGCGACATCCCACACAGCTCTAGATCTTCGAATGTCCGATACTGGAATATTCCTCGTCAGAACATAGTCGAGCTGTAGTTTCAACGTTGTCATCTTCCGCTTCCGCTGCTCTTCTGGAGATAGCTGGGTTGGTCCCTGCCACGTAGACTGATGGCGGCGATGATTCCACTTAAATGTCGATGCAATAATCAGACCACTGCGTTCACAAAAGCCGACAAGGCGGTAGCCATTGTCTGATGTTTGCTCCACTGGGTAGAACCATTAACCGAGTACTTCGGATTCCTGATCAAGTTCCATCTTCGCATTTGCGTCAATCCCCACGACAACATCATGTTGACAAGGGATCCTGACCAGCTACGTATTGAGTTCCTCATAAAAGGCATCCTTCGAAATGTCTTCGGCGGTTTCAGTGGGCGCATGAGCACTCACTATCCACAGATTGAATCCTCTGTGATCCCGCAGTCGTACGAGTGCATTCCGACACGACGTTGAGCCGAACTCCTTCACCATACCATTGAAATCCTTCCTTACAGCTTTTGCACAGCCTCCCGCTCTCCTATCGTCAGCGCTACCGCAGTAGATGGTGTACTCTCCGACGCTGATGACGGGTCTATCCTTGAGGCGGGTTTCCTGCAAAGCAGCAAACGGTGCATGGAAATAGCTCAGAAATCTGGATAGCGCAGTTTTTTGGATATCACTCGACAGCGATCGACAGCTCAGGGTGACGAAACTGTGGCTTGTGACCAAAGACTCCATGAACTCCCTAGGTACGGATCCTAAGGTGTTATGGACCAGAGGCCTTGGTGTGCCGGACGGCGACACCTTTATGCAATGTGCTATGTATAGAGGATTGTAGATACATAGGTCTGTGACTCTACATAAACTGTCCATGTTCAGAATTTCCCGAAAAAGTTGCTTAAAGGCACAGTCCAACCTCAGAATCGTTTCCCTGTTGTTCTGCCTATCTTGGAAACGGTCTCACACTGATTACAATGACGTTTCTGGAATCGTAAAAGACCCCCCGAAAGCGAAGTTATGGCCCCTCAAAAATTGTGCTACGGAAGCATGGTGGACGAGTTGTCCGAGGTTCGTAACTTCCGTCATTTGAAACCGATGTATGCGAACCGACCTGAGTAAAGAAAGAGGCTGGGAGTGAAGGGAAGAAGGGGCTACTGGTCTGAAACCATCGCTCATCTCGCCGCTGTTGAGCTCCAAACATCATAAAGGGGCGTACCAAAGTGGCTTCCTGATGTGGGCGCCTCAGGATGGCTTCCTCCTATATCTCGCTTAATCGGAGGAATTGAGGGGTTCGCACTTGGCAGGTGTTATATACGGTGGGTCAACTTCACAACTATGTGGAAATCTCAGATTTCGTCCCTGAGCTTAGACTGTGCCTTTAAAGGCAGTGTTCACGATGAAAATCGTTTATCAGTTTCCCTGCCTATCTTGGAAACGGCCCCATGCTGATTCCAATGATGTCTCTGAAATCGTACAAGACCCTCTGGGAACGGAGTTATGGTCCCTCAAAATATGAGCTAAGGAAACATGGTGGACGAGTTGTCCGAGGCTTGTAACTTCCGTCTTTTGCAGCCGACGGTCACTCTGGCTGGTTTGTGATCAGTGATGTGCGGCAATTGCCGTTTGCCGTTTGTCGTTTGCCGGCCATTTTTGGGTCTTTTTTGCCGTTTGTCGTTTGCCGAAATTTTTGTTCTTTTTCCGGCAAAATTCGGCAACACATTAAAAGAAAACGCCGCCCATGCTCGCGGCTATGTAGTCACTAGAGGTGAGCCCACTATCCAGTGTTCGATTAACAGTTATCCAAGGGTTTTGACTTTTCTGTTTTCTACTTCGCCGTTAGGCCATTTCTGAACAAAAGAAGTGATAAAAATTTGTTCAAAATCTCACTGTATGTATTCTGCTAAGCAAACGTGCGTGCATGTGTGGACGCGTTAGTGAAGCGTTACGATGAATTCCGATTCCGAGTTCTCGCAGATACAAACTCTGGAGCAGATCTAGTGGGCTCTCAATTGCGATTATAACCGGCAGCGTAGCGGTGGGCCTTGGAGAAATATAACATGCCATAAGGATGCTTTGATGAAAAAGCGACCCCTCACTGCTGGTGGTGGTCAGAATCAAGTGCCCACTAAAAGTGCCTCAGGGTTCAAGGATTCTAGTAATTTCTAGAAAATCTCTAGTGAGCTACCGATTTCAATTATCACCAGCAGCGGAGCGTTGGGCTTCGGTGAACTATAACTGGTGATAAGGAGATTCCGAAAAAAAGCGTTCGCTTCTCACTGTGATAGTCGAAATCCGAAGCTTTCTTGAACCGAACTAGATCCTAACTTGCATAACATAGACGCCGAGAAAGCCCTCCAAAGAAAGCGAAAACCAGATTTTCAGCCAATAATGGGCCCGCCTTCCCTTCTGAGATAGGATTCTATGACCAGTATAGGCGAAATAGACCCTTCAGTTTCAGTGGGGGGTAATGCATTTAGCGGTAGCGCTTTCGTTTCTGTTCCAGAGTTTTGACAGATTCTGGTGTAGCTAAAAGAAGCAGAAAGCATTCGTGTGACACACGTGTGCAGGGACTCTGAGAAAGCTCGCCGCGGCAGTGCCAGGAAGGTACCTTAGCCCTCGATTGTGTCGCGATAATTCCACGATAGTACCACAGGTGCTCCGTGATGATCACTGTGCCGTGGAGATTCTGTTGTAGTGTCTTGAAAGTCGACAATGCCGCGACAGTACCGCGGCAGTTCCGGGTTAGAACCGCACGTGCTCCGCGAAGATGCATCAGCGAACTCGCGTCGACTACGATGCCTTGTTCTGTGTGGTGGAACGAGAGTTTTACCAGTGAAATATCCCAATTTTGAGATGCGTCCCGTATCTCCTAGATCACAATAACGGGGCTACCCTCTGTCCCTATCAGACAGGGGACGTAGGGACCTCAGATGTGTATTTTTGTGCTTAGGCCCCCCAGTTGTATCATAACTCACTTCATATGAGATACTCGCAGTCAGTCCTATTTTTGTTAAAACTCGTCCACCAATCGCGGAGCCGCAGCGGCACTACCGAGGAGCCGCAGCAGGGCCGCCACGACATTGCCGCTGCGACTGCGCGTAAGTGTCGCTTCGGTGCCTGTAGAAACCGAGGCACCTTCCTCGCAAAGCCGCAGCGGCGATTTCTTTGATTTCCATACAGTCCCACATGTCTTGTTTCTGTTCATCTGATGCCTTGCATTGGAACTATTCCCTTGAATTGGAATTATCAGAGTGTTGGCATACGTATGTTAAAAAAGGAAAAAAGTAGAGCGGCACAAGTGAATAACTTTTGGGTCAATCTAGGGAATGAGGTTTTTTGCCGTTTGCCGATTGCCGTTTGCCGGCCGTTTTTGGGATTTTCTTGCCGATTGCCGTTTGCCGAAATCTCAAAACCGTTTGCCGCACATCCCTGTTTGTGATGCTTTCAAGGATGCGAGCGTTCTAGTACAGGATGTAAGAGTCTATCGGCTTAGCTATCAGCCATTTTTCGGTGCTTCAAACGCGCGGGAATTCTGCGGTGCAAGTCGTCTACTTTCACCCCATAACGAAATCAACCATTAATCCTCTTCTATTGCATAAATTAAAAGCGTTCGGCAGTTGACCTTTTCTGCTTTCCCACACTTAGGCACGGCTCCTGGGTGCTCAGGAAACGTGGAGCCTTATAGGCGATAAGCTTCGTGGCGGTATTCGAGGTGTCTTTGATGAGCGCCATAAGTTCGCCAATGTCCAACCTGTTCGTGTTCCCACGCGCCACCTCCACTGGCTGGCGCCACCGAAACTAACTTTGCTCCGCTCCTGATCAGGGCACTCTACGGGGCGCGAGCCATATCGCGTGGTCGATCTTCTGCTTTGTGGTAGTCCCGACCAGAGCTCACACTTGCAGTCCGATTGCTGACTAATGAGCCGATTTCAACCATACTTAAGTATACCAGGAACACCGATTCCGTCATGGGTTGATAGACCTCCTCTGAGTCAGGGACTCGCCTCAAAATAATCGAATCACTTTTTTTCTAATTTTGTGGTGCTACCACCGAAGCAGGATACCACATGTCTTCGAATTTTCTCAAAGCCGTCGATGTTCACACGTCTGAAATATTCCCAAACAATCACTTGTAATGTGCAGACTCAAGAATGGCTTGGCACCCACGTAATTTAGTCTGACTTTCGATCACTCCCGAGAAAATAGCTAACTAGAAAAACAAAAGAAAGAATTATGCTCCCAAGTGTGCAAAACACAGAATATTTAACAAAATTTATTAAGCTAAGCGTGAATTTAGAAGGAAAACAACGGGTAGAGATAAAACTGCGGCTCTGCCACCCTTGATGTTTTCGGCATGTGGATCGAATCCACACCGCGGGTGTGGCTAAGGAGCAGTTCGGCTGGTACATACGACGCGCGCGACGGTTAAACGCTGTGCGCGCTCATCGTCCTTGGGGCGCGTTAATCAAGGGCTCTCAAAAAAGTTGCGGATTCCAATGAAAAGATGGTATGTACCAGAAGCATTGCGTCTAAAAAAGCACATTATAAACAAAAAAACATGAATGAAATGCAAAAAATGATAAAGGGGGACGGCTACAATGGGACAACGATTACTTTTTTCGGAGGTCCTCGTTTAACGCGCCCCAAGGACGATGAGCGCGCACAGCGTTTTTCCGTCGCGCGTCGCGTGTGCTAGCCGAACTGCTCCTTAGCCACACCCGCGGTGTGGATTCGATCCACATGCCGATGTTTTCTGTGGGCATCGATCGATAACGCGCAGCTCGTCGGTGCGCATATGAATCATGAAATTGCGCCGCACCGCGGAGAAACTCTAAAAAACCCCTTAGGCCGTAGTTATACACCGGCGGGACGCTGCGGAAAAAGCAAGATAACTACCACTTATGTGCGTCCCATTTGTGCTGAGGCATGCCAAAAGAAAGAGTTGTCCCAGAAAACGCGCTGGAAGACCGCACCGAGAAATCATACACGCCGCGGTACTGTATATCGTATCCTGGCGGGACCTACCCTGTTGGACATTTGCCAATTTCCATCAGCTGATTATTCTTCACATCTAAATTCGTAGAAATATCACCAAAACGACGTAATGAACTGGTATGACAAGAGCGATACATTTCTCAAACACGCAACATTGCAGACGAGTTCCTGATTCTCGCGGCAAGTGGCGGAAATGTCATCGCGGGACGTTTTCGTTCCGCTGGTGTATAGCTAGGGCATAAGCCTTGAGGCGGAGTAGAGAAATCTGGAACCTAATCAGGGGCGGCATGCGTGAACGCTGCGAAGAAGTTCAAGGAGCCGCTCCGCGCCCTATGCGCTCAGCGTCGAGCCACGAGACGGCCCCGGTGCATGGCATGTATTGGTGAACCGAGGAAGTAAACGCACTTTCCACTGCAAACCCTACGCGCGCATTCTCTGTCATCCCAGTCGTGTTTACTTGCAGTTAATTAGATGTACGGGATGACAAAAAAAAGCCGCTTAGCGTAGTTTTCTGTAGAAGGTGCAATTACATCCGCGATACACCAATATATGCCATGCGCCGGGGCCGTCCCGTGACTCGACGCTGCGCGCATAGGACGCCAAGCGGCTCCCTGACCAAATTGTTGGCTCCCAGAATCCATTCGCAACTAAATATTCCCGATAGTTTTCAACTTCAGAACCCCATCTTCAAGCTACAGTTTATTAAACCCTCTATTGAAAAATCGACTCACATGGGGCTTACCTGAAATTTCAAATTTTCATGACTCAGGGTCCCTCACTTTCAGGGTATCCGCCTGGACCAGTTTTTTATGATTTTTGAACCCAATGAAGTATTTTGGAACAAAGCTTGGTGGTTAAGAATTTTTCGACTAGGTCCGGACTTGCACGATTTTCCTGTGATTTGTGTGCAACGAAACAGTGTTCTAAGGCGGTTATACCCTTGCGATGTGGTTAACTGCGGTTCTGCAAAAGTTTTATGTTGTAGAGAAACTTGTTGGCATCCGAAAGCTACTGCGAAGTCAAAGAAAACTTGGAAACCAAAGAAGTTTCTCGTTGCGAGCGGGCTGCGTCATTTTTAACGGTACCTTGACGAACTGTCCACTTTAAATGGCCCTCTTGGCTCTTGTAGACAACCTAACGGACTCCGCTTAGAATGTGTTGAAGTTCTTAAAAAGCGGTTTTAAATACAACTAAAGCCACTGGGGGTGCTGACTCTGGAGAGGAAATCCAGGCAAACGATTCCGAGCTTAAGTATTTCCGTCAGTTTTCAACTCAATCTTCGAACTGGGGTAGTTTTTTTTGAACCCTCTATCGAAAAATAAGCTCATTTTTAAGTTTGCCTAAAAAAACAATTCTTCTCTTAGAACCCGATTACAAAATTGGCGAAAAATTGGAATTTCGGATAGGCCCAGAGTGATTTTTCGATATAGTTTATAAAAAAACTACTCCAGCTCGAAGATGGGGGTCTTAAAGGCAGTGGTCGCGATCAAATATGCTTGTCGTCTTTTTCTCTCTAATCCCTTTTCTGGGTCTCGAGTAGTAGGACCTATACTTTTACATTTTCAGATTTTTTTCGAATATTCGACTTTTCGAATAATTCGGGATTTTCAACATTTCGAATATTCGATTTTTCGAATAAATCGTGATTTTGAACTTTTCGAATATTCGACTTTTCGAACAATTCGTGATTTTGAACTTTTCGAATATTCGACTTTTCGAATAATTTGGGATTTTGAACTTTTCGAATATTCGACTTTTCGAATGATTAGGGATTTTGAACTTTTCGAATATTCGATTTTTCGAATAATTCGGGATTTTGAACTTTTCGAATATTCGACTTTTGTAATAAAAAGTCAACTTTTTCAATCGACTGTCGAATAATTTTTCGAATTTTTCCATTCGGCTTTGGAGTAATACAAAAAATGCCATCGCCACTATTTTCCAGAGAAAAGCCACATTACTTCAGCTAGCATTATCTACTTTTCTTTGGATTGAACCAAACTGTCGAATAGGGAAGCAAACAAGCTACTCACGAGACGGTTGTCAATGTCTGAAAAATATACGAATTATGTAGATAACTGCTTCTCATTATTTAATTCCGATGGGAAGTGAGTACAAAACAATAACTCGGGCGTCGGTTCCACAACTAGACTAATAAAACCCACCGCCGCTGCCGTCTTAGTGGCCGAATAGACTCCCGCCTCTGAAAGGCGCTGCAGCATGCAATGGAATAGAGTTGATCATGCGGCACCGTACGATCGATTCCCCTCCTTTAAATGCTGCCGCGTATTTCCACGGCGGGAGTCTATTCGGCGCGTGACGCGCTGGAGGCGCGGCGGACTATTAAAGTTCTCCGCGCGCCGTGCCGCGCATCTAGCGCCGCCATAGCAGCACCGCCCGAACCGCCATGGCGGTTCGGCCATATCAATCAATTTTCCTTCTCAGTTCAGGTACAATCTAACATCAAGAATTGCGAGACTATCCTACGGTGCCGTACACGCTAGTACAAGCGAGAAATTTCTGTGTATGTCACAGTTAGCGCCCAACTTTAACCCCCCACCGCCCTGCCGATGCCGCCGGAGATTTCAAATGTTTCTCGCGCGTCCCGTGCGTGCTGCGCGGTGAAAACTTCATAGTCCACCGCTCGTGCAACGCTTAGGCCTAGTGCATACTTCGTCACGGGTCGCCGCGACAGAGTCCTCAACGACGTGAACGGTCATCGGCCGGTCGCCTTGCAAATGGAGTTGACGCAATATTTCGTCCACTACCAAATGCACACATTATATTCTTTGACAAAGATCTTCTATCAATAATAGGGTCTAATGTTCTGTAATCTAAGAGCGGTTCATTTGTGGATGCTTAACACGGAGCTGGACTTTGCTTTCGTCCTGCCCCTTTTTAACTGATTACGCTGTGTGTGAGGTGATTTTGTTCAATTTTAGATTCGACTGAAATCGTGGCGGCGCGCAAGCGCGCACTTAGATTTGGCTTTGATTCCTTACCGCGCGCAACCCGCACAGAGAGTCCACCCACTCACACTGAAGTTAGGAAAATGAGAAGTATACCATTGAAACCGCCCTACAAAGTTAGGTATGTTAGCAATTTTTCATCCCGATAAGACCCCCATCCAAACTAAAAATGTGACCCCCTAACGTGGGCGTCAAGTCCAACGCGGTCGCCGAAGCCTTCGGAGCGGCTCTTGTCAGCTCCGGCGGCTTCTGGGTCCGTGTTGACCTGACTGAGCAGAAGACGTCTCAATCCTTCTGGCGCGTGATTTGACTTTGAATATTTATATTGCGCTTGCCAAATCTTTTTTCTACAATTTCACATTATTTAAAAGATTTCGATAATCGCTAAATCCAATGAGAGAATTTTCACAATCGATTCATGACTTTGTTCACCGCAAATTCTATCCTCAACATTTTCACAACATTTCAGAAAAAACCGTTGATCACTGTATTCATTTGAAGGACTTCACAATATTTCAATGATTTCTTTGATCGCCAAATCTAATTTACGATTCTATCCAAAAGGGGTCTTCCAAGCGAAAGAGGTTTGGTGCGCGCCAGAAACGTTCCAACAAAAAGGGAACAATAGGAAAGTGTAGTGAGAAAGAGTGTACAAAAGTGAACAATATTTTCTCCAAGCGATATTCTCGGTCGACTCTTCTATACAGCGAAAACAGACCGTTGCGGTATTCTACTCGGAAGTACTTTGTAGTTCCAAAAATAATTCCGATCATGCGAGAACCGGTAAAAATATGCATGAATTTGTATCTGATAGTTTTAATTCATTGAAAGAGATGATGTCAAACTGGCACAGAGCAGACGGTTAGCTCCAGCTCTTGGGAAAAATGAAACAATTGAAATACATTATAAAGCAAGAGTATTCCCATATAATCTCGTGGAACGAATAAAAGTCCTTTTTTTGAAAACCATTATGTTCTTCCTCGTAAAAATACCCCAACGGTTTGTTTTCGCTGTATAGAAGAGTCGACCGAGAATATCGCTTGGAGAAAATATGGTTCACATTTTGTACACTCTCCTCACTTCACTTTTCTATTGTTCCCTCTTTGTTGGAACGTTTCTGGCGCGCACCAAACCTCTTTCGCTTGGAAGACCCTTTTTGGATAGAATTGTTCACTTTTTCCGAATATTAAGCAGGAATATCCCTCAAAAAATATGGAACACTTATCAACCTTTTTGGACTGATACGATAATCAGTAAGCAATCAACAGACGATTATAAGTTGCTATCGGCACAAAATTCTCACCGTAAAGAAAATTCATGACAACCAATTGATCAAGAGTAGGGTATAGAAGAAATTGAGAGCGGTGTGTTTTCATTCTCACACCGTCTTTCTCTGGAGGTGAGCGGTTGAAGCTGAACAGACTAGGGATTGAAACAGCCTCACCGGTTATAAAGATATCACGATATCTGGGGCCTAAACATGGAAAACTCTGTGCAAAAATTTTGCTACACTTCCGTGAGAATTGTGTGCCGATGGCTTATTATGAACTTGTGCAATCATCTTGTGAAGCACACAACAAATGAAGCGCAACTCTCATTTCGCGGCAACACGCACATATTACATGAACCGCTCTGCACTTTCCACAACGTCTTGAAGACGTCATTTGAAGCTCGAAGCACTTTTTCAGGACGTCCCTGATGACGTCATCAGAAGCCCGATTGACCTAGAAATCGATTACTGACCAGCCTACATACCTCCTACCAACTTACCTGCCTGCCCAATTGATCGCCTGCTATCATTGGCAGTGGCTACTCTGACTCAGAAGTTTCAACCCTAGTTACATGTTTTTCTTAGTAACATACATTGAAGGGCACAACTAACTTACTTAAAGGCAATGTACACGATAAATTGTTGATGTTCAGTTTCTTACAGATTATGATAGGTCAAGAGCTTGCTGTGACAGCAGCGTCAGGGAAAACTGCAGAAAAAGACGAGAAGGCGCTTTTTTTAACCCTTGCTCTTCGCCGGCTGTTTGCGTGCCCTTCAATGTATGTATGGTACTGAGGAAAACATGTAACTAGGGTTGAAACTTCTGAGGAGTTCCATTAGCAGTGAATGGAAAGCGTGACGGCCTACGGCCCACGGCACACACCATGAATTTTCTTAAGCTTTAGGGCTCACAACTTTGTTATTTGTGAACCGATTTGGCCCAAATTTTGACAGTTGGTGTGTTTTCGCCCCATTCACGTATACCCGGAAGGGAATCTGCAAGAAAATCGTTTGAATGGTTTTATAAACTACTTTATAAAATTGTAAGTGATCACAAGGCCTAGGCAAAACCAAACCTCTCCAGCCGCTTCGCGACTGGAGCCGTACAATTTCACCACATTTGAAAAAATTTATCGACCGCCAAATCCATCAAAAGGAATTTCACAACATTTTTTATGAATACCGAATCTTTGACCTTTTCCGCGGAGCCTAACCCTTTTAAAATTCTATCTATGCAGAGTTCCAAGGCACTGATCACTTATAAGATACTTCTTTCAATATGAGATAGTCATGTAAGGTGGCTGAGTGGCGTTTTATACACCGAAAAATTTGCCATCCATGAAAAATCTCGAGCCGATGGTGACTTACATAGTGATCAACACGCAAAAAGACTCATTCTGTGCAATGTTGCATCACCATAAATCCAGAACATTTACCTACCGATGAAGTTACTCGTTTCGGCGTGGCCTTCCCCAACCTTTTAAAAATCGTCCAAGAAATCTCATATTTGGGTTGACCGCCCAAATTAACCCTGGCAGCAGTCCCGAGCGAAAAGTTTCAACCGAATTTAAAAAAGTGGAATAGCGCCAGTTTTTGTGAAATTCAATGCCATTTTTTCCATTTTCGTGTTTTTCATTCTCCAAATGGAGCGTCTCTCTCTATGAATATCAATGCGAACATCATTTGGAGAAGGAATAGTGCATTGCATAAAAAATCATGAAAAAAAGAAATTTTGAAATGATCGAAATCATGAAGAAATCCATGGTAGTATTCAGGAAAATGAAAACCTTCGAGTAGAAGATGGTCGTTACATAAAAATATCTGAAATGAACATATTAGTGCCTCCCAGGCCGGATTTCTGTCATTTGCGTCGCGATGTCATAGTGCAGTGCACGACGACGTGACACACCATCCAGCTGGCGCTAAACAGCGCGCACGTTGTGAAAAGTGTAGATTGTCCGCGACACAGCCACGACACCGTCGCGTATAGCAGCTCCCACTAGATTCGTCGCGCGCGACGACTGTCAGTGCTACTCAGAAAAATGAAAACAACTTACTTGTAACATAAAGGCCGAAAACAAAGTTACTTGTTACATATCTGGGCCGATGTAAATTACTTGCGACCTATCTCAGGTCATTTAAGTTACATGTAACATATCGGCGGGATACTGCGTGTGGTACGCTTCCGATATGTTACATGTAACTTAAATGACTTGAGCTGAGTCGCAAGTAACTTACATCAGCTTAGATGTGTTAAAAGTAACTTTTTTTCGGTTTCAGAGAGTATACTGCGTCCGGTGCGCCTCCGATATGTCACATGTAACTTAAATGGCACAGTATAAGTCGCAAGTAACTTAAATCGGGCGAAAGATATTTCCAAAATTGATTTACGACGCACTGGCGGGGTCAGGCTTACGACTGGCGTTGCTGTTGATTCAATTACACAAGTTTGAGGTACTTGACCCAAACACCAGCAGGGAAGGCCCTGCACAGAATTTTTTTTGCGTAGTGTGTGGTCTGGGGCGCGCACTTTGCGTCGCGTGTCGTCTGCATTACGTCATGTCCACCCATAGTGAAAATTCAAATGCAAGTTACATGTAACATAAGTGTAATTTACATGTAATTTAAATTTAAGTTACATGTAATATAAATGTATGTTACATGTAATATAAATGTAAGCTACTTGAGACATTCAAGTAAGTTACATTTATATTACAAGTAACTTGTTTTGATTTTTCTGAGTAGGCGCGATTGAGTGCTGCGCTGGGCGCGGCGGTATGTATCAGTCCCTACACCGCAGCACCGTCGTTGCGACGCAAGTATGCACTAGGCCTTACGGTAAGGACTGAAAGATTCCTTAGTCGCTTGCCACATGAGTGAGTCATCATTGATAATTTCGCTCTGCCTTGATTTCAAAAAAACACCTACGATTTGCGACAGTGTGCATCCTTGGCGCGCGGACTGCTCTTGGGTCCATGGAATGTTCTTGAAAAAAAATTATTCGGTAAATTCGACTATCGAATTCATTCGAATATTTTCATAGATTTTCGAATATTCGATTTTTCGAATAATTCGGGATTTTAAACTTTTCGAATATTCGGTTTTTCGAATGATTCGGGATTTTGAACTTTTCGAATATTCGACTTTGCGAATAATTCGGAATTTTGAAGTTTTCGAATATTCGAGTTTTCGAATAATTCGAGATTTTGATTATTTCGAATATTCGACTTCTCGAATAATTCGGGAATTCGCCTTTTTCGAATATTCGACTTTTCGAATAACTCGAAGTCGACTTTTTCAATCGAATGACTTTTCGAGTCATTCGATTCGGTCAAAGTATAGTAGGACCTATAAGAAAAAATCGCTGAAAAAACACTGTTTTGGGCCAAATTTGAAGCCTGAACTTTCTTGTCCTTAGATGGTGGACGAGCCCACTCCACATCATAGGCATCGATGACCTCTTTTATCAAAAACATCAGCTGGCTTGAAATTGAATTTCAATCAATGAAGCTTCGGATTTATGCACACATCTAGTCAAAAACATTGACTGTAGTTCTTTCTTTGATTGCTCAACTATTTTTATTAGGTAAATTTGCATTTACTTCTCCCTCTCAATGCCGATGATTTTTGTCTGCTCGGCATGAGACTGCGATCTTTTTTATCGGCGCTGTGCACGTGTCCACGAACTGGCATCTTTGGGGCCTAGGAACTCTACTTGTAGTCCGTTTGTCACTGCGCTCCCTTCATAGTTTTCCAGCTATTTTTGATCTGAGCTGATTTTTGTAGTTTTTCCGATAACGTTTTTCATCGTGACCACTGCCTTTAAGTTGAAAACTAGCGGAAATTGTCCACGTGCGACTCTCCACAAATCTTGGCATGTTGATTGACACTTATGGTATTCGTTGGTTCAAGCGAGACCAAGATTGTTGAAACCTTTCCATAGCGGAAATATTTGTTCTTTATAATATTTCAAGCAGAATTGGATGGGTTGTCTACAAGAGCCAGGAGGGCCCTCGAAAGAGTAATTCTCCTAACACTTTCATGTTTTTAGCATTCTAGAAGCTCACGCTTATTACCGCTTCTTACACTAATACTCCAAAACACAATCGATTGAAACAAGCTTAACATGTAATCTGAGCTTTAGTTGATTGGGTCACCAATAATCACGTCTACCAAAAAAAATCGCGAGTCTCTAATCCCTTTCTTTGGTGTCTCTAGGACTTTGACGACCCCCTCCTTGCGATAATCGCCCTGCCCGCCCCCCCCGCCAGACCATATTCAGGGGTGAACTTTCGCCCCCTTTCAGCAGGCAGCCCAACTAGTGGCAGGAATTCAAACTAGGTGATCTCTCTCGACAACTTGATCTCTCCGCCGCTAAATTTTCTCACACTTTCGTTTTCTTTGTGCTGCTGCGTCTACTAAGTTTCGAAGCAAAGAATTACCGAGAACCCCATTTCCTGCGTACTCGCATTGGCGCCCCGCATGCTTTCTACGGCGTCCTTTGCATCGCTTTTGGAGGTCCTTCACCCTTACCCTGATGTCCTTCGCCCTTTTCTCTCGACGTCCTGCCCACTCGAAGCCCATCCCACTGAGGTTGTCTCCATATGCCGAATAAACAGTAAAAGGCAGTGTCCACGATAACAACCATGTCGGATTTTTTGGTGGAGATCGGCAGCTGCGGGGCCTAGCGCAACCCTAACGTTGGAAAAACTAAGAAAAATGAGCTCGGAACGGCCCCCTACGGCCGGCCCCAAAGTTGGACACCCGCCAGCTCGTGACGCCCAGATGCACTTTCCACGCCCACCGACGTGAACTAATGAATGCTCAACATTGTGAGATGAGCGATGGCTTCCGATCAATAGCCCTGTTCTTCCCTTCATTCTCAACTTCTCTCTTTACTCAGGTCAGCTCGCAGCCATTGGCTGCTAAAGACGGAAGTTACAAGCCTCGGACAACTCGTCCACCATGCTTCTCTAGCTCAATTTTTGAGTGACCATAACTCCGTTCCTAGAAGGTCTTGTACGATTTCAAAAACATCATTGGGTCAGCATGGGACCGTCTTCAAGATAGGCAAAAAAGCAGAAAAACGATTCTTATCGTGAACACTGCCTTTAAACAATGATATAGAGAAATAGACACATACATACGTACTCATACACACGCACTCACAAATTTAGCAAAACATATGTAGTACGTAGGATGATTACGTGATAACATTGCGATTCCTGGGGATCGACTCTTTCTTTCTCAAAGATCGATTGATGAAATTTTGGTCAAAAAAACGAACGTCTTACAGTGATTTTTGCGGGTATTTCAATATGAGTGTTCTACAAGGTACTAGAGCTCCCATGATATAAGGCAAACTCAAAAACAAAATCTATCGCAAACGATGCCTTCATATACGTGGTTCATTACACAGTGACAGATTCTCGAAATTCACGAAGCAAGTACAATATTGATAGCAGTACGGTTCATCTATCAATAAATAAATGTATTGATAATCAAAAGACGTATTCTTCAACCGTATTCGGAGTCATCACCATCCCATTCCATCATTGAAATTTCTGAGATAGATATCTCTTGAATTCGCTCCACCCCCAATACGTCCCGCAACATTTGTGTATCCTGAAATTATTCGTTTGAAATCGTCTCGTTTACTGCTTACACTTCACTGCAGCTACGAATAAGGTGGCTACTGCCTTGCCTGGGCTGCAAATGACCCCTCATGTAATCTCGAGAAGCATTTGCAACTGGCTGCATTCTAAAGATTTACTTACCGCTTGAGTTTTTCTTTATGGAGCCATAAGTATCTCTTGAATTCGCTCCGCCCCCAATATTTCCGGCTACATTTACGTATCCTGAAGTTTTTCATTTGAAATCGCCTTCTTCACTGCTTATGAATTACTGCAGCTAGACTCTGGTTTATTTAAAGTGAACTCCTGTTTTCGATTTTCACAGCGTAGAGCGGTGGCTTTTTCGTCGGAACCTCCTTATCACTAGCTATATTTCACCGAGGGTTACCGCTCCGCTGCTGGTGATAATCGAAACCCTCAGGTCACTAGGGGTTTGCCAGAGTCTACGAATAAAGCGGCTACTGAGTTCGACACACTCCATGTGAGAGCTCAATTGTGTTATATAACCGAACTCGAAGAAGTTCCACGGGTCGAACTATCTAGCAGGACCGGCGAGTTGCAGGAGTGAAGCGACGAGGCTTGAGAAAAGTGTTGTCTCCACATATATAATTGGGTACGTAAACAGGGTACGTAAACAACTGTTTAAATTTCCTGCTTTTACCTGTTTTTCTGGGTGCCACCTTCCAAGAACTATCACAAAAGAGAGAAATCAAAAAAAGATAACCACCGCGCAGGTATGAATTGCCGCAAATCATGGCCTAAAGCGCCTTTAACAGTCTACCGGACGACGGCGTCCGATACGTTATAATATAGAGCTGCGGCGTCGGTGCGTCCCGCACGGGGATGGCGGCCGACCGACGTCGCACTGCGGTGAAATCATTGACACGACGTCGGAGCAAGTTTTGAAGGGTCAAAACGTGTTGGTTTTGCCTCATATGGTGTACTGAAAAGTAGGAACTGACGGTTGTTCACTGCAGCTTCCCTCGCACTGCGGCACTCTTATAACGTTTACACAAGGTGCTGACTTGATCGCAAAACGCTTGGCTCCGGGCGAGATTGAACCAGCATATTCCCTTTCCGGGGAGCGCCTTATCGCACTGCACCACCGAAGCCCCAGCGCCGCTCTCACTCAACTGCTCGGTAAATCTTCACCGAAGCAATCATCCTTTCACCCGCATAACGGGATAAAACAGGAATACCGTCAGAGACTATCTAACAGTCGTAGACCTGTGAAGATGATGCCCTAGTTAAGTCTTACACGATTTTTGGATGTTTTTTGCCGTAACTGCAGTTCAACGTCGCAGTGCACGTTGTGGTATGTTTACACAAGGTGCTGAGTTGATCGCAAAACGCTTGGCTCCGGGCGAGATTGAACCATCATATTCCCTTTCCGGAGGAGCGCCTTATCGCACTGCACCACCGAAGCCCCAGCGCCGCTCTCACTCAACTGCTCGGCAAATCTTCACCGAAGCAACTTCGGGACGAACTGTTTCATCCCGTTATGCGGGTGAAAGGATGATTGCTTCGGTGAAGATTTACCGAGCAGTTGAGTGGGAGCCGCGCTGGGGCTTCGGTGGTGCAGTGCAATAAGCCCCTCCCCCGGAAAGGGAATATGCTGGTTCAATTTCGCCCGGAGCCGAGCGTTTTGCGATCACCTCAGCACCTTGTGTAAACATACCATAACGTGCACTGCGACGTTGAACTGCAGTTACGGCACAAAACATCCAAAAATCGTGTAAGACTCTTATAACGTGTCGGACTGCAACGTCCAGCAGACTGTGAAAGGCGCTTAAGTGATGCAGTGCACACAACTGTGCATACCATACCTTCACAGCAAAATAAACGAATGTAATGTGTTGGTCGTCTTGGTACATACGATTCCCACTGAGGCCATACCCTATTCACGGTTCTGGCCCTAGGGGTCTTCCCAGACCCTATTTTAACGTATTACATGGAATTCGCGTAATAATTCTAGTCTGATAAATGGACGGCACTGGAAGAGTTCCCAGCGCCGCAGCCGCCGATCTGTTGACTCTAGGTGGATTCTGGAAACTGGAAACTAAACAAAGTTGGAGAAAACTGTATAAAAAGGCCATATCGAGTCAGCTTTGGCACTGAAAACTCGCCTGACTCGAGCGCGTGCGGCTATAAAGCGTGTCGAGACGCATTTGCGGACCGGAATTTGGCCCACAGAAGCACAGTAGATCACCCCGCGCGAATAGAAACTTGATTCTCCAGTGAGGCCGCCGACACCGCACGGCCAGCCGCCTGGTTCATGCGTCAGAATAAATCGAAAACGGAAACCATACTCTGACATTGGCTTGGGAGTCGCCTCGTAGGGCGGGGCCGGTTTCGCTCACCTTTTTCTGCTGCTCTAAATTTTTCTCACGTCGCGCCGAAGGCATCGCCGAAAAAAGTGGGAAAAAAATGGTGAAGATGTGGGGCGACTTCCAGGTAAAAGTTCCCCCAGCTGGCGCGACATGGCTCATAGCTAATTTTTCAATCACCAGCCGTCAACCAGTTCCTCTTTCTCTGTTCTAATTTTTCTTTTTTTCATTTTAGTTCTCTTTTGTCTTCTGGTTATCGTCTGAAAATTTTCGTGATAACTGTGGTTGATATATGGGTGTTATAGTTGTACAATCCCGAAAAAAAACAATGTCGAACAAACGAATTTTGAAAACTTTTCGTTCGAAACATTTTCGAACGAACGAAAAGTGAAAAAAATTGTTAGGAAAAATTTCGGTCGAACGAACGAATTTCGAAACTAATGGAACTTTTGATTTTCTCGAAACTCGTTCGAAACTTCGGATTTTTTTTTCGAATTTCGTTCGCGATTTAGGATTAACTAGCGAGACCTAGCGAAGTTTTCGCTCACAGAAACTTTTGTGTGAGCCAACTACCTCAGACGGATTAGTTTGTTAGAGCGGTGGTGACTGACTTCCGTCTACCCGAAACTTGCTGTACGTATGGACTCTCCTGAGCAGAGCAGGGTGCCGTACATTTACAGCAGGCCGTGGGGGTATCAAAATGTGGGATCATAAAGCAAAACATAAGAAGCCAGCGGTAAATCGTCGGTTGCTATCGGCACAAAATTCACAACCCCTTCTGTACTTCCTTCCCTTACGTCGCTACCCACTGCCCTTTCTTCCAATTTGTAAAGTTCACAAGCGATTATTCTCGCTTTACCGTCTCTATCATGATAAGGAAAAACGCATTCTCATTTTATATGATGTTTCCTAGTTGACCAACATCATGCCCTCGTTCTCAATGAATGAAATTAGTAGGTGGTTGTTTATGTTTTTGTGGTGCAGATTTTGATAAGCTCAGACTTGCAACATATATAAAACTGGTTTTGGAAGTTAGGGATTCGAAATGACTGAGCGTTTGCAATGAGTGGCAAACAGAGAAGGTGCGGAAGTGGAGCTGCTGCTTGTATCCTAAAACTGGCAAAAATGTCGCAGGACTTCTGCGTCAATCTCAAAACGCGTCGCACGCCTCTCAAGATACATGTTTTTCTATCTATTTCTTCTGCACAAAAAGGTTAAGAGTTAGCATTGAAAATTGAAAACCTTTTTCAAACTCTACACTCTTGGTGACGTCCTGCACACTCCACTGGGTGGTCCTGCTAACTTTCGATGACCTGCACACTCCCACTCGGGACCTGTGCATTTTCTATGACACCCTGCACACTCCAACTGGGGACCTGCGCACTCTCTATGACGTCTTGCACACTCCCGTTGGGTTCTTCACATTTTCTATGACGTCCTGCACGCCACCATTTGGGTCCTGCACACCTTCTATGACGTGCTGCACACTCCTGTTGGGGTCCCGCACATCTCCTACTGAGGACCTGCGCACTTTATGACGTCCTGCACACCTGACAGGGTCCTGCAGACTTTCTATGACGCCCTGCACACTCCCACTGAGGTCCTGCACATTCCTACTTAGGACCTGCGCACTTTCTATGACGTCCTGGACCTCAGTGGGAGTGTGCAGGGCGTCATAGAAAGTGTGCAGAACCCTAATCGGAGTGTGCAGGACGTCATAGAAAGTGCTCAGGTCCTACGCAGGAATGTGCAGCACCCCAGTTGGAGTGTGCAAGGCGTCATAGAAAGTGTGCAGGACCTCAGTGGGAGTGTGCAAGACGTCATAGAAAGTGCGCAGGTCCTAAGTAGGAATGTGCAGGACCCCAGCGGAAGTGTGCAGGACGTCATAGAAAGTGCGCAGGTCCTAAGTAGGAATGTGCAGGACCCCAGCGGAAGTGTGCAGGACGTCATAGAAAGTGTGCAGGACCTCAGTGGGAGTGTGCAGGGCGTCATAGAAAGTGTGCAGGACCCTAATCGGAGTGTGCAGGACGTCATAGAAAGTGCGCAGGTTCTAAGTAGGAATGTGCAGGACCTCAGCGGAAGTGCGCAGGTCCTAAGTAGGAATGTGCAGGACGTCATAGAAAGTGTGCAGGACCTCAGAGGGAGTGTGCAGGGCGTCATAGAAAGTGTGCAGGACCCTAATCGGAGTGTGCAGGACGTCATAGAAAGTGCGCAGGTCCTATGTAGAAATGTGCAGGACCCCAGTGGGAGTGTGCAGGGCGTCATAGAAAGTGTGCAGGACCTCAGTGGGAGTGTGCAGGGCGTCATAGAAAGTGTGCAGAACCCTAATCGGAGTGTGCAGGACGTCATAGAAAGTGCTCAGGTCCTACGCAGGAATGTGCAGCACCCCAGTTGGAGTGTGCAAGGCGTCATAGAAAGTGTGCAGGACCTCAGTGGGAGTGTGCAAGACGTCATAGAAAGTGCGCAGGTCCTAAGTAGGGACTGTGCGGGACCCCAGCGGAAGTGTGCAGGACGTCATAGAAAGTGCGCAGGACCTCAGTGGGAGTGTGCAGGGCGTCATAGAAAGTGTGCAGGACCCTAATCGGAGTGTGCAGGACCCTAATCGGAGTGTGCAGGACGTTATAGAAAGTGCGCAGGTCCTAAGTAGGAATGTGCAGGACCTCAGTGGGAGTGTGCAGGGCGTCATAGAAAGTCTGCAGGACCCTAATCGGAGTGTGCAGGACGTCATAGAAAGTGCGCAGGTCCTCAGTAGGAATGTGCAGGACCCCAACGGGAGTGTGCAGCACGTCATAGAAGGTGTGCAGGACCCAAATGGTAGCGTGCAGGACGTCATAGAAAATGTGAAGAACCCAACGGGAGTGTGCAAGACGTCATAGAGAGTGCGCAGGTCCCCAGTTGGAGTGTGCAGGGTGTCATAGAAAATGCACAGGTCCCGAGTGGGAGTGTGCAGGTCATCGAAAGTTAGCAGGACCGCAGTGGGAGTGTGCAGGACGTCACCAAGAGTGTAGAGTTTGAAAAAAGGTTTTTCAATTTTTCAATGCTAACTCTTAACCTTTTGTGCAGAAGAAATAGATAGAAAAACATGTATCTTGAGAGGCGTGCGACGCGTTTTGAGATTGACGCAGAAGTCCTGCGACATTTTTTTGCCAGTTTTAGGATACAAGCAGCAGCTCCACTTCCGCACCTTCTCTGTTTGCCACTCATTGCAAACGCTCAGTCATTTCGAATCCCTGACTTCCAAAAACCAGTTTTATATATGTTGCAAGTCTGAGCTTATCAAAATCTGCACCACAAAAACATAAACAACCACCTACTAATTTCATTCATTGAGAACGAGGGCATGATGTTGGTCAACTAGGGAAACATCATATAATATGAGAATGCGTTTTTCCTTATCATGATAGAGACGGTAAAGCGAGAATAATCGCTTGTGAACTTTACAAATTGGAAGAAAAGGCAGTGGGTAGCGACGTAAGGGAAGGAAGTACAGAAGGGGTCGTGAATTTTGTGCCGATAGCAACCTGACGATTTACCGCTGGCTTCTTATGTTTTGCTTTATGATCCCACATTTTGATACCCCCACGGCCTGCTGTAAATGTACGGCACCCTGCTCTGCTCAGGGAGAGTCCATACGTACAGCAAAGTTTCGTAGACGGAAGTCAGTCACCACCGCTCTAACAAACTAATCCGTCTGAGGTAGTTGGCTCACGCAAAAGTTTCTGTGAGCGAAAACTTCGCTAGGTCTCGCTAGTTAATCCTAAATCGCGAACGAAATTCGAAAAAAAAATCCGAAGTTTCGAACGAGTTTCGAGAAAATCAAAATTTCCTTCAGCGTGGAAAATGGGGGTGCGGCAAAAGTTCTGCCTCGCTGCGCCACGTAGTCCTATCGAACAGGCCACGTACTCCTCGGAGCAGCACGTGCTACTGCGAAAGTTCCTTTCAACTCGACTAGGTACCAGATTAAGAAGCCTATCGTAGCCGAATCGGACTCCCGACTCTCTGAGTAGTACACCTACGAGAACTAGTTTTCATTCCAGAAAACGGGCAATGTCGATGAAGGCTAAATTGCTCCAGGTCCTTCATAATTCTTAGCGAGTTTGGAGGGTCATACCCACGTGGAGCTCTGGAGACTGCTCACCTTATATAACCTGATGCTAATCCATGCTTCCTCGTTTGCTTTTTCCACCTCCATGGTTGAAGCGAACTGCCAATTATCATCTCAGAATTTCCTTATTTTGATTCCGGACGAATTGAGGCGTCGACAACAGGATGATCCGGCCACGCGAGAGGGGCGTGACCGCGACTTTTTCACCAGCCGTCAACCAGTTCCTCTTTCTCTGTTCTAATTTTTCTTTTTTTCATTTTAGTTCTCTTTTGTCTTCTGGTTATCGTCTGAAAATTTTCGTGATAACTGTGGTTGATATATGGGTGTTATAGTTGTACAAGCCCGAAAAAAAAACAATGTCGAACAAACGAATTTTGAAAACTTTTCGTTCGAAACATTTTCGAACGAACGAAAAGTGAAAAAAATTGTTAGGAAAAATTTCGGTCGAACGAACGAATTTCAAAACTAATGCGCCAGCTGGGGGAACTTTTACCTGGAAGTCGCCTCACATCTTCACCACTATTTTCCCACTTTTTTCGGCGATGCCTTCGGCGCGACGTGAGAAAAATTTAGAGCAGGTGGATTCTGGAAACTGGAAACTAAACAAAGTTGGAGAAAACTGTATAAAAAGGCCATATCGAGTCAGCTTTGGCACTGAAAACTCGCCTGACTCGAGCGCGTGCGGCTATAAAGCGTGTCGAGACGCATTTGCGGACCGGAATTTGGCCCACAGAAGCACAGTAGATCACCCCGCGCGAATAGAAACTTCATTCTCCAGTGAGGCCGCCGACACCGCACGGCCAGCCGCCTGGTTCATGCGTCAGAATAAATCGAAAACGGAAAAAGCACGTGGCCTGCTCGATAGGACTACATGACGTGGGGGGGGGGTCCCACCCAACGGGTCTCCCCCAACAGGGATACTGTCCAAGTCACGGCCCGCAGCAGGGGGTCACCCCCAACGCAGTCCGCGACAAGGACTTCACCCTCGCCACGGTCGACAGCGAGGGGAGCTCCCTTCGCTGAGGCGTGAAGGAGACCACCCAGCGGTCAAAAATCGTCCAGAAAGTGACTTGTAGTCACCTTCCAGAAGCGGCCTCGAAAGGCCGACTGCGCTCTGTTGGGATCGGGCCCGTTATATACGTGCTGTGCGGCTGATGTGCGCCTGGTCAATTTTGGAGCGATCGATTAACGTGTTCAATCACGAGCATCGTGGCTCGTTCGTCGTCCAAACTCATCGTAGTCGAATCAAAAGCGTATCGTGGCCGAGTGAAACGGCTAAGATTGGCGCCACGTGCTTCTCACTTGACGACGATTAGGCCACGTGGCGCACAAAAAGTACGTGGCAGTATCTCAGAAAAACCGCCGCATTCAATGCGTGTCGAATATGCATTCAACTCGAGTGACGAGACCCATCGAAAGGCTCCAACACAGGGGCACGTGTTCCAACCAGCAGCACGTGCTGCAAAATTTTATAGAAGGAGCATGTGCCGTAAAAATCGATCGCAGAAGTACGTGCTGCAAGGTAGTCCAGCGCTATCGTAGCAGCACAAAGACGCGGCGCGGCTGGCACGCCGACGTGCGACGCGGCCAGCTCGCCGAGCACCATCTGGGGCCGTCAGCGATTGGGAGAGGCCTCCAGCGGCCGGGCGGGTAAAGTACCGCAAACTTGGGTAATTGAACCGCCGAAGCTGCCGACCTCTCAGACCCGTTTCAAGAGTGCGTCGTATACGTTACCTTTTTGAATAATCGTTTTGTCATCGAGTTGAATGTGCATCATTCACGCATTGGACGGCTTATTTGTTAAGGCGCGTGCTGTAATTTGAAACACAATAGGAGCACGTGCCCCACTAGCAGCACGTTCCCTGACTGTGCTCGAAACCACCTTGTCTTCCAGTTGAATGCATATTCGACACGCATTGAATGCCGCGATTGCTTGAGATCGTCGTCCAGCCGCATTGTAGTCGAATCGAAAGCCTATCTTGGCCGAATAGGACCCCCCTACTCTTCGAGTACGTATCGTTTGGAACAGACTGCAATTAAAAAGTCAGCGCCGCTTGAAGGCAGGGTTCTCGATAAAATCGCTTGTTGTGCTATCACCTTAAAATGGTAGATTTGGCCATCACAAAAGTGAAAACAAGTAAAAAATTGGAGAAAAAAACGCTCAGTAGGAAGTTATGGCTTGGTGTCCTCCCGCCCCCAATTATCGAGATTTGGGTAAAAGCCTGTTTTGTCAACTTTTGTTTTGCTTCTAATGTAATTTCTGAACATTTCTGGAGACTACTGATTACTTGAACAGCAAAATAAATGCCGGATAAGCAAGCATTAATGAAAATAGCGTTAATTAGGGGGGCGGCCGACACCGGTAATTAGCCGTTATACTTTGTTTTTGAGCGTTTTTCCCGTGAATTTCCGGGTTTTTCCCTTACTTTTACTTTTGTGATGGCCAAATCTAGATTTTTGTGAAGAGAGCTCAAAAGTCGTTTTTATCGCAAACCCTGCCTTTGATGTGGAGGCAGCCACGCTGTTGTGAGTGTGAAGTCGATCGGCCAACTCTGATGGAGGCGTCAGATGCTATAGAGAGAACGATAGCCCACATGTGCCAGGAGTAGTAAATACAACACTTGCATTATTCTGATTTTCTTTTATGCCGTTATATTTCTGTGTACTCAGCGATGGATGGTTCGGTTTAGTTCGATTAAGTCACGAAGCACCAAGACAACGCAAACATAAAAATTGTTTCCCCTGCCATTTCTCTCAATGAATCAAGGGCACTGCCACTCTTTGTTCAGTGAAGGGAGGGAAGCAATTGGACTGACAATTGCAGTGATGTCATTGCGGACTACTGTATTCCAATAGGCACAATAAGCAGCAATCGGCTGATGTTAATGAATATCACGGGATGTCATATGTAAACATCAAAATGACATACCATCAAACAGATTTCATGTATGCACTTTAGCGAAGAGAAATATTTGAACTAGCAGCGATTGCGCATCGATGACGGGTTCGGAACGGAAGTTCTAAATACTATAGTGCGTTCCATATCAATACGAAAACCCAGGAAGCCGACACTTCCGAAAAAACAAAATTCTCTGGCAGACTCCAGTATTTTTTATAATGACTTTTCAATTGCAGTCTGTTCCAAACGATACGTACTCGAAAAGTAGGGGGGTCCTATTCGGCCAAGGTAGGCTTTCGATTCGACTACAATGCGGCTGGACGACGATCTCAAGCAATCGCGGCATTCAATGCGTGTCGAATATGCATTCAACTGGAAGACAAGGTGGTTTCTGAGCACAGTCAGGAACGTGTTGCTAGTGGGGCACGTGCTCCTATTGTGTTTCAAATTACAGCACGCGCCTTAACAAATAAGCCGTCCAATGCGTGAATGATGCACATTCAACTCGATGACAAAACGATTATTCAAAAAGGTAACGTATACGACGCACTCTTGAAACGGGTCTGAGAGGTCGGCAGCTTCGGCGGTTCAATTACCCAAGTTTGCGGTACTTTACCCGCCCGGCCGCTGGAGGCCTCTCCCAATCGCTGACGGCCCCAGATGGTGCTCGGCGAGCTGGCCGCGTCGCACGTCGGCGTGCCAGCCGCGCCGCGTCTTTGTGCTGCTACGATAGCGCTGGACTACCTTGCAGCACGTACTTCTGCGATCGATTTTTACGGCACATGCTCCTTCTATAAAATTTTGCAGCACGTGCTGCTGGTTGGAGCACGTGCCCCTGTGTTGGAGCCTTTCGATGGGTCTCGTCACTCGAGTTGAATGCATATTCGACACGCATTGAATGCGGCGGTTTTCTGAGATACTGCCACGTACTTTTTGTGCGCCACGTGGCCTAATCGTCGTCCAAGTGAGAAGCACGTGGCGCCAATCTTAGCCGTTTCACTCGGCCACGATACGCTTTTGATTCGACTACGATGAGTTTGGACGACGAACGAGCCACGATGCTCGTGATTAAACACGTTAATCGATCGCTCCAAAATTGACCAGGCGCACATCAGCCGCACAGCACGTATATAACGGGCCCGATCCCAACAGAGCGCAGTCGGCCTTTCGAGGCCGCTTCTGGAAGGTGACTACAAGTCACTTTCTGGACGATTTTTGACCGCTGGGTGGTCTCCTTCACGCCTCAGCGAAGGGAGCTCCCCTCGCTGTCGACCGTGGCGAGGGTGAAGGCCTTGCCCCGGACTGCGTTGGGGGTGACCCCCTGCTGCGGGCCGTGACTTGGACAGTATCCCTGTTGGGGGAGACCCGTTGGGTGGGACCCCCCCCCCCCACGTCATGTAGTCCTATCGAGCAGGCCACGTGCTTCAGCGTGGAAAATGGGGGTGCGGCAAAAGTTCTGCCTCGCTGCGCCACGTAGTCCTATCGAACAGGCCACGTACTCCTCGGAGCAGCACGTGCTACTGCGAAAGTTCCTTTCAACTCGACTAGGTACCAGATTAAGAAGCCTATCGTAGCCGAATCGGACTCCCGACTCTCTGAGTAGTACACCTACGAGAACTAGTTTTCATTCCAGAAAACGGGCAATGTCGATGAAGGCTAAATTGCTCCAGGTCCTTCATAATTCTTAGCGAGTTTGGAGGGTCATACCCACGTGGAGCTCTGGAGACTGCTCACCTTATATAACCTGATGCTAATCCATGCTTCCTCGTTTGCTTTTTCCACCTCCATGGTTGAAGCGAACTGCCAATTATCATCTCAGAATTTCCTTATTTTGATTCCGGACGAATTGAGGCGTCGACAACAGGATGATCCGGCCACGCGAGAGGGGCGTGACCGCGACTTTTGAAGTGGCAGATATCTGCCTAATGTTCAGCTAGAATTTTCGAGCCCTCCATATCGATTCGCGCTGGTTTCTCGAAATTTCTCACGAGACGAAAAATAAAGGTTCGGCGTCTATGAGGCGTCCGAGGGCGGCTCACGCGGCCGTCGCATGTGCCGCCCTCGGACGAGTGTTGGATTTCGACGACGGCCATCCCCTCTCCCCCGTCTGCAGAGATTGATCGGCACAGTGCTTGCTACCAGCCGGTGCCGGCCCCGTTCGTAGTCGATGGCGGTGGGGACTTAAGCATGCTCGTCCGAGAGCGGCGAATGCGACGGCCGTCTGCCAAGCACGCCGACCGCATGGGCCGCCATTCTCATTCGGACGCACCTTATGTGTTTGCTCCCATCCCCTTAATTCCATTCTTCTTACTTACCTTTTTTGTTCCTGCCTGCTTGTTATCTTTGCAATAGTCATTTTTTAAACACTGCTTCACTTTCTGAGCCTTTGCTTTCAGCACAGTAAGCATGTATTGAATAATTTGTTTTTTATTTAGGATTGATGTTTTCCGTGTAGTGCATGCGCCTTTGGGACAGCTAACGTTTAGCACAGAAATGAATACAGCGAATCCCTGCTGCATTGGAATTCCACCTTTTAGAGTACAATCGAAATTCTCATTTTTTCAATACTCTTATTATTCCAATATTTAGAACTAATGCTGGATATTGTTATAATTGCGGTAGGCTTTCTTCCTAAACGATTTCTCGGAAGATTTTGGAAATATGGCAAACACCAATTTCAACAACTTACGGAAGTCTTCCGTAACTTGTTGAAATCAGCTGTGGTAAGTTGCGCAGCCTAACGCGTCTATTCTCGTAACTTACGGTATGTATTTAACGCTGGCACACTAACATGATCGCAACATTTTCTGCAGTGATCCGCAACTTTCTCTAATGTTGATTCCAACTAAACTTTGACCCGTCACATTTAGTACTCAACAGCTATTCTGAATTGTGGCATTTTTGTGGTGGGCGCTTCACTCGCACTAGATTTGGTTTTGATCTCGACCGCGCGATCGCCCTGAACGTGGATCACCCTTTCATACTGTAACCAGAGAAATAAGCCATACACCATGCGGAGCGCTGAAAAAACTTACACATCTCAAGAAATTTCTATCTTGATTTATTTCTGCTTTCAGAAAATATGAGCCATCAGAGTACGCAGAAATCGTTTCTCCGCCACCGCCTTCGCTACCCATAAATTGTGTTCTCACGAAAATTTTGTAGAAATGAAATGTTTTCCGATGTTACACATCTGTTGCCGTTGTCAATCATTGTGGTCTTAAAGGTATCGTACAAGATGAAAACCATATATGGGTTTCTGACGTTTTCGTGCCCTTTCAAAAACGTCAAATTTTTAAGAAAAACCCATTTCAAGGAAGTTCAAAACAAATGTGAAGTTCGCGCCAACATCAACTTGGGATAGTTGCGCGTAGAACGCAAGTAACAGTTCTACAATTCAGTCCTTTGCGCAGCGTTGGAAGTTTTCAATTTCCCACCCAAAACAACCACTTGAGCGAAATAAAAAGGGTTACCAACCTGCTGCGTCCATTGCTGTCAGCTGCTTCCGATCGATGCCGAATGGGAATTCGACTGGTGTGCTCTGCGCCCAACGACGCGTCAACGCACGCCCGCCGGCAGCGAAAACGAAGTTTTGTTCCTTGTAACAAAGGATCGACCCCAAGGCCGGCCCCCAAACCCAGGAATCCGTTTTGAGGTAAGCAAATCTTCATTCAGAAGCGATTTTGGGACACCAAACCTTCTGAGTGACATTGTAATGACCAACTAAAGGCCAACCGAATGAGACTGTCCGCCCACTCGGTTGGCGTGAGTGTCGAGCAGCTGTCGGAAAGGCATTTTTTGATCTTGTAAGTCGATTAAAAGGAGCATTAGGCGAACAATGAATAGTAGCCCAGATACCGGTTTGCAGGCGTGGAAAGGCTCGTACGAATAAATGCCGTCGCGAGGACCGCTCAACACGCCGATAGCCTAAGTGGACAGTCTCAGTCGGACGGACTTTAGTCCCACTGAACGCAAAAGCTGGAATTTGGTTTTCACTACCCTCTATAAAACGTCGAAATTTACATCACTCGAGGCGCGAGCGGCGCGCGCGACGCCTCGGCCTTCGTCTGCCCTACGCTCTCTCACTGTCTCTAACCTCCGCTCCACACCAGCACGCTTAGGAACCATGTGAATTTCTCCGTTTTATAGCCTGTATGTACGATGTATATACGCCCCTTTCACTTTTTCGCCTTCATACGTCGGTTTTTTTCGCCTTCATACATCGAAATTGCGACGTGTTTCGCCACACCGCATCGCAGTGCGAGAGAAATTGCGGTAAACAACCGCCGATTTCAGTTCTTCAGTACAATATGTAAGGCGAAAACAGCTCTTTCCAACCCGTCATAACTTGCTTCGACGTCGTATCAATGATTTCACCGCCCTGCGACGTTGACCGGCCTAAGTCGCAGTGCGGGCCGCCCCGACGCCGCAGCCCTATCTTGTAACGTGTTGGACGGCGTCGTCCTGCAAACTTGTTCAAGGGGCTCTAGAAACTCCTCTGATCTGAAGTATATCGTGAAAATAGAACCCCATCTCTACAAATCGCGAGTTTTGAGTTTTTTTGTTTTCTGCAGAACTCGGCACAATTTTACAGAAAACAAGTGAAATATGACCTTAATTGAGCAGAGAACAGTGAACGGCAAATACATACCTCACACCCTAGATAGGCATCGATTTTGCTCCACGGCGTCGTCTCGATGGCCTTCGTGTGGGATTCAATGGATTGCCAGGGATATTGTGATGCAATGTTTGAGACACAATCATCATGAGGAGTTAACTTTCACGCGTGATCAAGCCCCGTTGCTCAGCTCTCACCTGGATTAGAGCCTTAATATATGTACATCTTCTTGACAGACCAGCCCAATTTCTTCGATCTGAATCCAACCGAAAGTGTTTGGAGGGTATTAGTCAGAGGGGTTCATGCAGAGTGGAGGCAGGACAATGACTCTTTATGAGCTGAAATATACCAATGTTGATGCCAGGAGACATGAGCATTGCATGTTTCAAAGGTTGTGTTATTCTATTCCAAGTCTCTAGAACTAGTTGTAATCGCATTGGTGATAGGCTGTTTGAAGAATTTACGACCAACGCTGGTGTTCGTCAGGGTGATGGCATATCGCCACTACTGTTGAATACTGTGATCGATGCCATCATGAGGAAGGCCTTTGAAAACAGGAAAGGCGTTCAGTACGGTACCAATGATTACGTCACGGACTTGATGTTTGTGGATGATAGTGTTGTGTTCGCGGATACCGACGTTGAGGTCACGTATACAATTTCTAACATAGCACGGATTGCGAACTCCTATGGCTTGCGAATCAATAAGGATAAGACGAAGGTCATGACATCAGACGGATCGCATGCCTCTGTGCACTTCCAAGGAGCTGAACTCCAGCGAGTGAAGGACTTTCAGTATTTTGGATCAGTAGTACAGGAGAAGAAGGTGGCAGCAACGATGGAGATCCACAGCAGAATCGGACAGGCTTCTACAGCTTTACCTTCGCTTGGCTGGTGTCTGTGGAAGAAAACCAACGTATCGATGACGACGAAGATTCGGCTTTTCCGAGCATTGATTATTCCTATTCTATTATACGGCTCGGAAACGTGGACACTGCTCAAGTCGGACCTGGTGAAACTCGAGTCCATCCAGATGCGATGCTTGCGCCAGATCCTCGGTATTACGCTTTGTAACCGCATGCGCAACGAAATCATCAGGGAGCGATGTGATCAAGAACCCACGATCGAGGACCAAGTCCAGACCAGACGATTGCGATGGTTTGGACACGTATGCAGAATGGACGCGAGAAGACTACCGCACAGCATTCTATGGAGGAAACGTCCAGTGCAGTGGGAGATCCAACGAACCCCCTAAAAAGACTTGGCTGAAACAAATCGAGGATGATCTGAAGAAACAACGGTACAGTGTCCTTAATTCTAGATCTATTGCTACCTTTCGTTCTGAATGGAAGCGTATCGTTCATGCCGCTCGAGCTCCCATAGCACCTACTTCAACAGCAAACTAAAAGGCGGATAAACAAGCATTAATGAGAATCTCGTTAATTAGTGCCGGTCGACACCTGTAGTTAGACGTATACCTTGTCTTTGAGCGTTTTTTAGCGCGAATTTCCGGAGTTTTTATCCAATTTTATTTTTGTGATGACCAAATCTACATCCTCATGAAGAAAGCTCGAAAATCGTTTTTATCGCAAATACTAATTTTAACGCCTTAAGTATTCCCGTTCAGTTGTGGAGAGCTGGCCGCTGCTGACGTTCTGTGACAACCGATGTTGCAAGGACGGAAAGGCAGACTCGGAGCGGAGGGAAGTCAGCGTTGCGACAACTAGGCTTAAAGGACTGTATACAAAGAGAAACATAGCAGTGGTTTTTGTTATGGGGTGAAGGTTGACGAGTTACACTGCGTGCGGTTGAAACGGCGAGTATCATCGACAAAACGGTTGAGATAGCAAAGCCGATAGACTCTTAGGCGTCATTCATAGTCCTCACCGCAAGCGCGGCACGCGCGTGACGCACGGGAAGGGCGGTGGACAATGAAAGTTCTAACCGCGCGGCACGCTCGGGACGCGCGGTAAGAACTTCCATAGTTCATCAGCACCGCCATAGCGGCGCCGTCCAAACCGCCGTGGAGGTTTTACCGTTTCAATCAATACTAGCTTCTCGATTTGAGTCCACTCCCACATAAATAATTCTGGGACTACTCCTGCGTTACCGCATACGCAAATGTAAGTCAGGAATTTCCGTGCATGTCACAGTTAAGGCCCGACTTTTACCCGCATTGCCATGGCCGTGCCGCCGGAGATTTCATATTGGCTTCCCGCTCTTCACCGCGTGCCGCGCGGTGAAAGTTGCATACTCCACCGCTCGTCCAGCGCGTCACGCACGTGCCGCGCTTGCGGTGAGGACTACGAAAGATGCCTTACAGCCGGTACTAGAACGCTCACCTTGTAGAAAGCATCAGGAACCAGCCAAGCGACCACATTCGAACGATCAATCTGGACGAGTTCGTATTGTGGGGTTGTCGAACTTTTTTCGACTTACATTGTTTAAATTTAGTAGTTTTGACTGGTCTATGACGCTTCAAACGGCGCGGGCCTTTCTACTAGGGGCCATACGACCCCAGTAACAAAGTTATCTCAGCGATTTTTATTCGGGCGTGTCTGTTGCCTTTTATTGACCACTTCAAAGGCAGTGGTCGCGATCAAATATGCTTGTCTTATTTCCCTCTCTAAACCCTTTTTCTGGGTTCCATGTAGTAGGACCTATAAGAAAAAATCGCGAAAAACCGCTGTTTTGGGCACAATTTGAAGCCTGAACTTTCTTGTCTTCTGATGGTGGACAAGCCCACTCCACATCATCTGCATCGATGATCTCTAATACAAAGAACATCAGCTAGCCTGAAGTTGAATTTCAATCAGTGAGCATTGACTAATCTAGTCAGAAACATTGACAGAAGTGCTTAATCTCATTGTTAGGGCTGTTTTTATTAGGTAAATTTGTATTTATTTCTTCCTCTGAATGTCGATGATTTTTGGCCGCTCGTCATGAGACAGCGATTTTTAGGCGGCGCTTGCACTTTTGCACGAACTGGCTTTCTTTAAGCCCTAGAAACTCTAATTCTTGCCCGTTTTTCACCGCGCTACCTTCATAGTTTTCCAGGTGTTTTCGATCTAAGCTGATTTTTGTAGTTTTTTTCGATACATTTTGAATGTACTATCGCACCTTCGTTCGCCAGGTATTCAATCGCACTGCAGTGTTTTATGGTTTCGAAACAGTGTAAAATGATCAAGTTTTGAAAAGTGTTCATGAAGAGTTCTGCGGAAAAATTCGTTAAACAGATAAGGAGCTATATTGTGTTTGCGGCAACATAAAGTTTCAGCATTATAGCGAAACGGATGTCTTTATGGCTGTGAAACACACTGTAATTCTCCACTTCCTAATGAGTTTGAAGCGAAAATTTCATGCAGTATTTATTACTCGTCCAAAAAACACTAATGAAGAAAAAGTTAGGGGACGAAATTCTCTTAGACTGAAAAATTCTTCAAAACGCCTTAAGACGTTGTTTTTCGCCCATTGCTCTTGGAAACTCTGAAATAGTGCTTGGTCGGCTAAATCTATATGTGTCTTTCGCAATCCAGGCTCCGACGAAGGCGAAACCCCAAACGTCAACCGAATAAAAATGTATCACCCCGGACAATTGCTCGATCAAGCGCTACTACAATCTCTTAGACGATTCCTCTGATCGTGAGATACATCACCAGACTGAATATAACAAGCTGTGTTCTTTCCCTCTTCCTGCTGCTGTTGATGGGGCTTAATTTGAAGGTCACTTCATGTAGCACATGATGCTCAAAAAGCCGACACTCGCTTGCAGTACAAACGGAGATATGGTTAGAATATATATCTTGTTGAAGCCTGTGCTCCCGGAAGTGAACCGAATTCTTGAATGCGATACCTACATTGCTTTTACTAAGGCACAGTTTAATTTAATTTAATTTAGTTTATTACGTCCAACGAACCCGCATAAACACAACCCTTGTTCGGCGAAACAGAACTGATGAAACGTTGTGAAGAAGGAAACCCCGCTATCTCACAGTCAATGAATTTCAAACTTGATAGTTCATTGTACCGCAAACTGACATAAGTTTGGTGTAGTTGGACCTTGATTGGAGGTAAAAAAAGTCGATAGCAGTTAGGTAATAAGTAAGCAAAAATCAAAAAATGGGTATGCACTGTTTATTAAATGAGAACCGGTAATCGTGAGAAGTGCAGCGAAGCCAAATTCAAATGATATCACAGCTGTAAGAACACCTTTGTACATCATTCACGGCCTACGGCATCAGAATCTGTTGTGATCAGAAATTTTATTTGATGGTGGAACGCGAAGGGGTGGCAGTCTTGTGGAACTCTTTTCCAATTCTCCTCGGATGGTATCTGGATTCTGAAATATGAAAGCTTCAGAGCTGAATCCATTATTATGGATTCATAAGAGTAGCATAGCACGAATGACTTCTTTTTTTGCTATCTGGGAACTTGAAGTGTTCTCGGCAAAAAAAGCTATAATCAAAGAGGCTAAATATTACCGATCCGATGACAGATCCTCTCTGTGGCGGAGGCAATCGTGACTGTCCGGCTTGAGTTCGTTTTGCAGCACTCAAGTCACTCAATCGATTCTTGACTATAGGAATCCGTCCGAATATGCTGCGGAACAAAATGCCTCGTATCTCACGATAACGCGTGACGTAGATGAGAAAATTAATCGTCGTCTGGAAGAAAAACCGAAGAGTACAGCAATGGCAATATAATCTTTCACAGTATCTTTAGGTGGCTAATTGCGCTTTGACTTTGATATCTACCCTTTCAGAGAATGGGAAAGTCAGTAGATATAGATGATTGAGACCTGAACCAAGTGAGCCATTTGACAAAACTTGCAGATTCGTGATGATTTCTATCCCTTTTCAGTCCCTTACACCTTTGGAGCGGTAAGTCACACTAAACTATAGTTACCGCTTGTAGAAGTTTGTCTTATTGTTAGACATGCGGGATTGTCACTTGTGGTGAAGTATATGTAAAACCATTATGCGACGTAATTTAAAATGAAGAGAGACGGGTTGCGACAAAATAGATACATTTTTCACGAAAGGTGATGTCAAGATGGTTAGGCTAGAGCCATATGGTTTACTGTGCTTCTCTGGGCCAAATTTGGTTCGCAATTGCGTTTCGACACGCTTTGCGGCCGCACGCGCTCGAGTCGGTCGAGTTTCCAGCGCCAAAGCCGACTCGATGAGGCTTTTTTATGCAGTTTTCTCAATTTTTTAAAGTTTCTAGCTACCAAAACTCACCTAGTGTCAACAGATAGGCGGCTGCGGCGCTGGAAACTCTTCCGACTCAGAAGCAAGGGGCCGCACTGCGTGTCGAGACGCAATTGCGGACCGGAATTAGGCCCAGAGAAGCACATCAGATAGCCGCGAACCATATGGCTGCGCACCACTCAACAGCCCTTGCGCCTATTACAGTGCGGTCGGCTGCCAAGGGTAAAAAGGCGGCGGCGGGCGGCGGCCGCCGCCGTTTTTGTTTGGCGCCCAATTTAGGAACTTTTTAACGCGTTCAACGACTTCCTCGGTTGTTTCTGTTCGTGAGAAATTCTTGAGGAAGCCCTACGATTCCACCAAAGAATTTTGGAGAATTTTAAACCGGTTTGAAATTTTTCGAAAAATTGAGCTGGGAGAGTGGCGAGTCTTCAGATGCTCATGAACAATTCCAAAACAACGTTATATCGTTAGTGAAAAATGTATGTGGTGCAAAATATTCAGTATCTCAAAAATAAGATGTTTTCTCAAAAAAACTCCGAGCTGAAAACAAAAATACTCTGGATGAAAGTTACTATAAAGCGCTATGCAGCCCGATTGAAATTAATTTTGGGCTCAGACAGGCCTACGCTGATTGAAATGTTATAATGGTGATTCGAATAATTTATATGCCCAAACAAGAAATTACCGAAGAACTTTCTGGTTGATCGCGCATTTTTGAAAAAAAAACCGAAAATTGGCGATTTTTTAGAAATCCAATGTCTATTAAAAAAGCCCATCAAATGTATTCCTTTATTGTGATGAATGTTTTTTGTAGAGCTAAGTATGGGACACCAATGGTGAGTTATTTGGTCATTTTTGCTTTCCGATTTCCAAATTAGCATTTACTCAACATTGCTCTGCGGGACAGAACCAGTTTTTATGAGGCCCTGGACTGTATAACTCCTATAAAAAGGACTTGCCGAAGAAGTTAACTATGAAAAAGTATATGTGGGCATCAATAAAAGTTAATAGAATAGGACAAACACGAAAACGAGAAAATTTGAAAATTTTTTGAAAATTTCGTATTTCGTGGTTTTTGTTCTTTGGAATTCAGCACCTGTTTCAAACCGTTATCTGGCAATACAACGATTATAACCCTGATCTCGAACGAAAGCTCGTATCTCTAAACCTTATAAATCAGTTTGAGCCGGATTCGTTGAAGAATGGGTGAGAAAAGTTTTTCCAAAAAGTGCTCCGCGCTCACATTAGTGACGTTTTTTAATATTCAGCCGTATGTGGATTTATATGAAGAGAGGGGCTGTGGCACTTCAGCATGTGTTTTTCTGCGTGTCAGTGAAGGTTTCTAAAATCCATGGAAAGAATTTTACAGAAAATTATTCAACTTCGATTTTGCAAAATATGACTATATCAAAAGTTATATATTTACACCAACGTCAAACACTCTCCGTTCTAGCTGAACCAATGCTCTTGTCACAGACGAAAGAAAAGAAGGGTCGCTATTGAATCTCACATTGTGGACAAGAATCACCGGGTGGTGATAGCAAAAATAGGAGCCGAACCCAGGCCATCATGCTCATAATTCATTGCCTCAGAGTATACTGGATCAGAATGGTTTCATATCGTGATATTGAAGAAAAAAGGTTTCATACAGATAACTAATGGGCTGAGTCTCCTAATAGTCCTACAATAGAATCTCAAATGTGGATGAGAAAAATCTCGATTTTTTCTTTGATGGAATTTTGAGCTCTGGGTCCGATCTTGGCTCACTATTGACAGATGGGTGCCACTAAAGTCCGATCGACGAAATTCGTCCTCGCCCACAAAAATACCCAAACAACATTTAGATTTATAGAAAAAACGTATACACCAAATTTTAAGCGAATTGTGATTCTTGGAGGGTGGCTGTGCGTTGAAAATTACGAACGTTCAGACTGAAAGCGAAAATTGAAGAAATGTGAACTCGTCAATACTGAGAAGATTCCTTTGCGGTGATATATAGATACGAATATGTAGGTTATGGCCAATATCATGGCTCCTCTGCATATGCCCAGATTCGTTCCTCTGGTATCGTTATGCCCTCGCCCTGCTAAACGCTGACTTCGCACCTCCGGGAGTGGCATGCATGAATGTGTCAGTGAGGGTAAGGGAGCGCTGCGCCGCACGCTCGCGCCACTATTTGTATTCAAGTTGCGATGCGTGCACGTGACGTTGCGCCTCCCTACCCTGGCCGCCGCATTCATGCATGCCACTCCAGTTGGACGCGTCAGGTCACCACAACGGCTCACCAACAGCACAGATGTCAACCGTTATATAGTTCTTCTACACAGTTATTTTTGGATGCAACAACTATTACAAAAATGAAAACACGAAACCATTTACATCAAGAGTAAAAAAATGAAAATTGAGTTATGTTAAGGACTTTAATACGTCAATACTATGGTAATTCTGAATGAAAATGGCTCAGTATCGGATCAGGGTAAAAGTACTAGACATTGGCATTGCACGCTAGATTTGAAATGCATGGAAAATTCGATTAACACTTTTGAAAAGTCTCGAGTGAATTAATTTTTCAAATATACCTTTCCTAAATTACCGAATTAATGAACGCATTCGAATAAGACACATTTAAAACTGAGTGAATTTTTATAATAACGTTTCTTATATTTTCGAATGAATGAGCGAGTTCGAGAAAACCTCGAACCTTTTCGAATGAGTAAAGAAAATGGAAACAAGTCTAATTTTATTTCTATTCAATTTGAATGAGAATTCGGAATATTTATTCGATTATGTATTTGGATAGTGATTCTAACTTTCGTGTTTTCCGACTAATTAAAGAATATTTTGTAATTTTTTCAGCATAGTTAATACTCAAATGTCGCCAACCGACATTGGCCGAGTACTCAAAACATCGAGTTTTCAATTTTCTGAATCAAATAATCGAAAAAGTGAATAATTTCCAATCCCGATAGAATGGAAACTCCGAAAAGGTCAATAACTCAAATTTCCGAATTAATAGGAAATTTAAGAACACGAATAATTTGATCACCTGAAACAGCAGAAAGTTCGAAATAAAAAACCAGAGTCCCCGAATGAATCAAATATTCGAGAAAAATCAAAAATTGGAATCTACGACAGAACCGCTATCATCTAGCTCTATGCTCGAATACTCGGATATTCGAATTATTCTAATAATTGTTCGGATCGGTCACAAGTTTAGTACAGGGCTGTATGCCTTTGTGTACCATGCCAAGAACAATTTCCGATTCAAAATTATACATACGCAACGCATGAAAGGCATGAAGAGTCTGAAAATTTCTAACCGAGACTTCAGAAGTTACTTCTATTCTGAAGAGATACATGAGTTGACATCTGTGCTATTGGTGAGCCGCTGTGGTGACCTGACGCGTCCAACTGGAGGTGCGAAGTCAGCGTTTAGCAGGGCGAGGGCATAACGATACCAGAGGAACGAATCTGGCATATTCAGAGGAGCCATGATATTGGGCCATAACCCACATATTCGTATCTATATATATCACCGCAAAGGAGATCTTCTCAGTATTGACGAGTTCACATTTCTTCAATTTTCGCTTTCAGTCTGAACGTTCGTAATTTTCAACGCACAGCTACCCTCCAAGAATCACAATTCGCTTAAAATTTGGTGTATACGTTTTTCCTATAAATCTGAATGTTGTTTGGGTATTTTTGTGGGCGAGGACGAATTTCGTCGATCGGACTTTAGTGGCACCCATCTGTCAATAGTGAGCCAAGATCGGACCCAGAGCTTAAATTCCATCAAAGAAAAATCGAGATTTTTCTCATCCACATTTGAGATTCTATTGTAGGACTATTAGGTGACTCAGCCCATTAGTTATCTGTATGAAACCTTTTTCTTCAATATCACGATATGAAACCATTCTGATCCAGTATACTCTGAGGCAATGAATTATGAGCATGATGGCCTGGGTTCGGCTCTCTATTTTTTCTATCACCACCCGGTGATTCTTGTCCACAATGTGAGATTCAATAGCGACCCTTCTTTTCTTTCGTCTTTGACAAGAGCATTGGTTCAGCTTGAACGGAGAGTGTTTGACGTTGGTGTAAATATATAACTTTTGATATAGTCATATTTTGCAAAATCGAAGTTGAATAATTTTTCTGTAAAATTCTTTTCCATGGATTTTAGAAACCTTCACTGACACGCAGAAAAACACATGCTGAAGTGCCACAGCCCCTCTCTTCATATAAATCCACATACGGCTGAATATTAAAAAACGTCACTAATGTGAGCGCGGAGCACTTTTTGGAAAAACTTTTCTTACCCATTCTGCAACGAATCCGGCTCAAACTAATTGATAAGGTTTAGAGATACGAGCTTTCGTTCGAGATCAGGGTTATAATCGTTGTATTGCCAGATAACGGTTTGAAACAGGTGCTGAATTCCGAAGAACAAAAACCACGAAGTACGAAATTTTCAAAAAATTTTCAAATTTTCTCGTTTTCGTGTTTGTCCTATTCTATTACCTTTATTGATGCCCACATATACTTTTTCATAGTTGACTCTCTTCGGCAAGTCCTTTTTATAGGAGTTATACAGTCCAGGGCCTCATAAAACTGGTTCTGTCCTGCAGAGCAATGTTGAGTAAATGATAATTTGGAAATCGGAAAGCAAAAATGACCAAATAACTCACCATTGGTGTCCCATACTTAGCTCTACAAAAAACATTCATCACAATAAAGGAATACATTTGATGGGCTTTTTTAATAGACATTGGATTTCTAAAAAATCGCCAATTTTCGGATTTTTTTTTCAAAAATGCGCGATCAACCAGAAAGTTCTTCGGTAATTTCTTGTTTGGGCATATAAATTATTTGAATCACCATTATAACATTTCAATCAGCGTAGGCCTGTCTGAGCCCAAAATTAATTTCAATCGGGTTGCATAGCGCTTTATTGTAACTTTCATCCAGAGTATTTTTATTTTCAGCTCGGAGTTTTTTTGAGAAAACATCTTATTTTTGAGATACTGAATATTTTGCACCACATACATTTTTCACTAACGATATAACGTTGTTTTGGAATTGTTCATGAGCATCTGAAGACTCGCCACTCTCCCAGCTCAATTTTTCGAAAAATTTCAAACCGGTTTAAAATTCTCCAAAATTCTTTGGTGGAATCGTAGGGCTTCCTCAAGAATTTCTCACGAACAGAAACAACCGAGGAAGTCGTTGAACGCGTTAAACAGTTCCTAAATTGGGCGCCGCACAAAAACGGCGGCGGCCGCCGCCCGCCGCCGCCTTTTTACCCTTGGCAGCCGACCGCACTGTACTTGCGCCGATCGATCGGCACGTTTCTCGCGGGTGTACACGACGCCGTGCAGGTTGCTGTGTGGTCCGCAGCCATATGTTTAGCGGTGCTCCCCATTATATCAGCCGGGCGGAGAAGCATAGGAGTACAACACTCTACATTCTGTGACAAGCAACGCGATTAGCCATAATTCATATCGATTTTTGGTCGTAGCCCGAGGCGGTAAGCCCAACAGTTTTGGTCCTATGCTCTGGCCGGGAATGACAGGGCAATCTTCACTGTCGGGCAGCTTCCCTGAGATGAGGCACACCGCAAAAGGAACTGTAGTACTCAAAACGCTAAAGAAGGAGTGCCGAAATACAGCTTCGGGGATCCGTTTGGCTCATCACGCTATAACAAATCCTTATCGAATTGATAGGTGATAAGTTCCTATCAGAACTTATCTGAGCACATTATCAGTCAGATCGATTGATATGATTTGTACAGGAGTCGGTTGGCCCCCGAAGTTGTATACCGCTATTCCAAAAGAAAGTCGACTGAACCGTTGTACATACTGGGTTATAGTACACTGTGTCGCTTCTGAACCCAACCATGTGGGTGTTTGCTGATTCCCATCAGCCTATGCTCTAATTCGGAATGAAAATTTACTTCTCTCTGCGTGTGGCTCGTGCCTTCCTTCTCCCCCTTGCACTTTCTGTCTCTTGCCTCACTCCGCACACGCACGCAAAGGAACAAACGAAATTCGCTTTCGAAATAGAGAATTCTCATAGTTTCGCTCTCCTATTTTGAATTTCTGTCTGCGTGTGTTTCTATGGTATCTTTCATAGTCATCATCGCAAGCGCGACACGCTCGTGGAGCGCAAGCCGCGCGAAAGCTCTGCCGGGAAACGAGACAACAAAACGCTTGACCCTGTTATTGACTGAATGCGATGACGAAACTCACCTTACTCAGCGTCATCGAGTATAATATCGTGGAGTACTTCTGCGTAATGTCAAACGGATTTATCAACAGGAGAAGATCCGGGACGAACAACAGTGACATCGAATTGAATGTGACCATCCCTGAGTAAATAGAATTTGAGTGTAAGGCTGCATATGCGCCATAACTCAACTTTATCCTTTACCAAGTGTTATCTTCGCATTCCTATGTGTCTTCTTCTGATGAGCGGAAAGACTTTGTAACGAGCGACCACGACTCTAAAATAAGGATTTTTAGATTGAACAATTCTGCGTACCATAAAACTACAATCTTACCGAGCTTAGGTAGATCACAATGCTGAGATATACACCTGCGCTGCCAATATTGGCTAGTAATCGAATTCCAAGCATGACACCGTACGAAACCGGATGAGCTGCTCCATTGGAAGCTATACATAGCGCCGAGGTTGGCGTCTGGTCACCCCATATAAGCAAATAGTTGACAATGAGCAGCAAGAAAGTCAATGTGTATGGCACTGAAACACGAAATGTACTTCACTGTACATATGAGTAGGGTTCAAACAGAGACCACATACTTGATAGAAGTACTGCCGTGTAGGAGTGCCTTGCTGTCATATACCATAGCGGAATCACAGATGAGACAAGGAAGTTGATCGACATCGCCATTGGAACCAGACCAAGAAGTGGAGTGGAAATGTCTTCCGTAACTTGTTGAAATCAGCTGTCGTAAGTTGCGCAGCCTAACGCGTCTATTCTCGTAACTTACGGTATGTATTTAACGCTGGCACACTAACATGATCGCAACATTTTCTGCAGTGATCCGCAACTTTCTCTAATGTTGATTCCAACTAAACTTTGACCCGTCACATTTAGTACTCAACAGCTATTCTGAATTGTGGCATTTTTGTGGTGGGCGCTTCACTCGCACTAGATTTGGTTTTGATCTCGACCGCGCGATCGCCCTGAACGTGGATCACCCTTTCATACTGTAACCAGAGAAATAAGCCATACACCATGCGGAGCGCTGAAAAAACTTACACATCTCAAGAAATTTCTATCTTGATTTATTTCTGCTTTCAGAAAATATGAGCCATCAGAGTACGCAGAAATCGTTTCTCCGCCACCGCCTTCGCTACCCATAAATTGTGTTCTCACGAAAATTTTGTAGAAATGAAATGTTTTCCGATGTTACACATCTGTTGCCGTTGTCAATCATTGTGGTCTTAAAGGTATCGTACAAGATGAAAACCATATATGGGTTTCTGACGTTTTCGTGCCCTTTCAAAAACGTCAAATTTTTAAGAAAAACCCATTTCAAGGAAGTTCAAAACAAATGTGAAGTTCGCGCCAACATCAACTTGGGATAGTTGCGCGTAGAACGCAAGTAACAGTTCTACAATTCAGTCCTTTGCGCAGCGTTGGAAGTTTTCAATTTCCCACCCAAAAAACAACCACTTGAGCGAAATAAAAAGGGTTACCAACCTGCTGCGTCCATTGCTGTCAGCTGCTTCCGATCGATGCCGAATGGGAAATCGACTGGTGTGCTTTGCGCCCTACGACGCGTCAATGCACGCCCGCCGGCAGCGAAAACGAAGTTTTGTTCCTTGTAACAAAGGATCGACCCCAAGGCCGGCCCCCAAACCCAGGAATCCGTTTTGAGGTAAGCAAATCTTCATTCAGAAGCGATTTTGGGACACCAAACCTTCTGAGTGACATTGTAATGACCAACTAAAGGCCAACCGAATGAGACTGTCCGCCCACTCGGTTGGCGTGAGTGTCGAGCAGCTGTCGGAAAGGCATTTTTTGATCTTGTAAGTCGATTAAAGGAGCATTAGGCGAACAATGAATAGTAGCCCAGATACCGGTTTGCAGGCGTGGAAAGGCTCGTACGAATAAATGCCGTCGCGAGGACCGCTCAACACGCCGATAGCCTAAGTGGACAGTCTCAGTCGGACAGACTTTAGTCCCACTGAACGCAAAAGCTGGAATTTGGTTTTCACTACCCTCTATAAAACGTCGAAATTTACATCACCGGAGGCGCGAGCGGCGCGCGCGACGCCTCGGCCTTCGTCTGCCCTACGCTCTCTCACTGTCTCTAACCTCCGCTCCACACCAGCACGCTTAGGAACCATGTGAATTTCTCCGTTTTATAGCCTGTATGTACGATGTATATACGCCCCTTTCACTTTTCGCCTTCATACGTCGGTTTTTCGCCTTCATACATCGAAATTGCGACGTGTTTCGCCACACCGCATCGCAGTGCGAGAGAAATTGCGGTAAACAACCGCCGATTTCAGTTCTTCAGTACAATATGTAAGGCGAAAACAGCACTTTCCAACACGTCATAACTTGCTTCGATTTCGTATCAATGATTTCACCGCCCTGCGACGTTGACCGGCCTAAGTCGCAGTGCGGGCCGCCCTCAGACGCCGCAGCCCTATCTTTGTAACGTGTTGGACGGCGTCGTCCTGCAAACTTGTTCAAGGGGCTCTAGAAACTCCTCTGATCTGAAGTATATCGTGAAAATAGAACCCCATCTCTACAAATCGCGAGTTTTGAGTTTTTTTGTTTTCTGCAGAACTCGGCACAATTTTACAGAAAACAAGTGAAATATGACCTTAATTGAGCAGAGAACAGTGAACGGCAAATACATACCTCACACCCTAGATAGGCATCGATTTTGCTCCACGGCGTCGTCTCGCTGGCCTTCGTGTGGGATTCAATGGATTGCCAGGGATATTGTGATGCAATGTTTGAGACACAATCATCATGAGGAGTTAACTTTCACGCGTGATCAAGCCCCGTTGCTCAGCTCTCACCTGGATTAGAGCCTTAATATATGTACATCTTCTTGACAGACCAGCCCAATTTCTTCGATCTGAATCCAACCGAAAGTGTTTGGAGGGTATTAGTCAGAGGGGTTCATGCAGAGTGGAGGCAGGACATGACTCTTTATGAGCTGAAATATACCAATGTTGATGCCAGGAGACATGAGCATTGCATGTTTCAAAGGTTGTGTTATTCTATTCCAAGTCTCTAGAACTAGTTGTAATCGCATTGGTGATAGGCTGTTTGAAGAATTTACGACCAACGCTGGTGTTCGTCAGGGTGATGGCATATCGCCACTACTGTTGAATACTGTGATCGATGCCATCATGAGGAAGGCCTTTGAAAACAGGAAAGGCGTTCAGTACGGTACCAATGATTACGTCACGGACTTGATGTTTGTGGATGATAGTGTTGTGTTCGCGGATACCGACGTTGAGGTCACGTATACAATTTCTAACATAGCACGGATTGCGAACTCCTATGGCTTGCGAATTAATAAGGATAAGACGAAGGTCATGGCATCAGACGGATCGCTTGCCTCTGTGCACTTCCAAGGAGCTGAACTCCAGCGAGTGAAGGACTTTCAGTATTTTGGATCAGTAGTACAGGAGAAGAAGGTGGCAGCAACGATGGAGATCCACAGCAGAATCGGACAGGCTTCTACAGCTTTTCCTTCGCTTGGCTGGTGTCTGTGGAAGAAAACCAACGTATCGATGACGACGAAGATTTGGCTTTTCCGAGCAGTGATTATTCCTATTCTTTTATACGGCTCGGAAACGTGGACACTGCTCAAGTCGGACCTGGCGAAACTCGAGTCCATCCAGATGTGATGCTTGCGCCAGATCCTCGGTATTACGCTTTGTAACCGCATACGCAACGAAATCATCAGGGAGCGATGTGACCAACAACCCACGATCGAGGACCAAGTCCATACCAGACGATTGCGATGGTTTGGACACGTATGCAGAATGGACGCGAGTCGACTACCGCACAGCATGCTATGGAGGAAACGTCCAGTGCAGTGGGAGATCCAACGAACCCCCTAAAAAGACTTGGCTGAAACAAATCGAGGATGATCTGAAGAAACAACGGTACAGTGTCCTTAATTCTAGATCTATTGCTACCTTTCGTTCTGAATGGAAGCGTATCGTTCATGCCGCTCGAGCTCCCATAGCACCTACTTCAACAGCAAAATAAAAGGCGGATAAACAAGCATTAATGAGAATCTCGTTAATTAGTGCCGGTCGACACCTGTAGTTAGACGTATACCTTGTCTTTGAGCGTTTTTTTTAGCGCGAATTTCCGAGTTTTTTATCCAATTTTATTTTTGTGATGACCAAATCTACATCCTCATGAAGAAAGCTCGAAAATCGTTTTTATCGCAAATACTAATTTTAACGCCTTAAGTATTCCCGTTCAGTTGTGGAGAGCTGGCCGCTGCTGACGTTCTGTGACAACCGATGTTGCAAGGACGGAAACGCAGACTCGGAGCGGAGGGAAGTCAGCGTTGCGACAACTAGTCTTAAAGGACTGTATACAAAGAGAAACATAGCAGTGGTTTTTGTTATGGGGTGAAGGTTGACGAGTTACACTGCGTGCGGTTGAAACGGCGAGTATCATCGACAAAACGGTTGAGATAGCAAAGCCGATAGACTCTTAGGCGTCATTCATAGTCCTCACCGCAAGCGCGGCACGCGCGTGACGCACGGGAAGGGCGGTGGACAACGAAAGTTCTAACCGCGCGGCACGCTCGGGACGCGCGGTAAGGACGTCCATAGTTCATCACCACCGCCATAGCGGCGCCGTCCAAACCGCCGTGGAGGTTTTACCGTTTCAATCAATACTAGCTTCTCGATTTGAGTCCACTCCCACATAAATAATTCTGGGACTACCCTGCGTTACCGCATACGCAAATGCAAGCCAGGAATTTCTGCGCAGGTCACAGTTAAGGCCCGACTTTCACTCACACTGCCATGACGGTGCCGCCGGAGATTTCATAGTGGTTTCCCGCTCGTCAGCCGCGTGCCGCGCGGTGAAAAGTTTTATAGTCCACCGCTCGTCCCGCGCGTCACGCGGTGCTGCGCTTGCGGTGAGGACTATGAAAGATGCCTTACAGCCGGTACTAGAACGCTCACCTTGTAGAAAGCATCAGGAACCAGCCAAGCGACCACATTCGAACGATCAATCTGGACGAGTTCGTATTGTGGGGGTTGTCGAATTTTTTTCGACTTACATTGTTTAAATTTAGTAGTTTTGACTGGTCTATGACGCTTCAAACGGCGCGGGCCTTCTACTAGGGGCCATACGACCCCAGTAACAAAGTTATCTCAGCGATTTTTATTCGGGCGTGTCTGCTGCCTTTTATTGACCACTTCAAAGGCAGTGGTCGCGATCAAATATGCTTGTCTTATTTCCCTCTCTAAACCCTTTTCTGGGTTCCATGTAGTAGGACCTATAAGAAAAAATCGCGAAAAAACCGCTGTTTTGGGCACAATTTGAAGCCTGAACTTTCTTGTCTTCTGATGGTGGACAAGCCCACTCCACATCATCTGCATCGATGATCTCTAATACAAAGAACATCAGCTAGCCTGAAGTTGAATTTCAATCAGTGAGCATTGACTAATCTAGTCAGAAACATTGACAGAAGTGCTTAATCTCATTGTTAGGCTGTTTTTATTAGGTAAATTTGTATTTATTTCTTCCTCTGAATGTCGATGATTTTTGGCCGCTCGTCATGAGACAGCGATTTTTTTAGGCGGCGCTTGCACTTTTGCACGAACTGGCTTCTTTAAGCCCTAGAAACTCTAATTCTTGCCCGTTTTTCACCGCGCTACCTTCATAGTTTTCCAGGTGTTTTCGATCTAAGCTGATTTTTGTAGTTTTTTTCGATACATTTTGAATGTACTATCGCACCTTCGTTCGCCAGGTATTCAATCGCACTGCAGTGTTTTATGGTTTCGAAACAGTGTAAAATGATCAAGTTTTGAAAAGTGTTCATGAAGAGTTCTGCGGAAAAATTCGTTAAACAGATAAGGAGCTATATTGTGTTTGCGGCAACATAAAGTTTCAGCATTATAGCGAAACGGATGTCTTTATGGCTGTGAAACACACTGTAATTCTCCACTTCCTAATGAGTTTGAAGCGAAAATTTCATGCAGTATTTATTACTCGTCCAAAAACACTAATGAAGAAAAAGTTAGGGACGAAATTCTCTTAGACTGAAAAATTCTTCAAAACGCCTTAAGACGTTGTTTTTCGCCCATTGCTCTTGGAAACTCTGAAATAGTGCTTGGTCGGCTAAATCTATATGTGTCTTTCGCAATCCAGGCTCCGACGAAGGCGAAACCCCAAACGTCAACCGAATAAAAATGTATCACCCCGGACAATTGCTCGATCAAGCGCTACTACAATCTCTTAGACGATTCCTCTGATCGTGAGATACATCACCAGACTGAATATAACAAGCTGTGTTCTTTCCCTCTTCCTGCTGCTGTTGATGGGGCTTAATTTGAAGGTCACTTCATGTAGCACATGATGCTCAAAAAGCCGACACTCCCTTGCAGTACAAACGGAGATATGGTTAGAATATATATCTTGTTGAAGCCTGTGCTCCCGGAAGTGAACCGAATTCTTGAATGCGATACCTACATTGCTTTTACTAAGGCACAGTTTAATTTAATTTAATTTAGTTTATTACGTCCAACGAACCCGCATAAACACAACCCTTGTTCGGCGAAACAGAACTGATGAAACGTTGTGAAGAAGGAAACCCCGCTATCTCACAGTCAATGAATTTCAAACTTGATAGTTCATTGTACCGCAAACTGACATAAGTTTGGTGTAGTTGGACCTTGATTGGAGGTAAAAAAAGTCGATAGCAGTTAGGTAATAAGTAAGCAAAAATCAAAAATTGGGTATGCACTGTTTATTAAATGAGAACCGGTAATCGTGAGAAGTGCAGCGAAGCCAAATTCAAATGATATCACAGCTGTAAGAACACCTTTGTACATCATTCACGGCCTACGGCATCAGAATCTGTTGTGATCAGAAATTTTATTTGATGGTGGAACGCGAAGGGGTGGCAGTCTTGTGGAACTCTTTTCCAATTCTCCTCGGATGGTATCTGGATTCTGAAATATGAAAGCTTCAGAGCTGAATCCATTATTATGGATTCATAAGAGGAGCATAGCACGAATGACTTCTTTTTTTGCTATCTGGGAACTTGAAGTGTTCTCGGCAAAAAAGCTATAATCAAAGAGGCTAAATATTACCGATCCGATGACAGATCCTCTCTGTGGCGGAGGCAATCGTGACTGTCCGGCTTGAGTTCGTTTTGCAGCACTCAAGTCACTCAATCGATTCTTGACTATAGGAATCCGTCCGAATATGCTGCGGAACAAAATGCCTCGTATCTCCACGATAACGCGTGACGTAGATCAGAAAATTATCCGTTGTCTGGAAGAAAAATCGAATAGTACAGCAATGGCAATATATTCTTTCACAGTATCTTTAGGTGGCTAATTGCGCTTTGACTTTGATATCTACCCTTTCAGAGAATGGGAAAGTCAGTAGATATAGATGATTGAGACCTGAACCAAGTGAGCCATTTGACAAAACTTGCAGATTCGTGATGATTTCTATCCCTTTTCAGTCCCTTACACCTTTGGAGCGGTAAGTCACACTAAACTATAGTTACCGCTTGTAGAAGTTTGTCTTATTGTTAGACATGCGGGATTGTCACTTGTGGTGAAGTATATGTAAAACCATTATGCGACGTAATTTAAAATGAAGAGAGACGGGTTGCGACAAAAATAGATACATTTTTCACGAAAGGTGATGTCAAGATGGTTAGGCTAGAGCCATATGGTTTACTGTGCTTCTCTGGGCCAAATTTGGTTCGCAATTGCGTTTCGACACGCTTTGCGGCCGCACGCGCTTGAATCGGTCGAGTTTCCAGCGCCAAAGCCGACTCGATGAGGCTTTTTATGCAGTTTTCTCAATTTTTTAAAGTTTCTAGCTACCAAAACTCACCTAGTGTCAACAGATAGGCGGGCTGCGGCGCTGGAAACTCTTCCGACTCAGAAGCAAGGGCCGCACTGCGTGTCGAGACGCAATTGCGGACCGGAATTAGGCCCAGAGAAGCACATCAGATAGCCGCGAAACATATGGCTGCGCACCACTCAACAGCCCGTGCGCCTATTACTTGCGCCGATCGATCGGCACGTTTCTCGCGGGTGTACACGACGCCGTGCAGGTTGCTGTGTGGTCCGCAGCCATATGTTTAGCGGTGCTCCCCATTATATCAGCCGGGCGGAGAAGCATAGGAGTACAACACTATACATTCTGTGACAAGCAACGCGATTAGCCATAATTCATATCGATTTTTGGTCGTAGCCCGAGGCGGTAAGCCCAACAGTTTTGGCCCTATGCTCTGGCCGGGAATGACAGGGCAATCTTCACTGTCGGGCAGCTTCCCTGAGATAAGGCACACCGCAAAAGGAACTGTAGTACTCAAAACGCTAAAGAAGGGAGTGCCGAAATACAGCTTCGGGGATCCGTTTGGCTCATCACGCTATAACAAATCCTTATCGAATTGATAGGTGATAAGTTCCTATCAGAACTTATCTGAGCACATTATCAGTCAGATCGATTGATATGATTTGTACAGGAGTCGTTTGGCCCCCGAAGTTGTATACCGCTATTCCAAAAGAAGGTCGACTGAACCGTTGTACATACTGGGTTATAGTACACTGTGTCGCTTCTGAACCCAACCATGTGGGTGTTTGCTGATTCCCATCAGCCTATGCTCTAATTCGGAATGAAAATTTACTTCTCTCTGCGTGTGGCTCGTGCCTTCCTTCTCCCCCCCCCCTGCACTTTCTGTCTCTTGCCTCACTCCGCACACGCACGCAAAGGAACAAACGAAATTCGCTTTCGAAATAGAGAATTCTCATAGTTTCGCTCTCCTATTTTGAATTTCTGTCTGCGTGCGTTTCTACGGTATCTTTCATAGTCATCATCGCAAGCGCGACACGCTCGTGGAGCGCGAGCCGCGCGAAAGCTCTGCCGGGAAACGAGACAACAAAACGCTTGACCCTGTTATTGACTGAATGCGATGACGAAACTCACCTTACTCAGCGTCATCGAGTATAATATCGTGGAGTACTTCTGCGTAATGTCAAACGGATTTATCAACAGGAGAAGATCCGGGACGAACAACAGTGACATCGAATTGAATGTGACCATCCCTGAGTAAATAGAATTTGAGTGTAAGGCTGCATATGCGCCATAACTCAACTTTATCCTTTACCAAGTGTTATCTTCGCATTCCTATGTGTCTTCTTCTGATGAGCGGAAAGACTTTGTAACGAGCGACCACGACTCTAAAATAAGGATTTTTAGATTGAACAATTCTGCGTACCCTAAAACTACAATCTTACCGAGCTTAGGTAGATCACAATGCTGAGATATACACCTGCGCTGCCAATATTGGCTAGTAACCGAATTCCAAGCATGACACCGTATGAAACCGGATGAGCTGCTCCATTGGAAGCTATACATAGCGCCGAGGTTGGCGTCTGGTCACCCCATATAAGCAAATAGTTGACAATGAGCAGCAAGAAAGTCAATGTGTATGGCACTGAAACACGAAATGTACTTCACTGTACATATGAGTAGGGTTCAAACAGAGACCACATACTTGATAGAAGTACTGCCGTGTAGGAGTGCCTTGCTGTCATATACCATAGCGGAATCACAGATGAGACAAGGAAGTTGATCGACATCGCCATTGGAACCAGACCAAGAAGTGGAGTGGAAATGTCATGGAGGAAGAGAGCTGGATGTAATGCGCACTCCCATCGCGGAGAGGTAGCCTTCACTGCAAAATAGAGGATTTGAGCATTGGGAATGGAAGAAAAAGGGGTATACGATGGCTGAATTCAAAGTGGCAGCTACGCTTACGCACGCTTTCCTGCTGCTTCGAGTCCAAGTCTGTGTACAGCGATGAGCATGAACGCGACCGCATAGATGGTGTCCGCCACACCTTGTGCAACAATCAGCAGAAATTCGCGACGTTTCCGATTGTGTTTCGAGCCGAGGATGCAGAGTGTCAGAATTCCATTCGATATGCAGACTATGGTCCCTAAAAACGGAAAACTACGAATCATACAGAGAGCCGCAAACCCGAAAAAAGAACTATATTGTCAATGAGCAGATTATGAGTTTGCCCATATTGAGGCGCTATCATACTACTCAACGCCAGCGCGGAACGTGCGTGACGCGCAGGCGTGGCATTGGCGTACGAATGGCCTGTTGCCACGCCCGCGCGGCACGTGCGTCGCGTTCGCTCCGCCAAGACGGCAACACGACTTTTCCACCATTTTCATTTTCATCCATCTTCCATTTCATTCCGTTTCATGATAAATAATTCCATTATCCTCTGCTATCCTGGTGTTATATGAGTGTACAGATTTTGCAAGTTTGAAAAAGTTAAGGCCCACTCTTTTTTCGCCTCTGGAGTATTCATAGTCTCCGTAAGCGTCTGACGCGCGTGGAAAGTATTCAGAGTCTGACGCCACGCACGCCCGCCACGCGCATGTCGCGCTGGCGTGGAGGAGTTTGAATAACGCCTAAGATCTCATTGGGCACTTCATATTTCCTTTAAGACTTATATCGCTTAGAGAGGGTCAATGTCTTCCCTTGGATCCAAGCATGAGTACCGAAAACCACTACATGGTTTACATTATCTATGATGAGGAAGGAGAGAGGAGGTCGGGCGAATGTGAGCTGTTCAATCCACGATTTCTAAATCCCTTGGCGATTATAGTTCAGGTAACCAGAAAAGGGATAGCTGCGGACACTTCAGCATACTGAACTGCGTCACGAAAAATGTGGTGATCGATCAGCGCACGCGATAGGCGCGCGGACTGCTGAGTGGTCCGCAGCTATCCCTTTCGCGGGTACACCCACCATACTACATCGCTCGTGGGATTTGATCAGAAGGCGCGCAAAAACGCGTTATCGCGCCTTTTCGTCCCTAGGCTCGCTTTAAACTCAACTCTGAGCGAAACTAGGGTGACGGCGTTGAGGGGAAATTAATGGTATACATTTCTTGGGTTCCGCTGAGAACTAAAGAAGTCTGACAATCAACCAACTCTATATGGGTCAGGCCATTGTCATAGTCGCATAAAGGCCGAACTGGGCCGTCCTCTCGCCACCCCAGTGATCCTACGCCGTCTCACGCCGTCCCTAGCTTGTCGGCTGCATGCCAATCGATTATGCGGTCGTACTCAAGCGCACTGCGGCCAGCTCAGTCGCGCCATAACGTGGAGGTTCATCACTTCAGCGAGCGAAGCATTGCATGCATATCGACCGGGACGACTGCAGCTGGATCAGGACGGACCAGGCGGGCTCAGTCCGGCCACATGATGGAGATCGTTTGACCTGTGTGAGCAGAGTATCACATGCGTATCAACCGGGACGGCCGCGGACAGCACAGGCGTGCTCAGTCCTGCCACAGCGGATGGTTTTATCCCCGATTCGCATGAAGTAGATGCCTACTGAAAGGGCTGGCTACAGCCGATCGGCCTACTATGACGGGTTCCTCACGGTATCGTATACAGAGAGCTGGCTGTTGCCGGACTTCTTTAACTCTCAACCTTGACAAGGGCTGTACCATTGAGTAGCTCTAAACGCCAGGATCATGAGTATTATACTAGTTACGCTTGAAGCCGAATTTAAAACGAGTTTTTTCAATAAGGATGAAAACGACGCGAAAACGCGTCCTTCTGACCAAATCCCACGGGAGGTATTGTCATTCAGACAGTCGAAGGGTAGTACGTCGGCACAATAGCATTAGTACTCCGGCACAAAGGGATCGGCAGCACCCGTACTGCAGCTACTGCTAACAGCAGGAGCTGCTGCCAACCAGCTGGAGCTCCTGCTGCTTGTGCTGGCATACAATCCCTTTGTTTCCCCTGGCACGCGCGATATTGCCAGCCCCTCTCTCCTAGTGTCTGCTGACACTCCCCTCCATTAATTTGTCTGATACTAATAAAAAATGCAGCATCCTCTTGTAAGACGGTGGCCGGTATACTCTGAGAAAATTTGCCGCGTCAGTGCCGGAGAAGCACCGCGACCCTCGAGTATGCCGCGGTGGTTCCGCGATAGTACTGCAGCGGCCCCGTGTTCAGACGATTCTGTTGCCGTGTCTTGAGCCCCGACATCGCCGCGATAGTACCGCAGTGACTCCGCGTTAGAACCGCGCGCGCTCCGCGAGAGTGCAGCAGCGAACCCGCTGTAGTACGATGTACTGTCCTGTGTGGTAAAACAAAATTGTCGCCGGTTCAATTACCCAAGTTTGAGGTACTTTCGGTATTTCCTTGGGCGCGAAAACTGCGGTAACATCTGTCCTTATCAGACAGAGGACGTAACAACCGCAGGTGCGTTTTGTTTTCTTAGGCCCCCCTAGTTGTATTATAATATTTGATTAACTTCGTACGAGATAATATTCCGGAGCCGCGGCGGCACTATCGAGGAGCCGCAGCGGCACTGTCGCGTTTCCGCTACGGCTCCGCGGTAGCGCCACCGCGGCTCCGATATAATGCCGCCTCGGTGCCTGTAGGCGGAGCCGCAGCGGTGATTTCTCTCAGAGTATAAGGCGGCCAGTCTCGCTGAAGGGCTGTTGGCCATTTGAGGCCGGTCAGAGAACGTGACCTTGTGTCACTTTCCGAACGTTAATTTTGAAAGCTGAGGGGATTATCTCAATGGCCCATAGCGAGGGAAGTCTTCTCGCTGTAGACCGTGGCGAAGACAATGCCATTGTTGCGGACCGCGGCGAGGTTGGCCTCCTTGCTGGTGGCCATGACAAGGATCATACCCTACACTGGTAAAGAGGGTGGCAGTCCGAATTCTTTCTCCGTTTACAGAACAGGCTGTCGATAACTAGGGGCAGAAGGCCAGCATAACATCGGTATGGATCGTGAAGAGACTTTGCGTTCACTGTTGAAGGTCGGCGCAACCGCGGTGCACCTATGTTATAGCATAAGGCACCAAATTTGCGCCAACATTCAACAGTGAGCGCAAGGTCTCTTCACGATCCATGCCGACGTTACGTTGGCAGGATATGCTGCCGTTGCCAGCAGCTCCTGATCACAACGCGCGTTAGTATTCGATGTTTGCCCTGGAGTACAAACGCTATTGTGCCGACGTACTACCCCTGGATTGTCTGAGCAGTCGTCGGGATGCGAGGCCAACCCCTGAGGCTTGGCTATACCTTGTGCTCGTGATCAATTTGTTCTAAATTGGTTCTTAGTGCAAAGTCAGCTTATCAAAAGCTGAGGAAGCTATTCAAAAAACTGCAAAAATATTTATCGGGATTCCGTAGATTGACGAGCGCTATTGTATGATTGACCAACAAGGTGACAATTACGCAGTCCCGCAGCATTGAAATACATTGATTATGCTCAATTCCTATGAACTATTGCTTTGAGGAAACACTCCTCAAAGCTACAGTCCAACTTATACCTGCAAAGACATTGCAGAGAGAACATTCTAAAAATCAAGCAGCGTTCTGCCAAGCACGCGCTTCGTAACAAAGCACTTTTGAAAAGTCAGTATGGAATCAATACTGAAAATAACTGTGCAATAGGTTAGGTCTGATTGTTCATCTCGGCAACTTATGCAGTACTACCTTTATAATTACAGAGTGATTCTACATATAGGAGGCTCTTGAACTGCGTTAGTAGCAGCTTGCTGACTGTTGTCGGTCTCTGCCTCGGCACTCGGCTGGCCCGGCAGTGCGCCTTTGATGGGGGAGATGGGAGATCGCATCTCATGAGCCTCCCGAACATAAGACTAGATTTTCAATTACCCCAAAATTTTGTATGCAGCTTCATGAGGACTTTAAGGATTCCGTAATGCTGCCGAATTTAGGAAGACAGTTTCGAAAGTGACAAAGTTGGCAACGAAAACGCCTCCTGACATTACCTCGCATCAAAATGCTCCCCTTTAATTTTCGGAAGAAACATTTGTACACCGCCTCTTTTTTAGCGCTTTTCTTGAACAAGATTCTTCCTTGCTAGGGTTTGATTCTAAACCAAGGAAGTTCAAAGTGACATTTTTACATCCAGTGGGGTAATGTAATCGATCTCTTCAGCTCACGCCTATGCCCGTTCTCTGTCCTCCAGCGGCTGTTAGTCGCTATTATTCTGACGAATGCAGCAGCATATCCCCTCTACCCCCTTCCCCCCCCACCAACCCTCACTTGCCCCTAACCCACATCAAGTTCTTCCATTCGTTGCTGTAGCACGTGGTTGAGGGATTGTGTCTAAGGATATGTGTTATAATGCAAGCGGGCTGCGTGCATGTGGCGACAATGAAGGAGAGTTTGTGGGCTAGTTTGAGTATTATCATGCGTGCATGTTGCGTGTGTGTGCAAGTGTGTGTGTGTGTTCATGCGTGCATTTCGCCTGCGTGGGTGTGAGGCCGGCGTGTACTTGTGTGACCAACATCTGGTACGGCGGCTCATAATTCACCCTACAAGCGATGCGACGAAGTGTCCATCATATGAATCGAGTGAAAGTCAATATTCCTGGTAATCGCTGCATATTCACCACACCGGAACAAGAGGCCTCGATCGTGCCGTACACATACTGTGCTTCTCTGGGTCAAATTCCGGTCCGCAATTGCGTCTCGACACGCTTTGTGGCCACACGCGCTCGAGTCAGTCGAGTTTCCAGCGCCGAAGCCGAATCGATGTGGTTTTTTTTGCACAGTTTTCTCCAATTTTGTTTAGATTCCAGTTTCCAAAACCTACCTAGAGTCAACAGATCGGCGGCTATTGCGCTGAAGACTCTTCCAACTTGAAAGCACGCGGCCGGAAAGCGTGTTGAGACGCAATTGCAGACCGGATTTTGGCCCAGAGAAGCACAGTATTTCATCCACTCTTACGCACGAATGGAACACAAATGCACGCAACACGCACGCGTGAGCACACCTACAAACACGCACGCAACACGCGCAGTTGGACACGAACGCATGTACACTCACGCATGGAACACGCACGTATGTGTACACTCACACTGGTGCACAAACTCAATAGCACGCACACGACACACATGGATGGGCACACACGCGCACGCACGCAACAATGCATATGCATAATCCATCATTCACGTCTCTACGACAATAAAGGAAGGATCCAACGAGGAGTGAAAGACCAGCAAGGATAGGGGGGGGGAGTTGTTGCTCTCGTGGGGAAAATCGTGACAGGCAGTTGCTGGAAAAGTGAGAGCGGGCGAGAAAAGAAGAGGCACCACCGCTGATCAGCTGCACTACTCCATTGGAAATGAAAGTATTTCTTGAAGTGCCGGCTAGAGCTCACCGTAAGTGATGGCGATGATTACGAGGCCAACAGGATTGCACCTGTTCAGAGAAATAGTGAAGGAGAGTAAAGTGAAGAAGCGGAAGTAACAGGGTGGATAGCTTTCTAGTTATACGCAATGTTTCATTATCGCCCTCCTCATCTCCGCCATTCACGTATTGCATTGATATCAACCACGTCGGCCACACCGGGTGATTTTCTCAGTCTAACCCCACCATGTTGTTCATATGTATCGATCGGGTGGATGTCGGCGGGTGTTGGGGGATGTCGGCGGGGTTTTTTGCATCCCACTCCCAATGCTTTCTGTGTGTATCGACCGGGCTGGATACGTCGGCTCAACCAACTCTGACAGGGGTCTGAAAGCGACCACCTTGGGCACGACCCGCTTCGCTCACCACCACAGGCCACACCCCTTCTTGATTTCCGAGCTCAATACACGCTCAATGGGTGGATGAATTCCAACCGTGTCTACGTTTTTCAGTTCACTACCGGTTAATCTCCTAATCTTGGCTCGCTCCCGTGCAGCGACAGTGATTTAAGCGAAATACAGGGCTGAGACAACTCGCCCACCAATTTTTCGCCCTAAAAATACGAGCATCTTCAAGGAGCCATAACTCCATGGGGCACAATGGCACCATTGTGACCTGCAAGTGATCCGCTCCAAGACGAGCATGGAATCTGATTGATAACTTTCAGGTTGTTCTGTAGTTTTAAGCTCAAAACAAAGCTCAAGCAAACACTTTGTCAATGCAATCTTTATAAATTTCCAAATTCAAGAAAAGACAAATTTGAAGGGACCTACCTATTCGACAAGGGCGCCTAAACCCGAAAAGCGCAACCGCATGCGTTCTGACCGGAAGATACGAACGGTATTGTAGTCAACAATGCAACAATATCTTATAATCTAATCTTTTAATCACTTGGCACAAAGTTCCTTCTCGATTTGATAGTTCTGCTGGCTATAAGTGATAAAGTCTGTCCGAGAGAGACTGTCTGCCCACGCGGTCGGCGTGAATGTCGAGCGGCAGTTGCAAAGGCATTTTTGGACAAGCCTTCCCACTTCAGCAAACAGCAGATAGAAATGTCTTCCACAATTTGTCTATTTAACCTGCTAATCAGTTTACAACTCCGAAAAACGCCTGTGCGATGGGGCTCGACACGCACGCTGACCGCGTGAGCCGACAGTTTTATTGACTTTACATAGCTTTTGTCGACTGCAGGAGTCGCCTTTCTTTCCCGATGTTTGCAGAGGTAACACAAAGCCCTGTTGCCGTTAGCCTACCACGCTTCCACCCTTCCCTTCACCTCTATTACTGCATCACTCACAAATCTTACCACTTGTAAATGTCAAATTTACCTCTCTCATTGTCAGCAGACAAATTAAATGACAATCCTAGCCAATTGCTATGTACTTTTCCCTCACTCACAGAAAAACTAGACCTCACATGAGACGCGTGTACTTTGGTTGGATGGGGGTTCGCGATAGAAATAATACTTGAAGTTACCGAGAAAAAGTAAAATTTCAAAAAGGGCGCCAACCTGAGTGAGCTGTTCTATGTAATCTATGACTTGCACTTCAAAGGCAATGTTCTCTCACCGATACTTTGAGGTTCACCATTGACTACTCTCACGAGGAATCATGCGGGCGTAAGATTCCGTCAGAAGTTTTCCCACTTGCGGGAATTGGCTGACTTACATATACTTCAACGAGATGGAAATCGTTTTTTTTTTGAATAATTCGTGCTTGAAATTCCGTCAATGCCTCAAGGAATCACAAAAAGGACATTTTCATAGATTCTCGAAGAGGTAAGGGGGAAATTTCAGGGTGTTCCAGATTTTTTTCCGAGATGTGGTTCGAAACGTTTCACTCAGGGTTTTCAGGGCTGCCGAACACAAACCTGGGCTGCGATTCACGGAATTTCTATCTTCGTGTTAACGACTGGTGATAGTTTGGCAATTGTCTGCAGTTTAATTACCCCCAAACCAAGGCTAAAACGTGGTCATCGTTTGTGACTGCCGCACCCAAGATCCGCTTGTCGCTATTCTGAGGATTAGTGTTGGTTACGATAGGCAAAATGCCATTGAGTTGGCGTGGTCGGCCTCACGTTAGCGTTACGTTTTTTCGTGGCGTGAGGTTCCCTAACCTCGCTAGTCAGGTATGAGCTTTTGAGAGACTGTGTATGTTTCTTGGTCAACTCGGATACGCTCTCTTCGAACCTGAACTCGGATTTTGCCACGGACATCTCTGAACGAAGTTATAAACGTTTTTGAAGCTTCGTGAAAAGGTAAGGTTACCCCATCAGCCAATTTTCAGGGTGTTTGGAAAAACATTTTCGGATTCGGCTCAAAATTTTCAGCTATGGGTTATTCAGAATCTGGGGTTTGTTTGTCGCTAGACTTATGGTTACTTTAGGTTACGGTAGGCATTATGCATTTTAACTGACTTTGCCTACCTTAACATTTCGGAAATCAAAAAATGGACCTCAAATTCGTGTTTGGCGTCCCAAATAACTTCCACAGTGAAGTTTTGAGTCAAATCTGAGACTTTGACCAAGCTACCGTATACCAACCGTAACCTACCGTCATCTATCAGAAATCGACAAGCGGATTACAGATTCGTGCTTAGTACTTCAATTATTCTTCAGAGCAACAATTTGAGCCATATCTATGATAGCACTCCGGAAATCGGCAAACGTCGCGATTTGCCATCAAGTTCCCCCGATGGGAAGCTTTGAACGAATTATGTCTAAAAGCTCGGAAAATCGTCGAATAAACCATAGATTCGTGATCAGCGCCCCAAATGACCCACCTGGAAGGATTTTGAGTGAAACCTGCAACATTTTTTAAACTCTTTCAGAGATATAAATAGGCGCCCAACCGAAAATCCGCACAAGTCCAAAACGCTCAGTCTGTGCAAAGTTTGGAAAATGTGCCTTAACTCAAAATTTGCCCAGTGGGGTAGTTTTGGGGCTAAACACAAGCATGTCCGTTTCCGAATTTCGCAAGCTCTTATGCGCGTTTTCGACAGAAAAAAACGCGTGAAATACGAACTTTGACCGGCTATAAACTTTTTTTTCGCAGATGTCCGTAGCAAAATCCGAAATCAGATTCGGAGAGAGTGTTTCCGAGTTGACCAAGAAACATTCACAATCTCTTGAAAGCTCATACCTGACTAGCGAGGTTCCCTAGTTAGTTATCAGAAAATAGCCAAATGAAGGTCGAACTCGTCTTAACCATCAAAAATTATCCCACAGCAAAGGTCTGAGCCGAACCTTAGCTCAACCAAACTGCCGTATACTCACCCAACCTTACCGTACTTTTGACAATCAATAAACGGACCTTAGGCGCTATTTACACTCCCCGACGCCAGCGCGGCACGCGCGTGGGCGTGGCGGTAGAGCATAAATGTTTTCTACGCGCTTGACGCGCTTGCGGAGACTATGAATACTCCAGCGAAGAAGCCATGACGGGGCGGAAAAAAAGTGTGTCTTAACTTTTCTAAACAAATACATAATGTTCACGCGTTCACCGTCGCGATAGCAGTGGAATAAGCTATCACGGAACGGAATAAAATTGATGATGGATTAACAATGAAAATGATGAAAAAGTCGTTACGGCCGTCGCCGCCACCGCGAAGCGGGCGTCAGGCCATTCATACTCTAACGGCACGTCGAGGAGTATGAAGAGCGCCTTAGTGTGGTGTTAAGCGCTTTGAATTGCTCAGGGAAAATGTTAAGTGAAGTCTGTCAGAGCATTTTAGAAATCGCCGTATGCCAAGTTTGGCCCTCAAAAAACTTTTAACGTTTTCTGTTGTGCTCTAGATTACTTGATCATGCATTTAATTTTGAATATCATGCCTCGTGCACATATTCTTGATATCTGTTTTGAAAATTGCGTCAAGCATGATCGCAGAAGCCAAGTCAGTTGTCAAGTCTCCTAAATTCTCAGATGTTTTTCTATGAAGTTTCTTTGAAATTTGGTGTTCATGTTTATCAGGTACATAGGGCGAGGTGTGTTTGGGCAAACCACTTATTTCAATCGACTTATTGAGTGATTCAAAAATTATCCCTTCTGGAACAATCGCCATGTTGGTTTTTCGAGAAAAAAATTCGCTTTCTCCTAGTTACCAACTTTTCGATTGACACAAGGGCCATTTTTTTAAATTAGCGATTTCTCGGATTATTTGAATATCACGCTTTCTTGATCGGGAAAAGTTATCGGTCATATCGTCTGTCATCGTGAACGTTGCATTAATGCCCAAAAAGTGTCAATAAGGGTACTGATATCTATTTGCTCGTAATAAGCCGCTCAAGGAAAAGGATCACGATAATTTGGGTCGCAAGCGCATACTGGACGAATTACGTCCCGCATCCGCCATGATTGTGAGCAATGAACACACAGATTGCCTTTTTCAAATTTCACACCCAGAATTGGTTCCAGAAATGTTATCGAATGCTTCTCTGGCTGTGGCTGCGAGGGTTCAAACGTCGTTCTCTGCATCGATGTACTACACAACTTTTAAAGATTATAAACTGAGCTAATTAGAAAATGTTCTAGTCCGCAGCTCTGACGTATTCAGACGGCAATATTTCTTCGACTGATGTCCTATCGGACTATCACCTGCTCCCCCATTTTCATAGCCAGTACGGCCAAAAACAACTCGAAAGTGGAAAGATGGTCTAGCGCCGGGTAGCTTCATTCCAAATGCCGTACAGGAAGGGTGTCACGTCTGTCCGGACTATGAGAGGAAAAGTTCGAGAAGTATTGAGCTTTGCTTGAAAACTTTGATGATAATTGTAAAAGGTAAGACTATATGAAGACGTACCGCTCGTTCTCACACCTAAAGTCCATCCAAGAAAGACTGTCGGCGTGCGTGTCGAACGCCTGTCACGGAGGTATTTTTCGAACTTGAAAATCTGCGAGCTGTAATACTTGGCAAGTGGTGAATATTATCGCAATCAGCTGCTCGCAATCATGGGAAGGCTCATTCAAATAAACGCCTTTGTGACGGCCGCTCCACACGCACTCCGACCGCGTGGGCGGACAGTGTCATTCGGACAGACTTTACATGCAGTTGAGATTGAAAACACTAACAATACATAGAGGGATTATCATCAGGTTGGGGTTCTCACCAAGCCGCACTCTTCGCGCGACACCTCGTTTTTCGATACTCGGACTACGATCCTGTGCGTAAGTCTTTAAAAAAACTACCTTCGGCTAAGTATAAATACATATTCATAGCGAATGGTGTCATCTTCTGTTCCGCACTACCAGAAGTATTTCCTGAAATTGAGTCGAGTACAGCATTAGGCTGTTGCATAGAGAATATAATGAAACTCCTTCCTCACTCATGATTAGTGCGGGTACGCCCCGCCTCTCATGATGAGGGCGGAAAAGTAGTATTTCGCACTCAGAATGAAACAATGTCAAGACTTCATTGTAGAATAAACATAAAGATAATGCAAGTATAGGATGGTATGGAATGAACAAGGAATAGGAGAAGTGTTGCTAAATTGGACAGCACGTGCTGCCCGTACAGCGTATATGGTCTCCTTGTCAAGTTCAGTCTAAAAAGCAGACGAAGCGCGATCATCATGGAGAGCCGTGCTGCGTTTGCGACACGCGACGCTCTTCTTCCCCAGGCCCATCCACTCACTAGACTGAATTTTACAAGGAGACTATGTATTAAGGCAAAGGGCAACCAATGATGCCAATGATGTCAAAGAAGGCACGAAGGTCAGAGCTGTGAGGATGAAGCCGTCGATCGGAATATCAAAGGTGAAGTCATCTAGTTTGATTTAACACGAGGAAAAATATATCGAGCTCTTACTAGACAATTACCAGAACTAGTTGCCAGAGCTACTCATTTAGCCATGTCTTTCTGAGCGACTTCTTTCCGGGTAATCACGAGAACACTATTTTAGTTGCCCCTAATAGTAAAGAAAAAGTTATTAAATTTTTTTCCCTTCCAAACTTCTAACCTCTGGGGCTCTGAACCCCAATATGAGACTCGTTTTCAGTATTTTGTACGATCACGACAGATAAATGTTGTTATTGTTACGTAGCTCGGTCAAAACTTTTCTTTTACTCTTACTCGGGCAGCTAAGATTTTTTACGAGTACCCTACTTCCTCTAATAGAAGTACACCTCTATTTTAAAAACACCTCTATTTGAAGTACACCTAGATAGGAAGGCTGAGTATTAGAAGTACACCCTCTATTTGAAGTACACCTCTATTAGAAGTACGTCTAAAATAGAGGTCTGAGTATTAGAGATACAACCTCTATTTGAAGCACACTTCTTTAGACTTCAGCGAACATCGAGTGACCAAGAAAAAACAGAGCTGAAATTGGTGTTATTCACGGTAAATGCACGGAGTTGTTTTAGGTGATTGACAAGGATTAATGTTTGATCAGGTTTATTCATTCAAAGTTTACTTGTTTTGGCTCAAGATGTTGGCTTTAACGGTCCTCGAAAAGCCTAGCTTCACCAGCGTTGTGAAGATTGGATCCTTCGAGTAAAGGGATCGTTTACACGACGAGGACATCAGGAACCACCAGTGGTAGACTTTATCTATAGCGGATTGTGGACGCAAAGAACTGTCCTCTGGAAAAGCTGTTGTCAAGTCGTTCAGGAATTGCGCTTTCTCAATCGCTCTGGACGGCTCGAAAGGCGATCAGTTCTCTTGTTTTTGAGCCTAACGACTCGATTCCTATTTATCTCTCTCTTCCTCATAAAGAACGTGTCAACGAAAACGACACCGAAATTATACAATTTTTGGAAGAAATCAGCTTGGGAAGGGTGTGAATAAAGATTTTGAAAATATGATATCAGTGAATGGGAAGCCTCAATTCGATTGAGCCTAACAATAAGTGGCTGAGTGGCTAAGTTTTCATGGTTGCGGTCTGAAATTTCAATACATACAAATTTTCGGTGCTATACTGAAAAGCTCTGGCGAAGATGCGACCAGTCTTATCACTGGAAATTTTTAAAAGTGAGTAGAAGTACACTCTCTATTAGAAGTACACCAAAATAGAGGGCTGAGAATTAAAAGTACAGCCTCTATCTGAATGACACCCCTAATAGAAGTACATATGAAATAAGGGCCTGAGTATTGGAAGTACATGTACTTCTAAAAGAGAAAATACGGTATTTGGAGGGTAGTCGATCAGAAAAACATGGTTACATAGACGGCTCTGGAAACCCGATTTGGTCAATTCTCTGTTAGAGGTGTGCGGTATAGCTTAGCCCCTTCACATAAACTCAGATTACGTCCTTTTAACATCACCTGCTGACACAGTCCCTATGCGGAATATTTCCAGACGAGATTAGGGTACACAAGGATATCGGAGACTGTCTTGCTCTACAATATACAGTCAGTCAAAGTCATTTATTACTCTGGAGAGTCGGAACTCGATAGCAGACAATTTTCGCGTCATTAAGGAAATGAAGAATATTCAGGATTCAGATTATTTGCAACCCTTATTATAAATGGCTGTACGGTGTCTAACGCGAATCTTGATCGCAGCACAGGAACACCTTCAAAATTTTGTAAAAGAACTCGAAAGAGATTTCATACATATGTAAATATTTCTACACTCCAACTACATCAGCTTCTCTCTATAAACCTAGCCTAGCTTGCTACATACCCTAGTTCTTCACAGCTGGAATATGACCACTTTCACTTTGTGATCTGAACTGAGCGTTACTCACATGTTGTCACGGGGCCAGCGCCGGACAATGCACCTGTTTTTAATCGGGGAGCAAAGGCAGGGGTCTTTTTAGAGAAGGGCTACGTCAGGCGATCTTGCCATTTCTCGGTGCTTGCCTCTCGAAGGAAAGAGGCAGTAAGGATGGCACGAAATTAGAGATAGCCAGATAAATGTAGTCGTTGACACAGCCGCGGTAGGATAAAGCTCTTCCGAATGAGACTGTCTGCCCAAGCGCGGCGTGCGGATCTAGCACTCGTCGCTAAGGCGTTTTTTTCAAATCTCTGGATCAATCAGAGAGAATTTTGTACGAAAAGAAGAAAAAATCCCAGACAGCTGTTCCCAGCCGTGAGAAGACACGTCTGAAGGGTGATTTCAACGGCCGCTAAAGGCGCATGCCGACCGCGTCAGCAGACAGTTTCATTCGGACATACTTTAAGTGATCGAGCCTCGCCGTCTGCATGCGGACGCTCCGCATGCCCACATGTGCTATTCTCCTTTCGGAGCCGAATTTACTGTGTTCCTCCCCGCGCTTGTGCGGAGCGAGGCGGCGAGAAAGTGTGGGGGGGGGGAGAAGGAAACGCAGGGAATGCGCGCAGACGCACGCGATAAACAGAACTAAACTCCTCTCCGAAACTATATCTAGTGCACGTGAGCACACGTCGCGATCTCAAACAGCTGAAAAAGCTCGATCGCTTAGCCCACTACGTCTGTGCCAGCGATTAGCTACCCATGATGAGGGAGGCTTAAGAATTCCATAAGACCAAATGCACGTCTCACGGTTTCATGTCAACAACTTTCCCAATTCGACGTAATTTCTCCTGCGATCAAGTGGTCAGGTGCTCAACCGCTATATGACAGCAGAGCTTCAGGACCGTGGTGGCTGGGCTCCTTAGCCGTCAAGCCAAATTATCACTTCGGCACTCGATCTCTCGTTAGAGTAGGGAGCCGTCGGTGCTCGGAAGCTTGCCCCTGTGAAGCTGCGTTCGCCCCCTCTGGTTTGTGTGAGTAACAAACGCTTACCCGGAAACCATGCTGTCAAAATCGATGCGAATGCTCATTCTGAAGGCCTCCGGACTTCTTGGCAGGATGAATGTGTTGCGCATTGACACTTTCGCAGTTTAATGTGCGCACAGTTTTGCGTACAACGTTGTTCTGCGGTCTACAAATTCGAACACACCGTCGCCGAAATTTTCCTTCTGCTATCACATATTTTTAGGAACATTCCTTCATTTCGTCCTGTTGCATCCCCAGCATTTCGGAGCCAGTGTTGAGAGCATGACAAGGCCCATAAAATCGGACGTTAGACATAAATCGGGGTAGAGGCGCAGAGGGAGCTATTTTCTTCTATTTGCCACCAAATGGTATTGTCAAACACACCTGAGGGGTTAAACGTTTCAGCTCTGATAGCAATAACGTCTAAATCTGTAAAGCATTATGGGAATTTCTCAAATTGTACAGCCGGCATGGATCGCACTTGTGACTTTGCGTTTCTTGCTGTGCGTTGGCGCACACTCAATGCGCATAGGTTATAACATAGAGTTCATGTAATAATTCTAGTCTGATGAATGGACGAGGCAGCGACGGTAGATCACTCCGCGCGAATCGAAATCCCATTCTCCAGTGAGGCTCCGTCCATACGTGGCGAGAGCGTGCGATTACGCAAAATCGATGATCATCGTGGGCGCACGATTCGTTAGCCGCTCCTAGGCGCTCCTTCTCGCGCGCCCTCGCCCGCTCGCTCTCGCACGCTTACGCCGGCACCACGAAGCAAGCAGCAAGTTTCAAGCTCACTGCTCCATCACTAATGCAGGTGGCACTAAATCTGTAGCAACATTACTGCCCTTGTTTTCCATAATCCCACCACGGAAGTAGAAAACCGTGGGAAATCATCAGCCGTTGCGCCGACTCGGGCGATTGATCACCCGATCAAACGTTTTCAATCGAATCAACACGAGGTGGGGGGTGTTTTCAAGTGTTGATTTGCGGTCAGCGTTGAGGAGCGTCGAGAGGCGCACAACAGCGGGAGCGCCCGCTCTCGCGACGTATGGACGCTGCCTGAGGCCGCCAACCCCGCACGGCCAGCCGCCTGGTCCATGCGTCAGACTAAATCGAAAACGGAAACCATACATGCACCGAACATGGGCCAACGCGCAACAGAGAACGGGAAGCATCAGTCCGACTCGTGCCGACAATAACTAGTTTTCCACCTTTCCCTACCCTGTCTGCACTCTAGATTTTCGGCTTAAGCGTCCCAAACCCTAAATTAATGCCCTACTAAGAGTTTCGCCGTAGCCATGTCTGCTCATTCGATATGGTTCTTACTCTATTTATCCCCAACATATATCCCGTTGTGTTTTCTGGGTCGCTAAAATCCCGATTAGAAATAATGGTTCTTGAAAGAAAGTTCGATTTGTCCATGCGAATTTTTATTGTAGTATCTATTGTGGTGGAAACAGTTATCCGGCCCTCAACTGTCACGCCATAATACGCGACTTTGTATTCAAAACTGGCTGGGTTCAGAGTACTACTGTACTGGATTCGCGTTTGAAATACGTTCTGAACGTATTCTATACAATATTAATAGTATACAATCAGCTCTCGTAGTTTAAGATGGGGTTTAGCGTTTAGCGTAATGACCGATGAATGAGGGAGTGGGAATGAAGTTGCTGATCGTGAAAAATCAGAGTGGGAAAAAACAAAGTTAAGCGGCGAACTCGAAATTTTGAGTTTTCCTTTGTATACAAGATGCTAACATCTCCACAGAAGTGAAGATGCAACGCAGGAAGAGAACGATACATCGTTGAAAATGCTCTAAAGAAACTTCCAAATCCATACCGGGGCCGAAATAATCCGCTGTTCGAGGCTATATCTTACTCCGGGCTCTGCACTCAGGTCACTCTAACTACTAAACTATGATTTTGTCTTTAATTAATCTGGCCACTGGAATAGTTTGCTTGCAGGATTCCGGGTGGGTGAGGAAAGATTGGAATCAGTCGGTCAAGGATTCTAGCGGAGCGAGTAAACGCGCTCCATTTAATGTAGTTTGAAATTCCGCACTAGAGGGGACCGACATTCCTTGCAACCTTTAAAGGCACAGGACACCCACAAAATTATTTCTCAGATTTTATTATTATCTTGGAGAGAGCCGCTCTCTGATCACAATGGTATCTCTGACATCGTCCAAGACACCCTACGAACGAAGATATGGCTCCTTGAGAATGCCTGTATTTTGAGAACAAAAATTTCGTGGACGAATTGTCTCAGACCTGTTTTTCTCTTCACTCGCAATCGCTGCACGAGAGCAAAAGAGGATGAGGAGATAGACCGGCAATGGACTGAAGGACATGTTGTGAATTCATCCATCCATTTAGCCGCTATCGAGTTCGTAAATCTTGTAGGGGGCCGGGCCTGTGGTGGTCGCTTATATCTCGCTTATTTGGACGAATTGAGATCTCGCATTTGGCACGTCTTATATAGGAGGGGTCTATTACACAATCAAATAAAAATCACAAAATTCATATGTGAGATTGTATTGTGCCTTCAAAGGAAGGGTTCGCCATGAAAACGATTTTGGAGCTCTCTTCATGACAATGTAGATTTGGTCACCACAAAAGTAAAAAGAAGTGAGAAGAGTGAAAATTTACAGAAAAACGCTCAAAAACAAGGTATAGTGGCTAATCACGGGTGTCTCGAATTTTCGAGATTTTCGTTGATGCTTGTTTATCCGCCTTTTGTTTTACTGTTAAAGTAGTCAGTAGTCTCCAGAAAAGCTAAGAAATTACTTTCAAAGCGAAATAAAAGTTAACAAAACAGGCTTTTATAGAAATCTCACTAATTGATTTCGGGAGGACACCAAACAATAACTTGTTCCTGAGCGTTTTTTATCCAATTTTTTACTTATTTTCACTTTTGTGATGGCGAGATCTACCGTTCCATGGGGACAGCACAACAACAGGTTTCTATCGCGAATCCTGCCTTTGAATTCAAAGCCACCCATGAGCTTATTAGCATTTGTCTTTCAATAACAATCTCCGTTTCTTTGCTACAACTACATCCTATTGATCTTTTTACTCCTTTTAGTGAGTCAGCAGCAGTTGAACAAACATAACCTAATCCATCATGATCAGCTGGTTCTAGTGCATTGTCTTTGTCTGGGAAAGGGGACTCTATAACGACACGGAAAAGAGAATTTGTAGTTCATTTGCGGTGAGAACTGCTGACATCATTGATTCGCAACCCTAAGCTCATTTCCCATTCCTGGTCATAATTTCCGGCGTTTGATCATCGAGCTTTACTCACATGGCTCTCGCTGGCCGGCCGGCCCGCAGTGGCCAGTTAATCACAACTATTTTCCCTATTCGGACATAAACATTAACTATACCGTAGTTTCAGCCGAGATTAGATGACTCATGCAGTGTTCGCGAATGAAAATGAAATGGCCTATGCGTGCAGAAGAAGGTACAGCTCACTGCGCATTCAACTACATACACGAGTTTGTATGTGATGAAGCTGAGCGGTGGTGTAGGTTTCTTCATGTACGATTTACTCGTTGTTGAGGTTTCCTGTTGATTTATGAAGATAGGATCTCATATGTATCCAGTGTTTCTCACGAATAGAGCTCCGCCGGACATTCATTATTCTGACAGAAATCACTGTAAGACGTTGGTTTTTTTTTGACCAAAATTTCATCAATCGATCTTTGAGAAAGGAAGAGTCGATCCCCAGGAATCGCAATGTTATCACGTAATCCTCCTACATACTACATATGTTTTGCTAAATTTGTGAATGCGTGTGTGTGAGTACGTACCTATGTATGTGTCTATTTCTCTATGTCATTGTGTAAAGGCAGTGTTCACGATTAAAACCGTTTTTTGGTTACCCTCCTTGCTTGTTTTGAAAACGGCCTCATGCTGATTCCAATGATGTCTCCGAAATCGTACAAGACCTTCTGGGAACGGAGTTGTGGTCCCTCAAAAATTGAGTTAGGGAAAATGGTGGACGAGTTGTCCGAGGCTTGTAACTTGCGTATTTCGCAGCCGATGTATGCGAGCTGACCTGAGTAAAGATAGAAGTTGAGAATGAAGGGAAGAATGTGGCTATTGATTGGAAATCATCGCTCATCTCACGATCTTGAGCATTCATTTGTTCACGTCGGTGGGCGTGTGATGCGCTTTTGAGGTTTGCCTTGCGCTCGAAATGGCAACTTCAGGCTCTTTTGGAGCTTTTCCTGGCTCGTTTTCATGCGTTCTTTCGACGGCAACGTTACATTGTGCCCCTACACTACCCATTCCTAGTGGAAACTGAAACATATTTTTTATCGTGAACACTGCCTTTTAAGGCAGCAGCACGATGAAATTCGCTCTCGTAATTCTCACAGCGTATGAAAGGTCTGGAGCTCTTAAATACATCTGCGATGAGAAAATTCGAGAAAAGTGATCGAAAATCCGTTTTCTTGGCCCAAAAATATCCAGTGTTATCAGCACTGAATCAAAAGAATGGAGCGATTGGCCACTACGCGAGAATATGATCTCTCAATCAAATCAGGCGATCTCTCGTGTTGTCTACCTCTTGGCTGTGCTATTTCTCTTGTTGGTCGTTTGCTCCCTCAAGAACGGTTATTCATTGTGTTCCTGGTAGGAGGAGGCGAAATACAGCTGAGGCGGACAATTACAGGGGTAGGACCCGGTTATCACCGATGTAAAGTAGTTAGGACTCGATTCTGATGCTTCCAAATGCGTGAGCGTTGTGATGCAAGCCGTACGATTAGGTTTGAGTTGCTACCTCAACAACGTTTACGAGCGTGTATGCTGTCTTTAAAGGCAAGGTTCGGTCATAATCCAACTTTTCCAAAACTTGGGTTAGATAGGTCGACCTAGACTAGTAAAGCCCGTGTAAAACTTTTGTGAGCTACGTTTCTCATGGAGGAAGTGGCTTGTAAGCAGAGAATTGCGGGTTTCGTAGTATTACCAGACCGTCAAAACATCGATTTTCCAAAGGCATGTACATATCTGGTCACCTCAACGCACTGGTAGCATTCATGGCTCTGCTAGGCGACGACTTCCGCGCACGGTGAAGAAAGCGCGGAAATTTGCTGAGAACGGACGATGGCCACACTTTGTGATCAAGCGATTGGCTGAAATGGCCGAAATAACTTGAGGGCAGCATACACGCTCGTATACATGATTGGGAGAGCAACGTGAATCGAACCGTATGGCTTACAACATACTGCCTGCGCATTTTGAAGCGTCAAAAACGACCTACAATGCCGTCACAGGAGTAGCAATTTGGCGCCGCCCGTATTTTCACGCCCCTGTATTTGTGCTTTTCCACCAACGCAGGGTTGCTGGATCATCCTCGTCTTCAGTAAAAAGTGTGGTTCACTTGTCAGACAATCGACCTATGTATAGTACCGATGGTGATGATAACCCAGCAACCTTGCGTTGCAGGAAAAGGACAAATACAGGGGGCGTGAAAATACGGGCGGGCCAAATCTGCTACTCCTGTAACTGCATTGTGGGTAGTTTTTGACGCTTCGAAATGCGTAGGCATTGCAATCTGAGCCATACCATTATATTTACGTAGTTATCTCAATTACGTTTACGAGCGTGTATGCTGCCTTTAAAGGCAGCAGACACGCTCAAAAATGGTATCGATTTTATGATATAAATCAAAGGTTTGGAGCTGGTTGTACTGGGAACTGACGAAGAAAACAAACGAAAACTGTGCGCAAATAGAGGAATAACGACTATTTTGTTATCGGGTGAAAGTGGACGAGTTTCACCGCGCGCGGTTGGAACAGCTAATATTAGCAACACAACGGTTGAGATGGAGAAGCCGATATACTCCTACAGCGTGTAATAGACCGTTCAGCTCGTGATAAGCATCGAAAACCAGCCAAAGTGACCATATTAGTACTATCAATCCGGACGAGTTTGTATTTCGGGGCGGGGTTGCAGAATTTTTCGATTTGCATTGCTGAAATTAGGTAGTTTAGACTCATTTTTGACTCTTCCAACGGCGTTAGCAGTCTACGGGGGGGGGGCATGCGGCTCCCGAAACGTAGTTATCTCAACAACTTTTTCGAGCGTGTCTGCTGCCTTCAAAGGCAGTGTTCACGATGAAAAAAGTTCTCGAAATTCCACTAGGATTGGGTAGTGGAGGGACACCCTGTAACGTTAACGTCAAAGGAACGCATGAAAACGAGCCAGGAAGAGCCCCAAAAGAGCCCGAAGTTGCAACTTCGAGCGCATTGAAAACCCTCAAAGCGCATCACACGCCCACCGACGTGAACAAATGAATGCTCGAGATCGTGAGATGAGCAATGATTTTCAATCATTAGCCCCGTTCTTCCCTTCATTCTCAGCTTCTCTCTTTACTCAGGTCAGCTCGCATAGATCGGCTGCAAAAGACGGAAGTTACAAGCCTCGGACAACTCGTCCACCATGTTTCCATAGCTCAATCTTTGAGGGACCATAACTCCTTTCCCAGAAGGTCTTGTAAGATTTCAGAGACATCATTGGAGTCAGCATGGGGCCGTTTTTAAGATACGCGAAAAAACATAAAAACGTTTTCCATCGTGAACACTGCCTTTAAAGGAGACCGTTTTCGCACGTTTTCTGGAATAGCCTGTGGCCTGCGATCCGTTTTAGCAGAAAATCTGGAAATCAAAATTCTGTCTGGACCCTACCTTTAAAGGCAGCGTTCGCCATTAGAAAACCCGTCGACCTTTCCATAGAAAATTAAAGGCTTATTCGACAACAAAGCGTAGCTTTCGAGGGTTTCGCCAGTGTATGTGCTTTTCAGAGTACGTACGCGCAGAGAACCATACACAATTTTTCATGTTTCATATGGGTAGGCGTCTTTCGCGAACGAAATTGTCGATAGGGCCGCTGAAAAACCCTCACTTGTAGAGAAGAACCAGTTTGATTACAGTGTATTTGAATTTTGCGCGAAGATAGTTTTTGAGATTTCCTGCATCTGGAAACGTGGTCGCTGCCAACTTTGAAGCATTCCTGGAATTGTTTTCGATGTTATTTGACGGTCGCATCAACATTCCATCAAAAACTGTTTAGTGATCTGAACTGCTAGATGATGGACCCCACAGCAGTTTTCCGGTGGCCATAACTTTTAAGGAGCATATTTTCCATGTCTCAAGTTTCGCGGGTGATGTCAGCTAGCCCGGATCGTGTCTAGATACATACACAAAAAATAAAGGCACAGGCTCATCTCAAGGATAATTCTTGATATTTTAGTAGAGGCGCCGCTCAGTAACAACCCTTTCAGACGCGCGATCTCAATTCTTACAATTAAATCCTTGTTTCAGCTGATGAAGCACCTGTCAATAATCAGTTCTACAGTATATATAGCAATGATCATAGCCCAAGCGTATAATAAATAAATAAATAAAATAAATTGAGCGAGAAGCTACAGGGAGCAAAGTCGGAGGCACCGCTAGAAACCTAAAAGTGAAGCTACCCATACCGCTCCGAGGAGAAAATTGAGAACAATTAGTGTATAAACCTTTCGCCAACTCTAGTCTAGCGAATGGACGAGACGCGACAAATTGCTACGAGCCGTGCGGCGTTGGCCACAAAACCCGCCAGCAGGATTTATCACTTAGACCGCCTGCTCCACGGCGAATTTCCACAGCCGACCGGTGCGCTCCACGGCTAATCGTTTCCGTGGGTGACATGTGTGGACACGCGGTCCGCTGGGAACCATTTTGATCGGAGCAGGCTTTCTTACTTACACAACCAGTACGCCACTTCCACTCCAGCTGAGAGTACAGAGAGTAAATAGAATAGAGAACTGAAGTAAGGCCATACTAAAGCAATGATCCACCGCTTTCTTACGGGCCTGCTTGGTCTTGATTTTGTAAGGTATTTCAACTTGCATGCACAAGGTGCTTTGAAACACTTTTAGCAAATTTTTGGGCGTGATGGTCGCGAAATAAACGTTTGCCTTTCGACTTCTAGAATTTTCTGCAGGTTAAAGGAAATGCTCAGAACTAAGCCATGCGGAGCCAACCTTAAGTATTGAAAATTTGAAAAATTAACGAACTTCTACTATGCAATGTCCTATTGAACCTCATGGAGAACTTTCGGCGGACTCATGAACTTTGACCTGCAAAATTGTCCGATGTGACCGATGGAAACTTCATCAAATATCTCAAAATGGGAATCAGATTTATAATCACCACCACCCCTTCCCCCCCCTCCCCCCCTCAAATGACCACCTGAGCGAAGTCGTCCCAAAACCTCAAACGTTTGTCAACGGATAACGAACAGCAGACAACAACGGTGCTTCTGAAAATCTTGAAAAAAAAACACCATTTGATTGTTCTTCGAGGCCTCCAAAAACACCCCGTAGGGAAGTATCAACAAAATTTTGAGCATCGAATTATTCACAAATTTTCACCCCCTCCCCCCAAGCTATTTCCCTCTCGCAATTTAGCGAAATCTGAAACAAAGATGAACGATGGCTAACATATGGAAATTGTAAAATAAACACCGGAACCTTGTGCAGCAGCTGGAATGACCCTCGGGGTCAAGACAGCAAATTTGAAACGATGACCTACTGCAGTTATTTCAAATAGGTGGCACTGCTATTCCGACAATCAACTAGATGAAATCGGTTACGTGATGAACATCATCTTTATAACCCCCTTTCACAAAGTTTGGGACATTTTCTCTCCGACCAAAGAAGCTCGAAAAATCGAAAAGTGCCATTTTCGGAGTTGGTAGTAAAATTTCTAAGAACACCCAAAATGCTTGACCACTGTGAATGTAAATAGTTTACATTATTAAGAATCTGTTCGTATTTGAGGAGGGCTCCACGCATTAGAACTTCAGAAAATATCGAAAGTTTTATGGCGTGGGTGCGCAGTGTGGACACGCAGTCCGAGGGGCAAAACAGCCGTGGGTGCGCAGTGTGGACACGCGGTCTCTTAAGTGTTAAATCGCAAACGACGATCTGCCGCTGCTTCACCATCTATTCTCTAGAATAAATTTGTCGAAGTGACCATACATATTGTCCTTGAGCATAAACGCAATTTCATAGTTTGCAAACGTTTGCAGAAATGTTGAACGAGTAAAAAAACCGCTTGGGCTATGATCATTGCTATATATACTGTAGAACTGATTATCGACAGGTGCTTCACCAGCTGAAAACACGGATTCAGAAAAATGAAAACATTGAGAAAAAGCTGCAGAAAGATTTTGCATGAGTACTGTCAATACGGTGCTTCTTACAGAGCCCCTCAACTGACGCCGAGAGAATTGTTTTCGCAAATTCGGCTCTCAAAGTATTGGACGGAATTCACGGCGTGCATCAGAACACAGTTCTCGACGAAAACACTGATAAAGGAATTCTCGACCAGTAGAAATCATTTTCACGCCCCGAATTGACTATCCTTTCCTTAATATTGCTGTTGAATTTTTCCAAAGCGTTTTGAATAATTTTTGAGAATCGGAGAAATTTGTCTCGGTCACACTGATTTTTGGGAAGTTTTATGTTTATGTTGTTTATGTTTATTACGTTCGCTTTAAGGCACAGTACACCCTCAGATATGAATTTCAAGATTTTCGTGTAATTGTGTAGAAGACCCCTCGTGCATAACACTTGCCAAATGGGAGATCTCAATTCCTCCAAGTAAGCGAGATATAAGCGACCACCACGGGCCCGACCCCCTCCAGCCACCACCACAGGCCCCGCCCCCTTCCTGAATTTCGATCTCAACAGCGGCTAGATGGATGGATGATTTTCAACCGAGTCGTCGTTCTTCACTCCCTTTCCGATCTATCTCCTCATCCTGTTTTGCTCTCGTGCCGCGAGTGCAAATAAAGAGAAATACAGGCTTGAGACAACTCGTCCACCAAATTTTTGCCCTCAAAACACAGTCACATTCTAGGAGCCATATCTCCGCTCGTAGGGGGTCTCGGACGATTTCAGAAGTACCATTGTGATCAGGGTGTGACCCTCTCCCAGTTAAGGACAGAACCTAAAAAATAATTTTCTGGGTGTCCTGTGCCTTTAAGGCAATCGTTAGATAACAATATCCAAAATGGGACGATATTATAACTGAGACAACTTAAACACAAGTAGTCTATGAACTCTCTACAATTGAGATAAAAGAAGATACAAAAGGGATGATATAGGACATAGGATCAGTTCCAAATTACTTTGACGTTTCACTAGTGAGTAGTAATTTCTTAACATGCCGTTTAAATTGGCCTTGTGTCATCGATACTGATAGGTTCTTTGTGAGCTTAAGGTAAGCACTTCCTGCTCGAAAAGTGAAAAATCTTGCACGCAAACTAGTTTTTGGCTGCCCAAGTGATATTTTCAAACGAGTTCCTCTTGTTCGTGATAGAACTGTCTTGAAAACGCTGTTGATTCCGATTACTATCGAGTTATGAAGTAATTTGTGAACCATGCATACGTCAAATACCTTCCGCCGTGATTCAAGGGACGAAAGCCCAAGGTACCGGTTTCTAATAGAGGCTCGTGGGATTTTTGAATACAAGAAGCCTCCGATCCTTGCAAGTAGTTTTCGCGTAAAATTATTCTGAACTTTCTCCATAATGTATATGTCTTTTTTCATGGTGGGACAAAAAATCGTGGTGCTTGATTCCACAATTGGGCGGATGTATGTTTTGAATGCTCGTAGTAGTAGAGCCTTATTTTTAACTGATAAAAATTTAAAGAGGTGATAAGTTTTAGTAATAGCCATATTGGAACGAATCTTTATATGATTGGAAAAATCTAGCCTATTGGTGTAATGGAAGCCGAGATCCCTTACTGAGTTAGCAGAAGAAATGGGAGCCTGAGCCACCATGTATGTTGGTGTCAGCGTTTCGTTGGATACACCAGAACTCAGTCTCATGAAAACGGTTTTATGTGGAGCCAAGGGCAATTGCCATGTTTTGGACCAACCCTCAACCATGTCTATAGCTTTTTGGAGACTTAATTCATCCTCTGACCTCATTATCGTTTTGTGAATTTTCAAATCGTCTGCATAAATCTGACATTGTACCCCTACACTGCAAAACATCTGTGGAATATAAGCCGTATAAATATTGAAAAGTACAGGGGACAGCACGATTTGGGCCAATGCACGACAAGATCATAAATCTGACTGGCGTGAAACCATGGAAAACTTTCCATTGGTTCTTTTACAAGGACAGAGGCATGCGGAATTGCGCCATTATCTTGTTGAAAAGATTTGACAAAGTGGTCAGCTAGCATATTGGCTTTATCATACTCTGTAGTTGCTACAAATTCATTATTTCGCAAGCAGCCTATATGGTGTCTTTCATGTAGCCTCATATTCAGATACTTATAGAAATTGCGGGCATTTTTCGATTCAATCACTTTTTTCTCAATGTTCATGTTGTATTTCTTGAGATGAGAGTTGAACTTTTTGGAAAATTCATTGTACATTGTCCAATTATTCAAACGGCGTGCTTCGGGAAATAAACATTCGCGGTGTTCTAACATATTTTGTAGATATTGTGGTTGTTGGACATTTTTGAAGGATGAGACCAATTTCCATGGAACGTACTGCTCAATGGCTGCATGCAAAACCGATAGGAACGTTTCATATTTTTCCTCTAAATTCTCCTTGGTTTCGAGCAACCCAACCCATGGCACATGTCGTAAATTGGCGGTTATTTCTGAGAAGTTAGAGCTAGAATACATTCTACGATAAACAGGGGTTGCGGGAATTTCGGAGCACTGTATTTCAAAAGAGATACTACTGTGGTCACTCTGGCCTACCGGAGGGAGTATTCATAGGTTGCCAACTAGATTTTTATTGCTAGAAAAGACTAAGTCAAGGATATTGGTACCTCTAGTAGGTTCTTTGACATGTTGGGTAAAGTCGCCCGCTTTTTTAAAGTTTTCGCCCGCTTGAATAAACAAGTGCGATGTTTATATATTTATTTATTATACGTCGTTGCCGACGCGCTCAACAACATCGAAAACAATGGATAGGAACTCGAAAAAAAAAATGCAAATTAAAACAAAAACTCAGAGCAAAGATTCAACAGCGGACGTAAGATCATTGCTTCAATCAGAAAAATTTTCGGAGGGCGGCCCTAGTTAAAGTATGGAACCACTAATGGTAGAGAGGGGACAGTAAGAAAGAGCTGACAGAGTGCCAGAAAACTAAACCCATCCGTTTCCCATGTCCCATAAATGAAATAATTCTAATTCGTACCCTGTTGTAAAGATTGTTGTAGAAATGGCCCTACCCACGCGGCTTCCTAGGATGTCTATAGGTCCTCCGACTACAATTAGGTATCCGGGCGAGATGTCTTAATACAGTTTCGACGTACCAATGGTTGATAAGTGTAGATGAAGGCAAATACGTTCCTAGCCGCACTCATCTGGCACGAACCTTAGTTTAGCAATATAGGAGGAACTTGTAAGGTGAAGCAAAAAAGAAGAGATGGAAAGAATATATATGGCTCCGAACTGTAGTAGGAACGACCTTATGAGATTTCAAATGGGAACTCAATGATTTTTACAACTTCGCTATAGACAATAAAGTTAACCGAGAAACAAGACATTGTCTGTCACGTCAAACATGGCCCATCACAGCAGGAGAAAAACACAAGGTTCGCCATATCCCAACAAATGCCGTGAGTACAAGGTTTGCCATATCCCAAAAACTGCCATGAATCCAAGAATGACGTCCGTGACATCGGTGACATCAAAAAACATGGTAAACTCAAGACCTAGAAATCTTGAATGTTCAGCAAGAGAAAGAAGTCCAGTTTTTCCAGTCTGCTACGAAAAGTTCCCACATTAGGGGCACTAATCACGTCTTTTGGGAGTTTCTCAAACCAACGAGCACCATGGTACAACAAGGAGTTGAAAACCTTAGATCGGTAGACCTTTTTTATCGGAGCACAATGGATCGTAAACCCACCCGATCTTCCACGGTTTGGCCTGAACTTCCAATACTTGCTCGCTTTGAGTCGACACTCCGTACGTAAGACGCGGGCGCAAAACACCTTGATCGTTCAAAATTTTACGATATAACAGGCTATTTAGTTTGAAGTATTGCAGTCTGGCTGTGTAACTAGGCAATGAACGAGGATACCCAGGATCGGGGTGACTCTGTACATCAGAACGCGTGTGAACGTTTGTTGAACCTTTTCCAGTTTCATTTGAAGTTTTTTGTTCTGTGGGCTCCAGACATGATTGCAGTACTCAAGCTGGGGAAGAAAGCATACTTTACAAAGTATAAGAAAGATAAGACTATCATTGTTATGTATGTTTCTGAATAAGAAAGGGACTGTGTCCAGTGCTTCGCCCACCATTTCGTGAATATGGGAAGAAAAGTCTAAGCGGTCATTGATAATAACTTCCAAGTCTTCGACTTCATCGCGCATGTTTAGAGTAATGTCACCGTACTTATACTGTAAAGGTCGGCTCCTATCTATTTGAACAACAGAGGTTTTGGACAGATTAATCGGAATATCCCAAACTTCGGACCACTTCATCAATCTCCTAATCGATTCTGTTAGAGCCGAAATAACCACCGACTCATCACTACTGCTATACTCCCCGTTAACTTTCTGATCGTTTGCATACATTTGGACTTCAAATAAGTGTGGGACCTCAACAATCTCGGCAAGTCCTAACAATAAATACTAAAAAGAACAGGAGACAACACCCACTTCGGGGGACACCACTAGGGCACGCCAACTGCGAAGAAATGGAATTTCCCGCTTTCACCCACATCTTCCGTTCATGCATATACGATTCGATCCATTTCAATAAGCCGTCATCAATACCTATCCGATTTAGGATCGACAACAGCTTACAGTGATTGACTTTATCGAAAGCTTTGGAAAGATAGAAGTAAATGATATCCACAGAGCGATTATTGTTCAATGCTGAATGCCAATGAAATGTACTATCAATCAGTTGCGTTGTCGTAGAAGCTTCTTTCGAAAACCCGTGTTGTTCAAGTGGAAGTAGGCTGTGATGCTAAAGCCAGTCCAGAATCCTATCTCTTAGACCTCTTTCAGAGTTCGATCGCCGCGCGACGCGACGGGATGATAATCATGCGCATCGATCGAGATCGCGTCGCATGTCGATTCGTATCCAGAACATGCCATCGCGGCGATCAGCGATGGAGGTGTGAAATAGGCCTTACTATTTTCTCAAGTATTTTCATCGGTGTCGGTGTTATACTGATGGGTCGGAAATTATTGAAACATGTTTTGTAGATAAGTTGGTAGATTAGCACGCGTCGCACCAACGCGACGCCATGGAACAAACATGTCTATGGCATGAGTGAGTTAGGCTGAAAACATTTCATTTTTTTTAATTTGCGCTGTGTCAAGCGATCCCCTCCAAACAGCATTTTTCAAGTAACTACAAACTGAAATATGCCCTTTGTTCTCGTCAAGAAAATCTTCGCAAAATTTATCTGCTACTCAGGTAAAAGTAGTTGTCCAGTATTGGACAAAAAATTGTCGAGTGTCGGTCGAGAATCGAGTAGTTCAAAAAAGGGGTAGAAGTTGTCGAGAATTTGGGAAATCGCAGTATTTGTCGAGAAATCTAGCTGATTTGTCTAGAATTTGGGATGAAGTTGCCGAGAATTTGGTTAAACAAGCGCTTGTCGAGAATTCAGACAGATTCCTGGACAACTCCATTCAAAATAGAGAGTGTGTCTCTAACATGTCGAGAATTTCCCAAAAATTCAGGATGATAACACTTGAACTCTCCTTACATCACATTCTTTGAATGCTGCGACTACTGTTATCGTTCTGTTCTTTTCATGTGGATCTTCTTCAGTTTTTTCTGATTTCGAAAGGTGTGTTGACGGCAAGCGCACCACAGCCTTTTAACATTGCGATGAGCTGTGTGTCCCGTGAAGTCTTCAACGAACTTACTTCTACTTCCCAAGAAACATCTAAATCGAATACGGAAACCGTTTACTTGCGATATATGCAGAGTTCACGTAACAATTTCAGTCCGAAGAATGGACGGGGCTGCGGTGGTAGATCACGATCGAAGTCTCATCGGCCGGCGAGGTCGCCAGCACCGCACTGCCAACCGCCTGGTCCATGCGTCAGACTAAATCGAAAATGAAAACCTTGCCTGACATTTGAATTAAACTTACTACTGTTACATATGAATCCTTATACTTAAAGCAGTTATGTCCCGATGTATGTATGTATGTAGAGTTCCCCCAGTAATTCTAGGCTGATGAGTGGACGGGGCTGCGACGGTAGATCACGACGCACGAATCGAAACCTCCTTCTTCAGTGAGGCCGCCAACCCCACACGGCAAGCCGCCTGGTCCATGCGTCAGACTAGATCGAAAATGGAAACCATATGTATGTATGGTATGTATGTATGTATGTATGTATGTATGTATGTATGTATGTATGTATGTATGTATGTATGTATGTATGTATGTATGTATGTATGTATGTATGTATGTATGTATGTATGTATGTATGTATGTATGTATGTATGTATGTATGTATGTATGTATGTATGTATGTATGTATGTATGTATGTATGTATGTATGTATGTATGTATGTATGTATGTATGTATGTATGTATGTATGATCCATCACTGGTCGAGAGATCGCCGCGTCGAACACAAGTGGCACGCACGCAAGCGAGAAGGTAATGATCCCATCACTACCTCCTCGCTTGCGTGCGTGCCACATGTGTTCGACGCGGCGCTCTCTCGACCAGTGATCGACGATATGTATGTATGTATGTATGTTTGTTTGTATGTATGTAAGCTCTGGTACATCCGTAGTTACCTGTCGATTCTGATTATCACCACCAGCGGAGCGTTGAGCCTCGGTGAGGTATAACTAGTGGTAAGGAGGTTCCGACGAAAAAGCCACCGCTCCGCGCTGTGATAATGGAAAACAGGAGTTCACTTGAACTGAAACAGTCTAACAGAACTGGAAACTCTGAAAGAAACAGAACTGAACAACAACTTGAACTGAACTGAGTCTATGTATGTATGTATGTATGTGTGTGTGTGTGTGTGTGTGTGTGTGTGTGTGTGTGTGTGTGTGTGTGTGTGTGTGTGTGTGTGTGTGTGTGTGTGTGTGTGTGTGTGTGTGTGTGTGTGTGTGTGTGTGTGTGTGTGTGTGTGTGTGTGTGTGTGTGTGTGTGTGTGTGTGTGTAATTGTGTTTCACCGAGGATCTCCGGAATGGCCGATCAAAGCAGAGATTAAATGGTAGCAGCATTTGGGTGAGCGATACATTCATCGATTACCAAAAAATCGGCCTGAATCACCTTTTGCGCGCCTCGGGGCGCACTTTCCGCCTTGGGTCATGAGAACATTTATGAGTCATCTAGCGCTACAAAGGCTAAGCTATAATCAAGGCGACAGGTATTTAGTAGTGGTGGATGGGATGCCGTTCAGAACCGCCAGCTTTTGAGGAGTGTGCAGGAAGTTATCGATAGTGTGCAGGACCTCAGAGGGAGTGTGCGGGACCCAAATGGGAGTGTACAGGACGTCATAGAAAAAGTGCAGGACCCCAAAGGGAGTGTGCAGGACGTCATAGAAAGTTTGCAGGACCCCAATGGGAGCGGGCAGGACGTCGTATAGAGTGTGCAGAACCCCAGTGGGAGTGTGCAGGGCCCGAATGGGAGTGTGCAGAACGTCGTAGAAAATGTGCAGGAGCCCAGTGGGAGTGTGCAGAGCGTCGTAGAAAGTGTGCAGGACCCCACTGGGAGTGTGCAGGACCCGAATGGGAGTGTACAGAACGTCGTAAAAAATGTGCAGGAGCCCAGTGGGAGTGTACAGAGCGTCGTAGAAAGTGTGCAGGACCCCAGTGGGAGTGTGCAGGACCCAAATGGGAGTGTGACCGACGTCATTGAAAATGCGCAGGAGCCCAGTGGGAGTGTACAAAACGTCGTAGAAAGTGTGCAGGACCCCAGTGGGAGTGTGCAGGACCCAGATAGGAGTGTGCAGGACGTCATAGGAAGTTTGCAGGACCCCATCAAGAATGTGCAGGACGTCATGGAGTGGGTGCAGTACCCCAGTAGGGGCGTGCAGGACGTCGTGAAATGTGTTGAGGACCCAGGTGGGAATGTGGAGGACGTCACAGAAAGTTGGCAGGGCCGCAGTGGAGGTGTGCAGGACGTCATCGAGAAAGTAGAATTGAAACAGCGAGATTTTGTAAATTTTTTTCATGAGAAATCTTAGCCTTTGTGTCGCGAAGAAAACAGATAGGAAATCATGCAGCTTGAGAGGCGTGTAACGCGTTTGGAGGAGGACGCAAAACTCTGGAGACACTTTCTCGCCAGTCTGACGAAACATGCATGAGGGTTTTTTGCGCGAACGCTGAATTCAATGTTCAAGTTCGCTGCTTCAGGGGTTGGGGCCGGTTGTCTTCAACTGTCTGCTTCAGGAATAAAGAAAGACGATTCAAGATCGCTGCTTCTCCTCACAAGTAGCTATCTTGAAACGTGCCGCTACGTCGCTGATGCAGCGAGCCTGAAGCTCAAACCATCTTTCATGAAGCATAAATTATGCAAACAGCTTAATCCTCGCCCATCAAGTACAGAGCCCCGACTCCCTGATTTTCTCCACAACCACCAGAAGCCATGCCGGATGAGTGGCTAAGGACTCGACTCGGGTTAGTGACCACCTGGACAAGTGTCGATGGAGTGTACACAATGCCGGCGACGGTTTCCTTGACTACCCGAAGATGGCAGAGACTTGTTTTTGTTCTTCAGCATGGGCCAATATTTCAAAAGGGATCCTAGAAACTCGCAAATATTATAACATAATCAAGCACTTTTATCCTAGTGCAGCGGTCGCGTACGTTGGCATCTTCCTCTATGGGGCTGAGCAGAGGGCGCGGCGCGGCCAAATGGGGGATCGCGGCGATCTATCAATACGGCAGCCCACCATGAGGCCGCGCCCTGATTGCACTCTGCTCAGCCCCTATCGACAGGCCGAATTCGATTCTGATTGACTTCCCTACATTGACCTCACAAACAATTTCCTACTCGCTATTTTTGTATTAAACAGTCTTTTGTGACCAGATCAGTTCTCTAATCGAAATCGTCGTTAGTTGTTTGTGTCTCAATTTTCTTGTTCGGTACTGGTGGTTTCTGCTCCGATAATCATAGATTTTCCTGTCTTTTTCCTTGACAATCATTTCTAGTTCATGGTCCAATAACTACAATCAAACAAGTCAAGCCAAAACAAGGCTGGAAGCAGCAGGCCACTGACGTAGTGCATAAGGTGCGTCCGGATGAGAATGGCGGCCCATGCGGCCGGCGTGTTTGGCAGGCGGCCGTCGCGTTCGCCGTTTTCGGACGAGCATACGAAAAGTCCCCACCGCCATCGACTACGAACGGGGTCGGAACCGGCTGGCAGCAAGCACTGCGCCGATCAATAAGTTCTGCAGACGGTGGGAGAGGGGACGGCCGTCGTTGAAATCCAACACTCGTCCGGGGGCGGCACATGCGACGACCGCCTGCCAAGAACGCCGGCCGCGTGGGCCGCCACTCTCATTCGGGCACCCTTTACATATGTATCGGTGCGTTCTGATATGAATAGTGATGAAGTAACTCATGTTGACCTTTCCGAAATTTGAACTGAGGCGAGTGTCAAAACTACTGAAATGCAACAAAGACCCTGTTATTAATAGAATGGCCAATGCATTAATAAGGAAATTACCGCACGAACCTTGCGAAGCGGTAATGCAAAATAAAGAACGCAGTCTGGCTGCGAATGGTTTGGCCGAACCTGAAGAGGAACTCATTCCTTTCAAAAAGGAAGCATCTTGATGATCAGGTAAGTTTTCTATTTGATAGTCTGAGAATGTCAACTATAGGGTTGCTGAGGCTCTAGGCATGGGAGCATATACCGAAAAAAATCCACGTTAGGGTAAGGTCGCAGTGGGCTGCAGCCCTTGCGAACACGTATCGTCTCCAGGGTTACTTTTTGAAGGATGTGTACATTCGCCGGAGTATGACCTATAAAGGAAGAGCACGAGGTTCAGAGACAAGGAAGAAGCGTCAAGCGTGTGATAATGAGCTGAGAGATCGTGTTTGGATATTTTTCCGGGTGAGCTACGACGAGTGCAGAACCTCTTAAAACCTAGTGTATCGAGTGGCGCAAAGGACCTCCAGAAATAACGTGCGGCCGGTGACGCGGAGGGTCTCACGCAACCGTGTGCATCGGAAAACTTGCAGGACCTACAGATACCAAGTGTATCGAGAAGCGCAGAACCCAACCCGGATCTATACAAGGCTCGAGATTCTACCAGTACGATTCTCGCGGTATATCCGATAAAGTTCATTAACTTCATCTTTTCTGTCCACTTCTGAACCTGGTTTAGTATTTCTTACCGAGACATGCCTTTCGTATAGAATATTGAATCTGAAATAATTCTCAACCTTCTGTACAAGATGTTCCGCTTTGACCGGAAAAATCGCAAAGGTGAAGTAGTTTGTTCTCTCAGGCAGGATCACCTCAATTCCGTGCTGATAACCACTGCCTCCGACTTCAAGGCTGATTAACTGTGCCTCGAGGGTTATCATGCAACATGCGTTGTTTTCTTTCGCATTATTCTTGCCAGATTGCTGAGAAAAAAATAATACGTGATAGGCTAGCGTTCTGGTTCGCGAGTAAGAAACTGATCCCTGTAGGGCAACTCGATTCAACAGCAAGTTCCTGAACTAATATTTGGTTAGCCGAGTCTGTTTGACTGGCATTCGTCCGAAGGTTGTCACGAAAACTTGCTTCTGAAGCTTCACCACATACCACATGGGGATCGGAAGACTACTGATGGGTTGGCTCGGATCTCACTTGCATGATAGAAAAATAAAAATGATCGTCAAAGTAGTTAATTCGTTTTCCTGCAGCTTTGATTATCCTAGTGGTGTACCACAGAGTGGCGTACCGTCTCCTTAACTGTCTCTAGCCTATGGCGGAATACTGCTATCGCGGAGCCTCATTGCTGATTGAAATGTTTATTATCCAAAAGAGGCTCGAAATCTGCAAAAGTTCGCGAAAGTTCGTCGAGAAAAAAATGTCTTCCAGAAAACTCGCAAAACCTCCTTCTTGAACTTCTGCTCTCTGGTTAGCTTTCGGTGCATAGCACCTTCTTCAGACCTGGTTTGTCGCTGCTGTGACTGAGAGCCGCAACCAATGAAATACCTTTTTTAGTGGTTGCGGCTCTCAGTCACAACAGCGACAAACCAGGTCTGAAGAAGGTGTTATGCACCGAAAGCTAACCAGAGAGCAGAAGTTCAAGAAGGAAGTTTTGCGAGTTTTTGGAAGTCACTTTTTCTCGACGAACTTTCGCGAACTTTTGCAGATTTTGAGCCTATTTTGGATAATAAATGTTACTAGCCTAGTTAAGAAAAATTGAGAGCTTCTCCACCTGTCAAAGTGCAAATGTACGCAGGTGATGTAAAAGTATACGGGACCTATAACGGAAGCACCAATGTACATAGATACTTTCATGCTCTAGTCGGGTCTATTGCGAACATGATGGAGTTAGCAGAATAATGGGAGATTCCAGTCAATCTTTAAGAAACCGCAAATAATTAGAAATTTAATGACCATCTGACTACCGGCGATTTCCCAGGCTTTCGATAAGAGTACGCTGAACTCTGTAGATATAATCTGGCTTCAACGAATTGGCGTACCACTCAAGAATGCAAGGGAACAATGACCATTCGTATTGAATAGGTTATCAACATTCCTTTCTTCTTGGCCATTCCCAAAAAGAAATATCCGCTCTCCAAGGCCTGTTCGTGCTCTTTGGCCAGCTCTACAACATTACTTGTAATGATCAAGGAGGTATATGACGGCCAGTCCGACCGCTTCCGCAAGTAACCTATTCACACGAGAAATCATGGGTGTTTATAAGCTAATTGCAGCAGAACAGAATTTTCGGTAGAGCCTTGCGACAACAATGATAACTTGGTTGTAATGAGTACGCGTAATTTTCTCGGAACGCTATCGAAATCATTTTCAAACAATTGGAGACAATTGTTTGAAACAATTGCACAATTTTGGGGATATCGCTTTCGCTCAGCTGACCGAAAACGACATCAAGACTCTACCGATTATTTCAATTTTGGGTCGGGCCACCTGACAAATTTGGTTGGCTGCTGATGAAGCTTTTATCTTCGCTATAACAGAACGTTCCCCCATACTTCGTGAACACAGGAGACTTTGTGGCAGCACTCATTCGATTCCCCATGAATGGAGCAACGCTAGCTTCGATGCAGCGTCTCTACATATACACTAATGTTAACGTGCACGATGCAGTCGATGGACTCACTTCTCTCTATGGAGCCATGGAGAGCGAAGTGTGCACAATCGGACTTAATGAGACGGATATTAGAGACTTACTGGTGGCAACACTGGAATACAATACATATATTTCGGGTTAACGGGCGATACCATATATAGAATAGAGTACCGGCTATGGGACTGAGAGTAGCGCCACCACTCGCCGCTGTTGTATTTCTGGATCGCATAGAAAGGAGGGCAATAACATTTGGGGTAACTATTTATAAGCGCTACATTAGGGACATTTTTATAATCAGTAACTCCTCAGTGGGCCTTTGATATCTACTAAGATGCGATATCTTTCGGTCCAAGGGACCTCGCTATATGCAGAATGGAGGACTGGTCATGAGATTAAGAGTAGCTTCATTACTTTCTGTTGTCAATCTGGATCGCATAGAAAAGAGAGCAATAACAAGTGGAATAACATTTTATAAGTGCTACATTGGCTATATTTTGATAATTGAACAACCGGACGATGAAAGGTCACTTCCACTTCTAAGGGCAGGGGTTAAGATGAAGGAACCACGCAAGTGACGTGGTACAGGGAACCGGCCTCTCGCAACATCTTGGTACACGCGAGGAGGTGTAATTCACTAAACGTCAAGGCAAATGTTAATCACAATCTGCCCTCGACAGAAGGGAGGATCTGAAATAATCGATTTGAAAACACCGAGTTGATTACAAAAAAACTTCTTGAGGGAGAGTGGGTTTACCACCGAAACTCCTCGGACGTGGAGACCGCACTCTCAGTTGCATAGTATACAGTGCGTTGCATAAGTATACGAACACCCTCAAAAATTATGGAAAGAATGTTGAAAGGAGATTTCGAGTAAGGTAAGTGTTTCTATGTTATCTGCTACTCCGAAAACGGTGGATCACACCTTATTACAGTTTCACCTCGATTTGGTTTCTGATTGTGCAGCAGACTCCATTTTTTGCTTGTTGCATAAGTATGCGAACACTTTAGAAACATTACAAGTTGTCAAATCTTTGTCGTAAAATCGTCAACAAAAAGCTATAAGTATGACGTTGCAGCACCACTGCGTGGAACCAGTATGAAAAATAGGTTTAAAAGGGTCTCGCTGAGCTGCTTGAGAACATTTTCGTTGAGTTCACATCAGGCGTCGAGGATGGCCTTCTTCAGAGCATCCAACTCGTCGAGCTGGGTCTCGATCAGGGGTGTGCGTAACTACGGTTTACGATTTACGATTTTACGATTTACGGTGTTTTTTGTCTAGTAATTACGGTTTACGATTCACGACTTTTTGTACCGTAAATCGTAATTTTTCGTAAATAAAAATACATGAAATGGAAATAAATCACAAGACATCTCCTATTGACCTGCTCTAATCCCACTTTGCGTAAACTAATGTTTTTGGTCAGGAGATGGGGCCAACCCAGGCGTGTTACTACAGCACGATCCCTTTATCATTCTTTAACGTGATTCTATCGTTATAACGCGGGACAAACGGTCGGAGTTGGGGACGCTGGCTAACAGATCCGCTTGGCTCGCCGCGCACGTCTCACTAGCTGTCGCCTACGACGCAATGCAATCTAAAATCAATCTTCGCGAGGAACTTCTTTTTCGAGTTTTTCATGAAGATCAACTTTCCTGATTCCCATAACTAGATTAGCGTCAAAACATCGAGCGAAGCAGTCTAATCAATCGAAAAATCGCTCCAAATAGTGCTCTTGGCCAGCCTTTCGAGTAGATCAAGGCTACTCAGAGTTCACGAAAATCATCACGAGGATTCGTTTTTTATCCCAGAAGTTTGGAGCTAAAAGCCGTTTCCTCTAGTTGATTTCTCTTCATCCGTATCGAACGGATACTCAGAAAAGGCGCAAGTGCTAGTTTAAACGCTCATCTTCGCCCTTTTTCTGAAACCGTTATCTCTCACAAATGCGAGCGTTCGGTGGGGCGCGTTGGATACATTCTTTGCTAAACTATGGGGACTAAACTACACAAAGGGGCAAAAATTAGGGAAGCGGTTTTCTTTGCTCACGTTTCCTTTGAGAATCTACCGTATCGTCACCATAAAGCTACGATTTTGCAAGTGATTTAGTGGATATACGAAAAAATAGCCAGTGCTGGGCGACCGTTACTCAGCTCTAGATAATATAGAGTTGGCACGGATCGAGCTGTTACTTTGCGATCTCTATTGAAGGTTGACGCAAGCTTGTTGCCATGTTTTTTAACGTACGTGCACCGAGTTTGAGCCAACCTTCAGTAAGGAACTCGAAGTACATAATGTACAGCATATGAGTGCGTTTCCTACCGACTGTATGTACTATAATCGGTGTTGCGGTTCAGCTAGCAAATGGGAGGAGTTCTCAAATTGGGCTGTTGAGAATCGCTTAGATACGGTGATTTTGGCTTAACGCTTACAACGGCCTTAGCGTTTCAGGAGAGGCATTACGAGTATAATTGTGTCTCTGTTGCCCAGCGGATACGCGGACAGCTGAATCGGACTTGCGGATTTCTCAAGATCTGGGAAGCAGTTGTGGAATGAGTGGTAAAGCAAAGCAGAGAAATACGGTTAAGACGGCCCCATTAAGGGTATGGTATTTTTTTTACGAGACACGATCGCTTTGCTCTGCACAGCGACAGCGACCGGCTGTCGCGGAGCTCACGCTCTTTAAACTTGTCGCATTCACAGTGCGCTGCACAGCGACAGGCTTCGGCACATTTACAGTATATCAGCTCTTCGCGACACGTCGCTGCGGCTCACGCGCGATAACTCTTCCCACGACAACCGATGCCGCTGCTCCGATGCAGGACCCGTGCGATTTGTGCTAGATTTCATGCCTGTCGCTCATAATAGCGACAAAGTGTACCAGACCCTTTGAACATGGGTAGCTGTCCAATACTGAGCGCAACCTAATATGTACTTAGTACGTGAAACAGTGGACAGTACGTAGTTTCTCTTGTTTTGCCACATTAATAATATTTTTAGTGGTCATTCTTATCATTGCTGTTTACGATTTGCGATTTACGGTTTACGATTGACGGTGGTTTTGTCGTAATTACGTTTTACGATTTACGAAATTTGAAATTTCATTCACGCACAACCTTGGTCTCGATCTTGAACAATTTTCAAGAACACATGCCCAACAGCTTCTTTAGGGTTTGAGTGGAGGCTTATGGCTGAATGAGTATTCCGAACCCACTCCTGTTTGGACCGGCTGACATGGATGGATGCGTTTTCCTGGGCATACTTGAGTCGCTGACATCTTCGATCACGAAGAAGCAACCGCAGTGGAAAGGACAAGGTATCTTAGAACTTATCTGAGTTCATTCTGTTTGAAACGAATGCAGAGCCGACCTCATCACCGCTGCTGAAGACGGTCTACACCATCACGCTGCGCTCTCCAAAACATAGTCGGCGGCCGGCCTCATGTTAAAACCTTTCCACTATTATCTTCAGTCATCAGGACCATCCTAGTTTGACTTCTTTTCATCAGAAAACATACCCCAGAAAACCATTCTGCAAATTGAGTCTTCAAAAGCGGAACGCCCTGATTGAGCTCTTCCCATTTTCTGTTCCTGTAAGACCGTGCAAACTGAAGACTGGTAATATTGTGGCGATGTCCTGAGCAACAGGATTTCTTCTTAACAGATCACACAACGTTGCTTCAACGATTGATGAAACGTATGATGGTGAATCTCGAAAAATTCAGCGTCGATTCGGGCCGAGTCGTCGAGGCCGCACAATGGTTTTGGATGCTCGCCGAGCAATATGTCCTCCATCTTTAAAAGTGAGCTTCCTCGGGCGTACTGAGCGACTGTATACAGCAAAAATTCCAAATGGGATTTTCGGAATAAACCGAAAATTGCAAGAAATAAATTATTCTGATTTTCCGAATAAACTGAATACTAGCTTGATTGAAAACTCCTGTTCTCGAAAGGTATGACTGAAGATGCCACAGAAACAATACCATCCTAGCGATTTATGCTGGAAATTGAAATGTTTGTAAAGAGTATTAATATCCTCGCCTTGCGACATAATGACGAAAACGTGTGAAACTTAGGTCCATATCAATATGCTTTACGCGTGAGACATTTCGAACAAAGGACTACTACATATTCATATAGATTGTATCGTACAAATATTTTCCACATGTATAGGAAGTTTGAAATGTACTTCCTTCGTAGTCTGGTTGTCTGGGCGCGCTTAGAGTACGCTACCGTAATTTTGAGTGGCAATCAAAACAGCCATTTAGAGGGCTCAGTTGGTGTTGGCACAGGCGTCATGAGGTGTAATGGGTACCGCTTACCTGCGTTGAAGCGGCAGCTTTCCAGAATCAGATCTACGGAATACTGTTTAGCTGACATGCCATCTAGCACAAATTGAGGGCATGGTCAGCCTAATGCCAAAGGCCAATGGTACACTTTGTAGCTGCCATGAGCGACAGTCATGACATTTAACATAAGTCGCGGCTGGACCAGCAACTGAGCAACGGCATTGGCTGTCGTAGGAACAGTTTCCGCGCGTCCGTCGCAGTGACCTGTCGAGGAGGGCTGACATACTGCAAATATACCGGACGCTTTTGCTGCAGCTTTCTCTCGTCGCTGTGCAGCACGCTGCGACAAATACAAGTTTAAGGCCAGGATCATACTTTCCGCTACGTGCGACAGCGACACTGCATCTCAGGCGAGTCGATTTTTGGTCGAGTCGATATTGATGGTAAACATTGCGTCGCGTCGCTCGTCGCCGGAAGTATGATCCCGGCCTAAAAAGCAGCAGTTTCGCGACAGGCGGTCGCTGTGCACAGCGACACAAACGTGTGTCGCAGAAGTATACCATTGGTCTGAGCATTCCACGAGGTCACCCGTCGCCGCCCACGCCCGCTGCAGAGCCCTCATATTTCTACTCGACACGGTTACCCATGACAGTTTCGAAGTTTTCTACACAGGACATATATGTAGACTGGGCGCCCCATACTGTCGTTTTCTGAGCCAAATTCCGGATCTCAGTTGCGGACTACGGCTGTTGCATCATGCGAAACGTGATAATCGTGCTGGGAGAAGGGTGAATCATGCTGCAGAACGATTAGCACGTGTCGCACGATACACTACCCGTAGTCCGCAAATGCGGACCGGAATTCGGCCCAGAGAACGACAGTACTTAGACATGACTTGACGCATACAGTACATACACGAATCGATCCGTGCCGATTGTACTTGGGATGTTTCACACACTGTCATATTCCGTGGCGGTCCGTTCCAATCGGGACAGGGCGATGTACTCCAACGTCCGACGGAGTGCTCTCCTCCAGAAAGTTTCGAGCAAGTTGAAGAGATGTTTTTCGGTACAATAATGTGGACGTGGAGGCTAGGCACCTGACGAATGATAATTGGTTCATAATGTGAGGTGGCCGGCTTGAGTAAACCCCTCAACAGCCTTGGCGCGCTGATAAGCAGCTAATTGAACTACGTGAGAAGTCGCTGGGAACGTGACGAACCCGAACTAGCAGAACAGGACAAACATGAAGGTCAGATATTTAGCCATTATATTTAGAAGGAACAATATATAGATAGAAAAGAGAAATTAAACTTACTCACAACTAATATGCCGTAGTAACTAATATACATGAGAATTCGGCTTACCACTCAATAAGAAGAACACCGAATACATGACAAATGCGGGTTGTGATGATTCCATCAAGGTCGACAACAGCGTCTTGTCGAAAGCGCATACGCTTCTATATCTTGGATAAACGCTTAGCGACTCTGCGACGCAGAGGGCTAAAGGTGAAGCTTGCATCAATGCTGCTTGGTTAAAATGGCAGACTGTGAGTGGAGTACTCTATGATAAAAAGGTTTGCGACAGGCTCAAGTCAAAGATTTATCGGTCGGTTGTGAGACCCGTCGCACTGCATGGCACAGAGTGTTGTCCAATGACAAAGGAAGCAGGAGGACGGCTCGGCGTTATCGAAACGAAGATGCTTAGGTGGAGTGGTGGAGTGGACCGAGTTCGGGATGAAGATGAGTACGAAAGATTCGGTGTCGCGCCTGTTTCGGGCAAACTTCGCGAACATCGCCTGAAATGGCATGGGCATGTTCTGCGAGCTGGAGGACACTCCACAGTGAAAGCGGCTATGCAGCTCCAAGTTACAGGCCAGCGACCAAGAGAACGACCTAAGCAGAGATGGCTGGATGTCTGGCACAATGATATGAAAATTGCAGGCCTCTATCATAACAACGCGAACGACAAGGGCAAATGGCGGCAACGTTCGAGAAAAGCGGATCTGCTACAATGCGCGGCAAACAAGAAGATACGGTATTTGTCTTTAGAAGTAAACCTTTATTTTTCATTTTTCTGAGATTTTTTTTTGAGGTTTACTTCTAATAGAGGTGTACTTTAAATAGAGGGTGTATGTACTCCTATTTTCGGCGCTCTCTTTTCGGTGTACTTCTAGTGTAAGTGTACTTCAAATACGGGTGTACTTTAAAAATAGAACATACGGTAGACTATTTCACCTGGACGCCCATTGAAGTGATCTCTGAAATATAATTGAGGCCATTCGCCTTTTCATATCTTTATTATCTATCATTCGCAGCGGTTTATGTAAAAGGTAACAAACAAAAAAGTAAGATGAAATCAGAAGTTTTCAAAAAACGGCTGCTTGGATGAATATCACGGGTGTGAGTTACAACTTTAACGAATAAACAAATTGATTGGCCAAGAAGTTTTGGGCTGAAGGGAAATTGTAAAGGATTGAAAGGAGAGTGGTTGCTGACCTTTCATTTGGAAATACGTTTTCAAAAACGCCCACTCACGGCTCGACAAGAGGTATATGCATTACATCAGAATTTCAGCCCTGTGGACGATTGAATAGGGAAGTGCTGCGAATAAGAGAAAGGGTGAATAAGAAAGACTTCAGTTGGGACAGGAAGGCTGAAGGAGCCACGAGGGAAGAGGATATCTGAGGAAGACACCGTAAATCGCACTAGACCGAATAGTGTGGCTAGTGCAAGATCGAAATCAAATACAAACTATAGTACGCGCAGAAATAACAAAAATGTAGGCAACAGAGAAAGCAATAGCCGAGAAAAAATATCCACTGTTTTTCTTATCAATAATAACAGATTTGGGACCAAGCCAGACATATTTAGGTACAGTATGCCTAGTGAAAACACGCGACCGCATCACAGCCTTTTTCCATTGCCGTGGACTGTATAAAACTCCTTGTTAGAGGAGATTAGAGTGGAGTACTAAAACTATTCAAACGGTTCAAGTCATGTCCATGGTCATGAATTACTACATAGAACGGCGCGAGGCGCTTACATAGAAGGTCTGAGTAGTCTAGTCATCGTGAGCTAGTGGCGAGCTGGCAGGTGCAAAATGACCGATTTATTTATTTAGATTGTTTGCTATCTGGGATATGATGAACGCTGTGCTTTGCCTCCTATGTTATTTGTTAAAGGCAGTGGTCGCGATCAAATATGCTTGACGTCTTTTTCTCTCCAAATCCTTCTCTGGGTCTCGAGTAGTAGGACCTATGAGAAAAAAATTGCGAAAAAACCACTGTTTTGGGCCAAATTTGGAACCTGAACTTTCATGTCTTTTGATGGTGGACGAGCCCACCCCACATCATCGGCATCGATGACCTCTTATATCAAGATTATCAGCTGGCTTGAAATTGAATTTCAATCAAAGAACCTCCGAATTTATGTACACATCTAGTCAAAAACAGTGACTGAAGTGATGCTTTCATTGTTTAACTGTTTTATTCGTTAAAATTGCATTTATTTCGTCCTCTGAATGTCAATGATTTTTGACTGCTCGGCATGAGACTGCGATCTTTTTCGTCATCGCTGTGCACGTGTGCACGAACTGGCATCTTTAGGCCCTAGAAACTCTAATTCTAGCCCGTTTTTCACCGCGCTACCTTCATAGTTTTTCAGCTATTTTTGATCTAAGCTGATTTTTGTAGTTTTTTCGATAACGTTTTTCATCGTGACCACTGCCTTTAAGTCGATGGATATGGTTGTCTTGTAGCGAATGCTTTACGGAGAGAATATTAGCTGGAGGATCGTCCTAGTTATGACACCCAATTGGATTACTTAAATGCAGAACTCTTATTCTGAAGCAACTGTCAACACAGGAAATCACAAGGTAGTTGTGTTGAACGCGAAACTCAGGTATCAGGCAGGACTCGAACCTGCATTGCACGCTTTCCGCGCGAGAGTGTTACCATTACACCACCGACACCCCGCTCTGCATCACTCAGCTATTCACACACAAACTGTGTACTCAGGCCGGACCATTACGGGAAGATTCTGCAAGATTACGAAAAAAATCTGTCAGATTACGAGAAGATGTTGCCCTCCTCTGACAGAATTCTCCCGTATTCTGGCAGAATTCTCTCGTTATCTGACGGAATTCTCTGGAAGTCTGGTAGAATTTTCTCGTTTTCTGGCAGAATTTTTGCGGAATCTGTCAGAATGTTTCCGTACTCTGGTCGGGAGAGTACGGAAAATTCTGTCAGATTACGCTTTCCGCCGCAGTCTGCGGTAAAGAACCATCCTCCCCGCGGAGCGGATCGCGGCGAAAGCCGCACCCCCCCCCCCCCAGCCGTGGGGATACCCCTATCCCCTCAGCAGTCAAAAAAATGATGGCCCCCGGAGGGCGACTCAAAGCGTCACCTTCCAGGGCCGGCATTGGAATGCCGAATGAGTACTCTAGTGAGATGAGGCACCTTTTATCCCGGCTGTGCACGTGATAAGCACGTTACTACGTGATCATTCGTAACCATTATCAATTGTCTTTCCAACCGCCCGAATCGAAGATGGCGAGGCGTGTTTTGCGGCTCGCGGGCGAGCCAATATCCGCGCTGCGTGTGTGTCGCATGGGGTGGTCGTCTCGTGGCGCCGGACAGTGAGAAGGGCGGGCAGATCAGTGGAAAGGGCTGGACAGCGCAAATGATTCCAGAAGTGACCTCAACCAATAGGTGTCTTTCCCACTGATCTGCCCGCCCTCCTCACAGTCTTGCGCCACGAGACGACCACCCCGTCGCATGCAGCATGGTTCGCCGCTGGCCGGCACCCTCGAAATGTGGGGTGCCGGCCGTCGCCCTGAGTACCTGAGCCCCCTGAATTCAGGGGTGAGCACCCAAGATTCACCCATTGAATTCACCTACCAATATTCAGCAATAGATCTAGTGGTTACCTGAGCCTATGAGTGACAGCTGACCCTGGATCCTAAAAAGTCTTGCTTGTGCGGATGCATCTCAATTCAGCCATCAGCGCTTGGCGCACTCATACGAGGGTACCGCCCACTTCTCTCGGGGCTTGGCGCACTTCCACGTAGGTCCCGCACACTTACTGCGGCGCTCTGCGCACTCCAACTTGGGTCCCACACACTTTTCCCAGCGCTTGGCGGACTCATACGAGGGTCCCGCCCACTTCTCTCGGCGCTTGGCGCACTTCCACGTAGGTCCCGCACACTTACTGCGGCGCTCTGCGCACTCCAACTTGGGTCCCACACACTTTTCCCAGCGCTTGGCGCACTCATACGAGGGTCCCACCCACTTCTCTCGGCGCTTGGCGCACTTTCACGTGGGTCCCGCACACGTTCCTGCTCACTACCATATGGGTTCTGCACACTTTCGCTGCTCTTGTTGAAGTTTTTAGCCTTTTTCTAGTCTGTCAGAATTCGTCAACTTTCTGATGGATTACGGGAGGTGCCCGGTAAATTACGGAGGAATGTTGTGGTAACTCTCTGGTAATCTGGCAGAATATGTACAAAACACCAGAGATCAGGGAGATTTCTCTGGCAAAACTTCCGTAATCTGGCAGTAATTGCAGATTTACCACTGATTGCCCGGAAAACTCTGGTAAATTTCTGGTACAGCCCCGGCCTGAGTAGGCACAACAGCAATCACCCGTTAACGGATATGATCTGGTAAGCACATATCGGCATTAAATCCAGTTAAAGGCAGTGTTCACGATAAATTTCACTTCCGATATCTCCACGGCTTACGGAAGGTCTGGTGCCCTATATAGCAAGGCATGCCTAAAAAGGACACGAAAAACGCGTTTTTGAGCGAAAATAGGCCCTCTCTTGTTTACAATGATTTTTGAGCTTGGAGGAATTGACCGCTATGAAGAATGATAGCATTCAATGCAATCAAGCGATCAGCTCACTTATCAGCACTTCCTTGACTTGATCATTCCTGTAATCTGAGTCTTCATTTGTTCTTTTCGAGGGGCGGATCTGGGGCACCAGGCGTGTCTGGGGCACCAAAACGCTTGTTTGCAGCCGTTATTTTGCCGCTCCTGGCTCGTTTTCTACCGTTCTTTCGACACTGGGAGCCTAGGATCCTTCTCGCCTATCATTTCACTGTGGAAAGTCAACGAGGATGATCATCGTGGACGCTCCCTTTGAGCTGAGAACTTTGAAGATTGAATTTCGATGTTTCAGAATATTGAATGCCTTTTTCTAGCATCGCACAGGATCGCGAAATGTCAACTCTAAGTTTAGTGTTTGCCTTCAGTTGAATTGAAGAAATATTCGTTCTCAATATGGGTGTGAACCTCTTGATAAAGATTGAACTTTGTGCCCAACAAGGTAAAAAAGCATGTGCCATCCGCGGCCGTCCCGGTCGACACGCATGCTACGTTTTGCCCACTAGCAATAAGGTTCAAAATCCCCCGATCCGGCCGGTTTGAGCCAACCTGGCCGGTCCTGATCCAGCTCTAGCCGCCCCGGTCGATACGTATGCAATGAATCGCTCACTGAGGGGAAAGATACTCAAGGGTATCGTACGCGCAAAAAACCGTGTCTCATTTTTTCATGTTTTTGCGCAGGAGATTCTCTCACATACAGAACAGGAATGGAAAGGCTTCACAAAACCATCAACTTTCGCAAAAAAAACTAGTTTTAAAGCGTCTCGAATTATTCAGTTCCCACTCCTCCGTCAATTTCGGTGTGTCTGGTGCAATACATCGGAATTTCTTTCACAAACGTCGGATGTGTTTTGTACACACTCAGAACGCCCATCATGCGGAAAAAAACCTTCTTGACTTCGGTATTTTGCCGCAAAATGCGTCCTTCCTTCTGCTGGATCCCCCATCGACCACAGGTTGAACCATGGCTGATTTCATCCATCATGACCGTCTGATCGGTTTATGACGAGGGGATTCAAGGTGGAAATACGCAAATTTTGAAGTTAGAGCTACTATTTTGTAACACTATTGTATAGACAGTGTCGGGACCGGCCCACTGAGCCTACCATGAAGTTGCTCGACCGACAAGAAGTCGCACAAGTGCTGCGCCTCACCTTGCGCAACGTTTGGTCAGGGTCATAAAGAAGGGCTTCCGGAACTTCGAAGCAGTGTTATTAGCAGTAATAATGGTTATTTTGTACCTCTCACCTCAGGTAAGTGGTATACATTGTCGCTACCATTATCGACAGTCATGACATTAAGCGCAATTCGTGGCGGGACCAGCATCGGGGCAATGGCATTGACCGTCGTAGGAACAGTTGCCGCGTGTCGGTCACAGCTGCGTGTCGCGAAGGGCTGACATACTGCAAATATGCCGATGCCTCTCGTTGCTGTTGCTGTGCAACGCACTGCCACAGCGACAGATTTGAAGGGCAGGAGGTGATCGCTGTCGCTGTGTAGAGCGACGCGATCGCGTGTCACAGAAGTAAACCATTGGCCTCACACATCAATCAGGGAAACATATATCAATCCTGATGTTATTCTTGAATTCTAGCGCGATGTCAAGGAATTCCCATTTTCTAACGAACTTTGGGATTGCTTACGAGAATATTTTTCTTTTCGTTAGCCGTTTGACATAACAACCACGAGGCCCGTTAGTCGAAATTACCCAAATCCCTGGATTGAGGCTCGTTATGGGTCACTGTTGGATCCTTTAAAGTGGCAGGACCGAACCAAATCGTCACGCATTTCGGATAATCGGAAACCGAATCATGAACCGAATCCTGGTGTAATTCGGTGATTCGGATTTCGGTTCGATTCGTATTTGCCGTTTTTCGATGATTCGGATTTCGGTTCGTTTAGAACATGTCGTTTTTCGGTGATTCGGATTTCGCTTCGATTCGGATTTGGCCTTTTTTCGGGGATTCGGATTCCGGTTCGATTTGGATTTGGCCCTTTTTCAGTGATTCGGATTTCGATTCGGTTCAAATTTGGCGTTTTTTCGGTGATTCGAATACCGAATCGTCAAAATTTCGAATCATTCTGACGGATATCCGAAAATATCCGAATCGGATCTAATGTATAACATAATTTAGGGCCGTATAGGGCCAATTGGGGCTCGCTCGAAACCATTTTTTCGTGGTTGATGCACTGGGCCGGATCTTTTCGATTCCATGTAGGAAATCGAAGACAGCTTTCATTCTGAACACTACCTCTAAGGTTTCGAGCATTCTTGAAGAGCTCGATTATCACCAGCTGCCAGCGGTGATTTTTGGTCGGAAGATCTCTCTACCAGTTGTATTGTACAAATGCCAACCGCTTCGCTGCCAATGATATTTGAAATTCAAAGCTCGTAAAAGTGCCCCACGAAAAATCTCCAGATCTCGTCAGTCATTGTGTAAAATTCTTCTTCTCTAAAGTGGTGAGGAAGCCTGTGCATCAAATACAATGCGCGACGTTCTGCAGCAATCGAAAGTCCCGTCCATCGTAACAATGAAGGATACAAGGTCTTGAAAACCACAAAAATGTGCCACCTTTCTCACATAGTATCAGTTATGGTTTTTGCGTTCACCGTTTCCGACTCCGAAACACCTCTTCTTCTCCATCCTTAAAGGCACAGGAGACCCAAAAAATTATTCGTCAGATTTTATGCTTATCTTGCAGAGAGCCACTCTATGATCACAATGGTATCTCTGAATTCATCCAAGACCCCCTACGAATGGAGATATGGCTCCTTGAAAATGCCTGCATTTTGAGGGCAAAAATTTGGTGGACGAGTTGTCTCAGGCCTATATTTCTCTTCATTCGCAATCGCTTCAAGAGAGCAAAACAGGATGAGAAGATAGACTGGCAATGGACTGAAGAACAAAGACTCGTGGGAATTCATCCATCCATCGAGCCGCTATTGAATGCGAAAGTCCGTTAGGGGGTCGGGCCTGTGGTGGTGAGCGAAGGGGGTCGGGCCTGCGGTGGTCCCTTATATCTCGCTTATTTGGAGTAATTGAGATCTCGCATTTGGCACACCTTATACAGGAGGGGTCTTCTACACAATTACGTGAAAATCTCAAAATTCATATCTGAGGGTGTACTGTGCCTTTAAAGGCACAGTACACCCTCAGATATGAATTTTGAGATTTTCATGTAATTGTGTAGAAGACCCCTCCTGTATGACACGTGCCAGATGCCAGATCTCATTTCCTCCAAATAAGCGAGATATAAGCGACCACCACAGGCCCGACCCCCTTCTCTCACCACCACAGGCCCGACCCCTAACCAACTTCCGAACTCGATAGCGGCTCGATGGATGGATGAATTCCTACAAGTCCTCGCTCCTCAGTCCATTACCGGACTGTCTCATTATCCTGGCTTTCTCTCACGCAACGATTGCGAATGAAGAGAAATACAGGCCTGAGACAACTCGTCCACCAATTTTTCACCTTCAAAATCTAGGCATCTTTTAAGAGCTATAACTCTGTTCAAAGGGGGTTCTGGACGAATTCAGGGATACCACTGTGATCAGCGAGTGACTCTCTCCAAGATAAGCATGAAATCTGAAAATTAATTTTCTTGGGTGTCCTGTGCCTATAAAGGCATCGTACGCGCAGAAAATCATATAATATTTTTCGATGTTTTTGTGTAGCTTGGCCTCTCTAATGAATGAAAATGTCCAAAAGGCCCATGAAAAACCTTTATTTGGAAAGAAAATTCAGCCGGAACACATTGCAAATTTGGACTTGAATTTCGCGCTAAAATCGTTTTTTGAGTCTGTCTGCGTTTGGAGACCTCATTACTGTCATTTTCGATGTTTTTCTGCATGTGGAGTTTGTGCTATAACTGTTTTTTATGTTGTTTGACGGCCGCATCAACATTCTATGAAAAAGTGCTAGATGACTGGTGAGAATTGGTGGCGGATGCTCTTCTTTAACCTCTTCCAACCTCATAACCCTACGTTTTTGAGGCGCCGATGCTCACCGGCGTGGTCCACCGGTCTCATTCATCTAATCATCTAATTGAGCCTGAAAAACGGAAAGTAGTTTCCAGCGCGAAAGATGCCTTTAAGAAGTGAAGATTAATGCCACGGAATATTTGAACAGTCAAAAGCCCACCTGCCTCCGTGGCTTCAGACTGTCGAAAAGGATAGTGGAGATTTCAGCGGAGCGAGGATCCTCACACGAGTCGAGGATCATCCGGAAATGATAACAATCCGGACTTTTAAGAAAGGTCACTGAAGCTGAACACTGTCCAAAGAGCCACTGACACACGGATTCCTGAAAAATTGGCTTCATAAAACATTGGGTGAATTGTTACTTGCGCACCACCTTGGATGCCTGTCACATGCGTGTCCATTCCTGCGTCGCAGTCAGTGGGAATCACTTGTTTCATGACTGTGTATTATCGAATGTATATTTCTGTTTATACACTTAGTTGAAAATTTGCGCCGCTCTTCTATTGCGAGCCTTTTATATTTTCACATTTATCCCTGCTCAGCCTGGTGATAGCTGGACGAAACTCAATGCATGTGCCAAGCCACAAACACACCAAATTCATGCGCCAAAGAGGTAGAGCTCAATTCTGGGTTTACTGTTAATTCTGTTACGAAACGGTTGCTATACACTCAATGTGCATTTGATCCTACAATAGCCGACCGCCCTTTTCGGAAGTGCGATGACGTAGCAGTGTGAGTGGAAACTGATCCAAATAGAAAGAAGTTTTATACGTTTGGCAGTTATTAAGTTATCAGGACTAGTGAAGAAAAGGAATGAGGCTGATTGGCTTATACCAGGCGCCAAATAAAACTTGGACCATTTCAAACAAGGAACGATACGAACCCGCCTTCCATTATTTCAATTTGAACGTTCAGCTTTCCTCGGTAATAGACAAGCATTAACGCACAGCAAGCTTCTTCACCTGAGATACCACCCGCCACCGTGAATGCGAGTGGAAAACACTTTAAACAGAAAGGGAATGTGGTGAACTTCAGCTATGCTCATGCAAACATCGTTTGTTGCGTCATTTCTGATAAGGCCATTACATCCATCACTTTGATTTACAACCCTGTTAGTGATCTTGAAGAACTGCACAGCGTGTTCTCACGCTAATAATTTATCCTCGTATCACCTGTCACCTCTTGCGCTGTTTTTTTGTAAACATAACTCTGTCCACAGCTGCCGCTATGTGCATAGAAGCTCCAATTTAGTAACGCAATGAGTCAGCAAACGTATTAACAGGCTATTGTTTTCCGACCCTGTTTTTAATACTTATCCAGTCCCTACTGTACACCAAGGCGACTCCATGACAATTTTTCTTGAGTAAGGGTGTGTTCCCTCCAGCAGCAGCAAGACTCCGACTAGGGAAGGGGGTACATTTTTTCCAATGGTATCTCACACTTAGGTGTTCAAAAATTACTGCTGTCCCGTCTCTCTGACAACAGATAACTGAAGTTCGAGTCCTTTTAAAATCGTTAAATTTTGCATAGTCGACGTGAGAAAGAGGTATTCTCGAACAATGGAGGTGGGACTCGAGCACCCTCATTGCATTTGACTGCCAATCAGGCAAGTTCGCTTTTTGCGTTGTTGCATGTTCGATGTCGAGGCTTTCGTCCGACTCCTTTATCACTGACGTCATCCTTATTAAAGTACGGCAGATTTCATAGGCCTGGCTGTGTGCCAATCAGGGCTGTGCGTAACTGAATTTTGTAATTTCGTAAATCGTAAATCGTAATTTTTGAAATTCCTCGTAATTCGTAAATGGTAATTCGTAAATCGTAACTGATAATGAGTAATAAGCCCACACATGACCCGAACCTCATTCGATGTGAAAACATCGTAGCATTACAGTGATAAGGTGTTTCCATATCGAAAGAGGCTGAAGGTTGGGTTTCAAAGTGACATTTTTGAGCAGCACTTGAATAAATGTTCAGTACACATACGTGGGATAGGAACGACTTTAATAGGCAAAGTAGAAACTTTACAATCATTTAAGTACCACACCTGTGCCAGGTTTCGCCCACGTTTTGAATACGAAAGCATGAGGAATCACCGCTCTACCAAACACAGTTCAGTTGAAGCTAAGGAGAGCAACACTGTGATGAGAAAAAATTTACGGTTGGATAGTTTTTCATCCTTTTGAGGAAGGATGCTTGGATAAGGTGGCCATCCCAAAGGGGGAATGTTCATTTACCGAAATACTTCTTCACGCAGAAAACGAGTATGCTCTATATTTGTAAAGCGTTGCTCTGAACGGAGTTATAGGCGTTCCTCCACATAAGCGTAAGTTTGTTGGGTTGGAGACGGTGGTCTGAGTGGTGAAGGTTGATTAGGATTTTGAAATGCAAAATGGTGAGGGCTCCCTCAAAATCTGCTTTCAAAAATTAGGTTCTTCATCTTGTTTTCTTTTGCGTTCAGAATTTGCTCTTCATTATTAGAACATTTGAAAACTTCTTTGAAAAAGTAGGAGACTCTGCAGTCATAATTTCTTAGGGATGTTTCAAATCAAATTTTGAAATTACTCCCTCTCCTCTCGTAGCCTGTGGAGATAGACAGCAAAGGCTATTTTGGGACTCCCCGTAAACATCTTCGTCGAAGAATGTCTTCAGGTTAGAAAAATGATTTCCCGATTCTCCGGCAGATTTGAGTTCACGAAGTTCCACTTTTTTGCTTGTATCTTTTTTTTCGCCAAAGATGGATGCGTGGGGAAGGTTGTTTTTGATATCTCCACAAAACTCTGCAATGAAGTGTATATTAGGTTCCAACCTTTATTTGCTCCATGAGCCAGCCAGGTCCTTAGAGCCGAGCCCCATTTTTACTGTCTATTTATATCGGAATGAAATCGCTGTCCGCAGTTGCAGACGACCGCTTCAGAAGTTTACAGAGTCAGGACCTAGCGGTCACAGCATGATTATGTTTTCAGTACGTGTTGCAACAGCGGTTGTCTGCAACTGCGGACCGAAATTTTGGTCCGATTGAGACTGCAGCTCCATCAAAGGTCTGCGTCTCTGTTGTTCATCATGTGACAAGGGCATTCCATGGAAGTAAATAGCTGTGAAGCTACCGACCTGGCTCTGCATGGGGCAAGGAAAGGTTGGAACCGAATAATAAGTTTGGGTCCGTCAGAGTGAGAAGGGGAGCGATTAATCATACGTAAAGCTCGTTATCAACAATTATAGTTCTCCATGACTGACCTACTGCTGACTTCGACCGGCCGGGCATGCAAGGGTACGGGTTCACCGAAAACTCAAATTTTGAAGAGTAATCATTTGGTCCCAAATTTCGTGAATCGTAAATCATCAAAAATTTGCCAAAAACACTCGTAATTCGTAAATCCTAAACCGTGATTCGTAATTACGCACAGCCCTGGTGCCAATACGGTACGAACGTTCGAGAAGAGGCAGAGACGCAGAGGACGCCAGACAGCTAGAGCCACGCGCATCGATCAACGCCATTCCACTCGTCGTGTCGTCCGTCGTGCGGCTGCCCGCAGTCGAGTCCAGGCTCTCCCTCCCTCCATGGATCGTCACCTTCAGCGCAGCGAGTCGTAGCCCACTGCCCGAGCAGTATCCATCCGTAGTCAACTTTCGTTGTGAAGACTGAAGTTATCAGTTGGGCTAACCGTGCTGCGTAAGGCCCCCGTCATAGTCGGGGGATCTACTGAGTCCCACCGGGGCGATACGCACCCAATTCGTGGGGGACGGGTTCAACAAAATCAACCCACTGAGTCCGACTGCGACCTTCTGATGCCCACCGCAATCTCCCCGGTCGATACTGATGCTTCTCATGCGTTCAAGGGCGGGGCCAATGCACCGACTGAGTCCCGCTGCGTCCCAACCGAAATCATCCTCACACCATCTGTCCAATGATGATTCTAAAAAGTGGTTTACGAGTTGAAGACAAAGACTTTTTGAAAACAAGAAAAATTAGCCACCAACCACTTTTCGATTCACAGCTAAGGTGATAATCGTCACTATCAATTGCGTGTTTCGCAGAGGAACTGGTTGGCGCTGGGGCAATCAGACTCAGTCGGACTCAGCAGGTTTTTCGACGAAGTCTGACGGGGGCCTAAGAAGCGGTCGTCCGAAATAAGCAATAAGGCGTAGGGTGCCATTGCCCCTACTCCGCAGTCCCGGTGCTGGATGCAGGTCCCATCGAAGTGACGCTGAGGATACGCAGCGGTTCGAAGGCGTCACCTAGGTCCGACCCGTTGTGAGCAGGAGGAGCCCCTGACGTGTTAGGCTGCTGTATCTGTTAGACGTTAAATGCATATTCCATATCTGGTGGTCTGTTATATACGAGTATACAGACGAACGATACAAGTTTATAATTTGCCACTGGCACAAAATCCTCACGGAAGTATAGTAGCTTTCTTTTCTAGAGCCTTCCATGTCTCTTCAAAGCTTCAGCCGCAAAACTCTGGAGAAAAACCGGTGTTTTTGTGGTGTTGGCAATTTATAATCGTCTGCAAACAAGCGGAACTGATCCGCAGGCTACAATCCTTATTCGGTATTATCAACAGCTCATATGTATGTTGTGTTATATCTGCATTGAAGTGATAAAATAAGGGTGACGAGGTCGATTATGGCGTATTCGTGAAGTACTGTGATGAGTATTGAGTGGTCAAAATATGTGTCAGCTCAAACAGGACTTGGGCATTTGTGTGTATTCAGACTCCCTCAAGTGGGAAGCCGCGCTCAGCAATTATTCGATCAATAGCGATCCTCCCTTCGTTTTCCCGTGCGCAAAATTTGCCGCCAAGCAGCGTCTCAGCTTCCCCCACACAATGATTAACTATACGTAATTTATTCGCAGTGTTAGCGTTTGTATTGAGCGATCATAGCGTGCAGAGTCCTGTAACTGATGTTGCTAGAACCTAACGTGTGGCGTCTGTTACACATACCGCCGACGCAGAAGCTTGGCAGACCGACGCGTCGAGACAATCGAGTTGGAGATGTGAAGTGAACTACCAGCTGATTACAGAAAAACATTTAATGTGCAGAACTCGCAACAGCAACATCAAGCTTGTATTCATATGGTCAGTGTAAATCGAATAGAAATCCGCTACGTTTCTAGTCGTCGAAAAAAGTGGTCAGCAAGAGAAATGAATAATGATGGCTACCAATCGAGTGATCTTGCTCCAAGTAGCTAGGTGTGACTTGCTAATTGAATGACACGGGCGATGTGTACGAGAAATGGGCATTCGACGCTAGGTTTCGCACAAATGAGTAATTTGAGTAACGTAATTTTGGAACACCTCGAATTTACACTCAAAGCGATATAAAGAGTTTCGATACCGCGATTTTCTCCCTCAATGAGCCCGCATAATAAATTTCAAGGTGCGTCATTTTTGGCCGCCAGTGGTATTTTTTAGTACGAGCCTTCAAGCTGCAATAAAAAAGAATCCTATTTTCCCAGAGAAACAACAAGGAACCGAGTTCGTCGCGTGGGTGAGCAGCGTGGACTCGCGGTTCCAGGAGCAAGACAGCCGTGGGTGCGCAGTATGGACTCACGAACTCTTACATATTCGGATAACCCCTTTCGAAAAATCTTGAATGAATGAATTTTTCGAATGTGTTGGGTTGGGAAATAAGTTTGTAGAGTTTCTCTTCGTGTTTCTTACAAAAGCGTGTGCCTTATATGGAAAAATGAGTGAAAAAGTCAATAACTCTTTCTTTGGCTGTATGGCTGTCCCCCTTTATGTGTCATCTTATAATGGTGAAGGGATGAACATTGATGACCGGGATTCGTCCCGCGAAATGACCAATGGCACAAACGGTCACGCAGTTCGACGTAGCATTAGTTCTACTAATGTGAGAACGGGCGGCTCCCTATAGCACCGGCTCTGCACTCTGGGAGTAACTAGGCCACAGACTTGCTCCTACATTCGCTAATAATATCAAACAGACCCGAAATCGGATATGCTCTCCCACGACGCCCGGAGATGCCTCTACCGAAGACGGGCGAGGACCAGGACAGGGCGTCATTGGAAAACCCCACACACAACGCAGACAGTGTCTAAATATATGCACATACAATTGCCGAACAGCCGCGTCCGACGCAGAATTTAGAACTCTCCTCTATCAGTCTTGAAGAATCAAGTATGATGTCGTCTGCTTGCAGGAAGGGAAAGCCAAGGAACCGTACACGAAGAAAACTGATAAAGGAGAGCTGATGATAATGAGACAAAAGGTTACTGCGGAAAATATTGGAGGAGTAAGATTTCTCGTTCACCCAGGAGTACAGCATACCGTCGACTAGAAAAAAGTTTTGCTTATCTCCATCGGAAACTGTTATGCTCCTACCGATGCAGCCAGAGAGCTCGTCTTCTGCTACCTTACAATTCATGTCTTAAATTGATTTAATAGCTTTCTATTTTCCTAATACTATTTTCTTTTTTCCCTTTTAAATTCTCATATACTGAAACTTCCTATATATCCTCTAACCTTTCTTGAATTTCTCATATATTCTATCTACCTTTTTGTAATTTTATCTGCAGTAAACAGTGTCGATCCTCGTCTCATCTTTTCTCGTCTCTACGTTCTTTAGTCTTCTATGCATCAGTTCTTGCTAGAACCTTATAACGTTGAGTTACCTTTTGCACTAAGATCTTAGAATTTTCTCAAGAACACATAGTTTCTCTGATTTCTACACGTACATTCTGTATAGGCGTTCGCTCCAATATGACTTTTGATTGAGCTTATTATAAAACTTTGTTTCTAAATATTGCATTTCCACTTTCCTGAACTATTCTTTCCTTAACGACTTGTTCTGCTTAATTTTTTCTGATTTCTATTCAATTTTAACAATATTTGATTTTCTATGTCATTTTAGTGTTGATGTCCTAGTTTTCTAATTGATTACAATTGAAAGAATTCGACAAAATATTCTTGAGCCTTCATTCTCGATCAAACTTGTTTAGGAATTGATTTGATGTAATACTTGTTTCGCTCTTGATATCTGATTTAGACGGATCACGTTCGATTGAGTTTTTCACAATAGAGAAACTATTGTTTTCTAAAGTTGAAATTTTATAGTCTATCCTGTTTTCGCAACTAAGGTCACATTTCCTCCTTTCTTCCTATCTACTCCTGAGCTATTTTGATATTTATGATAGACTTTATATTTCTTTAATACCATTCTCGAATCATGATTAATCCAAATTCTACTTGCTTTCAGTTTTTCATAGAAAATACCAGGCTCTTTTGTACTTAAACGTGTAGTCATACAATTTTACTGAGATAGTAACACCTTTTTTACAATCTCTATGATCCCCTTATAAGAAGTCGCCCAGCATGGTGGGGGTGCGTGACTTCGGGAGGCTAGAGACTGCCCCTTTCTTAGGGCCTCGCTGGGTCCTGGTTGCAGCCCAACCAGCACTTTTAGTGCAACCCCCCACTGGCTAGTTCTCATGGGTCTATACTAGCCAGCTCGCGTTCCAAAACTTTCGGGCTAAAACTTCACAAATCATATAATATATTGGGAGAAGGGCGACCGGCAGGCGCGCCGGAGCTGGGCCAAGTTGGTCCGTTGGTTGTCTCTGTGCAGGCTTCTCAAAATATTATAACAAAGCTTTTCCACAAAATAAAGAGTGTTTACTATCTCGAAACTTTTGGAAACGAAAATAATAGTTCTGACTGTGCTAACAAAAAATGCGTTATTTGCCAAAAGATGAATCATCAGAACATTATAGGCTGTTGTGTCACTAAATTTAGAATTAATACGTTCAAAGAGGCCCACAGCAGTTGTAACTCCACTAATGTAGTCTATTGCATGACCTGTGCGGATTGTAATAGACAGTACGTAGGTATCACCACTAGAAAACTTAGAGCCAGGATGTTGGAACACCTCAGAAACATCAAAAACAAGGAAAACAAAGTCTTTTATGAGCACTTTGAGTTAGAAGGATGTGATCCCAATAACATAAGAATTTCTATTCTAGACAACTTAGAAGAAAACAAAGACAAAAACATTTTACTTGATAAAGAACTATTTTGGATTAAGTTACTAATGACTGCTATGCCTTACGGTTTTAATGATAATATTAAAGGATACGGTAATCTTTCTAGTATTAAAAATCCTCTCTTACATAGTAAACCTAATCACCCTTTCTTTAATTTGAAAGTAGTCAAAAAACGCAGAAATAGAGGAAATAATAAAAAGAAGAAGGTAAAAAAGAAATATACTCCTCAGGAAGTTTTGGAAAACACTTACAGCATTCAAGCACAACACAATAACAAATACGACACCTTTAGATGTTTGAAGAATAAAAACAAAAACTTTCTTAACACTTTAATTCAGCTTGTCACCAATAATTCTCTTCCTTTCGAAATGAGTAAGGATAAGAAGATCAGTTTACTCACATCTCTTTGTATACATTATTTCCGTAATAATAGGTTCACCTCAGAAGAAGCTAAAACCAAGTTCGTAAATTTGAGATTTCCTTTTTATAATGATGTATTAAATCATACGAATATAAACAAAATAGTGAATCATCAGATCATCAAAAATTTTATTATACATAATTCCAAAGTAGATTTTGTGCCCTTCAGGGTGGTGTATAGCTATGAAAATCCCATTTCTAAATCAGTCTTCAACTATAACAAATTTCTCAAGAATATTACTAGATCTGAAATTCAAAAGTTACTCAATCTTCATGTATTTGCGATTCCCGTCCTTTTGTACGATTTTGCGATCCTCACGTCAAGCATGTAGTAACAGGAAATATTGACATCGTTACGGATCCTGACATCAAATATATTCTACAAAAAGGTATAAAATTTAGACCCAAAATTGATAGAAAATTGGAAAATTTAAAAAAGATTTGGGAAGATTTTTTAGAACAAGTGAAAAGCAAAATTAAGACAAAATATAGAATAAAACCTGAAAAAATTAGTGAATTTCATAAATTATATTCTCCTTTCTTCTCACGAAAAACCAGACCTCTGATCTACAACATAAATAGATTCGATAATATCGACATCAGTAATTTCAAAAATAAGATAAAATTTTTACAAGACAAATTTGTTATTTGCCCTCTAGACAAAACTAGTAATAACTACGGATTTGTGTGCAAAAAACTATACTTGGAAATTATTCTCAACGAAATGGGAATACTACCTCAAAACATTACTACCAATGATATTTACCAATTAACCACGATAGAGAATAAGGAAGAAATCATAGAACGACACAAAAAACTAATGATATCTAATAATATCGATTTTACTTCAGATTCTGATATCCCTATTATCTATTGTCTACCAAAACTACACAAAAATCCGATTAAATTCCGCTTCATATGTGGCGCATACAACAGCAGCATGAAAAACCTAGCGGTAGAACTTAAAAACGTGCTTTCTTTTATTAAAAATCATTTTAGAAATTACTGTAGCATAGTCACACGAGATGCATCAAAGTTTTTGGTCAATAGATAACATAAATATATCTCAGCAGCTTGAAAACAACGTCGGAAAAAATTTGAGATTGTATTCGGTTGATTTCACAAACATGTTTACCAATATTCCACATAAAAATATTGTTCATAGTATAACCCAAATTCTGAAAATTCGCTTCAAAAATTCCAATAGAAAATATGTCGCCACTAATAACTTTACTACTTTTTATACCGATAAAAATGATAGCCCCAAGTATAGATTTCACCAGTTACAAGATATTATCTACTGTCTTGAATATATTCTAAGCAATAGTTATTGTAGAGTCGGGGACTTGTTATTTAAACAAATCAAGGGAGTTCCACAAGGCGGTAATGCTAGTCCGATCATTGCGGATCTCACATTGAGTTTTTTAGAATATATTTCTTCAAAAACTCTACTGCTTGTTACTAATAAAGTTTTCGAACCCTATAGATATATGGATGATCTCCTGATCATACATAACTTTGAAGAAGAATTCATTACAACTCTTCTCAGAAACACGTATCAAAACATTATGAATTTTGAAAGCACCCATTTTAATCAAAAAACTGTGTATATTTGGATCTTAACATAAAAATTGATAACGATAAAATTTTCACAAAACTATACAATGAAACAGAGCTTTTTCGACTTTAAAGTGCATAGATTTCCCCATTTGAATCAATATTTCCTCCAACTTGAAGGAAGCTATAATTTACACGGAAACACTAAGAGGATTTCTCGAACTTGTTCTTTAACAATAGATTTTCAAGATAGAATAAAATTACTGAGCAGAAATCTCATTGACCTACACTATCCTAGACCTTTTATTCTCCTTGCTTTTCTAAAAACTGTCGCTAAAAATAACTTGGGACATAAATTAGGAATAGGTAATGATTTCAACCTGATAAAACACACTTCTTTCCATAATTTACAATAACTAAACGTATATCACTATTCCTTTTCTGTTGCTGGTCTCACAGATAGTGCTAGAACGTTCTCTCTCAGCTCCTTAATTGATCTCAGAGTCATATAAATAGCACCTACTTCCAGGCACTCTTTTCATACTACGCTCCTTACCCTACTGACGAGCCTCGAGGAGTGTCAGTTTTCATTCTTTCCTTCATACGACTCTTTAATAACCACTCACAATCGTATGGGCTAAGAGGCGAAACGAGTTTAATTCTTTTTCTATTGATGACCGAGATTCGTCCCGCGAAATGACCAATGGCACAAACGGTCACGCAGTTCGACGTAGCAATAGTTCTACTAATGTGAGAACGGCCGGCTCCCGATAGCATCGGCTCTGCATTCTGGGGTAACTAGACCACAGACTTGCTCCTACATTCCCTTTAATACTATAAAACAAACCTGAAATCGGATGTGCTCTCCCACGACGCCCGGAGATACTCTACCGAAGACGGGCGAGGACCAGAACAGGGCGTCATTTGAAAACCCCACACACAACTCAGACAGTGCCTAAATATATGCACATATAATTGCCGAATAGCCGCGTCCGACGCAGATTTTAGGACTCTCCTCTATCAGTTTAGAAGAATCGAATATGATGTCTTCTGCCTGCAGGAAGGGAAAGTCAAGGAACCGTACACGAAGAAAACTGATAAAGGAGGGCTGATAATAATGTGACAAAAGATTAGTACGAAAAATATTGGAGGAGACAGATTTCTCGTTCACCCAGGAGTTCAGCATACCGTCGACTAGCAAAAGTTTTGCTTATCTCCATCGTAAACGGTTATGCTCTTGCCGATGCAGCCAGAGAGCTCGTCTTCTGCTACCTTACAATTCATGTCTTAAATTGATTTAATAGCTTTCTATTTTCCTAATACTATTTTCTTTTTTTCCGCTTTTAAATTCTCATATACTGAAACTTCCTATATATCCTCTAACCTTTCTTGAATTTCTCATATATTCTATCTACCTTTTTGTAATTTTATCTGCAGTAAACAGTGTCGATCCTCGTCTCATCTTTTCTCGTCTCTACGTTCTTTAGTCTTCTATGTATCAGTTCTTGCTAGAACCTTATAACTTTGAGTTACTTTTTGCACTAAGAGCTTAGAATTTTCTCAACAACACATAGTTTCTCTGATTTCTACACGTATATTCTGTATAGGCGCTCGCTCCAATATGACTTTTGATTGAGCTTATTATAAAACTTTGTTTCTAAATATTGCATTTCCCTTTCCTGAACTACTCTTTCCTTAACGACTCGTGCTGCTTAATTTTTTTCTTTTTTGATTTCTATTCAATTTCCACAATATTTGATTTTCTATGCCATTTTAGTGTTGATGAACTAGTATTCTAATTAATTATAATTGGAAGATTTCGACAACACATTCTTGAGCCTTTATTCTCGATCACACTTGTTTAGGAATTCTATTGATGTAATACTTGTTTCGCTCTTGATATCTGAATTAGACGGATCACGTTCGATTGAGTTTTTCACAATAGAGAAACTACTGTTTTTCTGAAGTTGAAGTTTCATAGTCAATCCTGTTTTCGCATCTAAGGTCACATTTCCTCCTTTCTTCCATCTACTCCTGAGCTATTTTGATATTTATGATAGACTTTTATATTTCTTTAATACCATTCTCGAATCATGATTAATCCAAATTCTACTAGCTTTCATTTTTTCATATAAAATACCAGGCTCTTTTGTGCTTAAAAGTGTGGTCATACAATTTTTCTGAGATAGTAACACCTTTTTTACAGTCTCTGTGATCCCCTTATAAGAAGTCGCCCAGCATGGTGGGGGTGGGTGACTTCGGGAGGCTAGAGACTGCCCCTTTCTTAGGGCCTCGCTAGGTCCTGGTTGCAGCCCAACCAAAGCACTTTTAGTGCAACCCCCCACTGGCTAGTTCTCATGGGTCTATACTAGCCAGCTCGCGTTCCAAAACTTTCGGGCTAAAACTTCACAAATCATATAATATATTGGGAGAAGGGCGACCGGCAGGCGCGCCGGAGCTGGGCCAAGTTGGTCCGTTGGTTGTCTCTGTGCAGAGCTTCCCTCAAAAATATTATAACAAAGCTTTTTTCCACAAAATAAAGAGTGTTTACTATCTCGAAACTTTTGGAAACGAAAATAATAGTTCTGACTGTGCTAACAAAAAATGCGTTATTTGCCAAAAGATGAATCATCAGAACATTATAGGCTGTTGTGTCACTAAATTTAGAATTAATACGTTCAAAGAGGCCCACAGCAGTTGTAACTCCACTAATGTAGTCTATTGCATGACCTGTGCGGATTGTAATAGACAGTACGTGAAGTATCACCACTAGAAAACTTAGAGCCAGGATGTTGGAACACCTCAGAAACATCAAAAACAAGGAAAACAAAGTCTTCTATGAGCACTTTGAGTTAGAAGGATGTGATCCCAATAACATAAGAATTTCTATTCTAGACAACTTAGAAGAAAACAAAGACAAAAACATTTTACTTGATAAAAGAACTGTTGTGGATTAAGTTACTAATGACTGCTATGCCTTACGGTTTTAATGATGATATTAAAGGATACGGTAATCTTTCTAATATTAAAAATCCTCTCTTACATAGTAAACTTGATCACCCTTTCTTTAATTTGAAAGTAGTCCAAAAAACGCATAGAAATAGAAATAATAAAAAGAAGAAGGTAAAAAAGAAATATACTCCTCAGGAAGTTTTGGAAAACACTTACAGCATTCAAGCACAACACAATAACAAATACGACACCTTTAGATGTTTGAAGAATAAAAACAAAAACTTTCTTAACACTTTAATTCAGCTTGTCACCAATAATTCTCTTCCTTTCGAAATGAGTAAGGATAAGAAGATCAGTTTACTCACATCTCTTTGTATACATTATTTCCGTAATAATAGGTTCACCTCAGAAGAAGCTAAAACCAAGTTCGTAAATTTGAGATTTCCTTTTTTATAATGATGTATTAAATCATACGAATATAAACAAAATAGTGAATCATCAGATCATCAAAAAATTTTATTATACATAATTCCAAAGTAGATTTTGTGCCCTTCAGGGTGGTGTATAGCTATAAATCCCATTTCTAAATCAGTCTTCAACTATAACAAATTTCTCAAGAATATTACTAGATCTGAAATTCAAAAAGTTACTCAATCTTCATGTATTTGCGATTCCCGTCCTTTTGTACGATTTTGAGATCCTCACGTCAAGCATGTAGTAACAGGAAATATTGACATCGTTACGGATCCTGACATCAAATATATTCTACAAAAAGGTATAAAATTTAGACCCAAAATTGATAGAAAATTGGAAAATTTAAGAAAGATTTGGGAAGATTTTTTAGAACAAGTGAAAAGCAAAATTAAGACAAAATATATAAACCTGAAAAAATTAGTGAATTTCATAAATTATATTCTCCTTTCTTCTCACGAAAAACCAGACCTCTGATCTACAACATAAATAGATTCGATAATATCGACATCAGTAATTTCAAAAATAAGATAAAATTTTTTACAAGACAAATTTGTTATTTGCCCTCTAGACAAAACTAGTAATAACTACGGATTTGTGTGCAAAAAACTATACTTAGGAAATTATTCTCAACGAAATAGAATACTACCTCAAAACATTACTACCAATGATATTTACCAATTAACCACGATAGAGAATAAGGAAGAAATCATAGAACGACACAAAAAACTAATGATATCTAATAATATCGATTTTACTTCAGATTCTGATATCCCTATTATCTATTGTCTACCAAAACTACACAAAAATCCGATTAAATTCCGCTTCATATGTGGCGCATACAATAGCAGCATGAAAAACCTAGCGGTAGAACTTAAAAACGTGCTTTCTTTTATTAAAAATCATTTTAGAAATTACTGTAGCATAGTCACGAATAACACGAGATGCATCAAAAGTTTTTGGTCAATAGATAACATAAATATATCTCAGCAGCTTGAAAACAACGTCGGAAAAAATTTGAGATTGTATTCGGCTGATTTCACAAACATGTTTACCAATATTCCACATAAAAATATTGTTCATAGTATAACCCAAATTCTGAAAATTCGCTTCAAAAATTCCAATAGAAAATATGTCGCCACTAATAACTTTACTACTTTTTATACCGATAAAAATGATAGCCCCAAGTATAGATTTCACCAGTTACAAGATATTATCTACTGTCTTGAATATATTCTAAGCAATAGTTATTGTAGGAGTCGGGGACTTGTTATTTAAACAAATCAAGGGAGTTCCACAAGGCGGTAATGCTAGTCCGATCATTGCGGATCTCACATTGAGTTTTTTAGAATATATTTCTTCAAAAACTCTACTGCTTGTTACTAATAAAGTTTTCGAACCCTATAGATATATGGATGATCTCCTGATCATACACTTAACTTTGAAAGAAAGAATTCATTACAACTCTTCTCAGAAACACGTATCAAAACATTATGAATTTTAGAAAGCACCCATTTTAATCAAAAAACTGTGTATATTTGGATCTTAACATAAAAATTGATAACGATAAAATTTTCACAAAACTATACAATAAAACAGAACTTTTCGACTTTAAAGTGCATAGATTTCCCCATTTGAATCAATATTTCCTCCAACTTGAAGGAAGCTATAATTTACACACGGAAACACTAAGGATTTCTCGAACTTGTTCTTTAACAATAGATTTTCAAGATAGAATAAAATTACTGAGCAGAAATCTCATTGACCTACACTATCCTAGACCTTTTATTCTCCTTGCTTTTCTAAAAACTGTTGCTAAAAATAACTTGGGACATAAATCAGGAATAGGTAATGATTTCAACCTGATAAAAAACACACTTCTTTCCATAATTTACAATAACTAAACGTATATCACTATTCCTTTTCTGTTGCTGGTCTCACAGATAGTGCTAGAACGTTCTCTCTCAGCTCCTTAATTGATCTCAGAGTCATATAAATAGCACCTACTTCAGGCACTCTTTTCATACTACGCTCCTTACCCTACTGACGAGCCTCGGGGAGTGTCAGTTTTTCATTCTTTCCTTCATACGACTCTTTAATAACCACTCACAATCGTATAGGGCTAAGAGGCGAAACGAGTTTAATTCTTTTTCTATTGATGACCGAGATTCGTCCCGCGAAATGACCAATGGCACAAACGGTCACGCAGTTCGACGTAGCAATAGTTCTACTAATGTGAGAACGGCCGGCTCCCGATAGCATCGGCTCTGCATTCTGGGAGTAACTAGACCACAGACTTGCTCCTACATTCGCTAATACTATAAAACAAACCTGAAATCGGATGTGCTCTCCCACGACGCCCGGAAATGCCTCTACCGAGGACGGGCGAGGACCAGGACAGGGCGTCATTGGAAAACCCCACACACAACTCAGACAGTGCTCAAATATATGCACATACAATTGCCGAATAGCCGCGTCCGACGGAGATTTTAGGACTCTCCTCTATCAGTTTAGAAGAATCGAATATGATGTCTTCTGCTTGCAGGAAGGGAAAGCCAAGGAACCGTACACGAAGAAAACTGATAAAGGAGAGCTGATGATAATGAGACAAAAGGTTACTGCGAAAAATATTGGAGGAGTAAGATTTCTCGTTCACCCAGGAGTACAGCATACCGTCGACTAGAAAAAAGTTTTGCTTATCTCCATCGTAAACTGTTATGCTCCTACCGATGCAGCCAGAGACGAGGAGTAGGATACCTTCTACACTCAACTGGAAGCAGCAATCAGGAAGGAGAAGTCTTACTACAAGTTCGTTTGCGGGGACTTCAATGCCATCTTGGGCAACGGAAGCGACGGTAACTGGAGGCTTGGTCCACATGGTAACGGGAACAGATGATGGCTATCGCGCTCTGGATCGGATGTCATCATGCAACTTGTTCCATGGCACCTCGTTATTCGAAAAGAAAATACACCGAAGGAAATTCCAATGGAGTAATCCAAACGGGGCTGAATTACGTTCTGACAAACCGTGAGTGGACTTTGGTGGAGACTGGCGTGGTGCCGCCTCTCGACTGCGGATCCGATCACAGACTACTTCGGGCGAAGATCCGTCTCAAAAATCGAGTCTTCAAAAGGGATACGCACCGTCCCGCATCTGTTCGGTTCCCTCACTACAGTGACGTTGCAACGGAAGCAGCGGCTCACGATTATCCTTGAAAACTGGTATATAATTCTACGATGGACTTCGAGGAGCTCGCTGAAGGTCTGCTCCAATGAGGAAAATTTGCGATGGTAGCTCGACAATCAGGAGAGAGAAGAATAAATCTCAAAGCCTTAGAACTTCTCGAACGTCGAAGTGAAATGAGAAGGCATCTGTCTGCAACGCGTCTGGAAAAGACTGTCATCAAGAAGGCTTGCCGCACAGCAGTCAAGGAACCCCTCAGAGTGCATCGCAAGAATCAAGCTGATTTCGACCGCTACTCAAAGAAACAGTCTGAAACGCTGTCGAAACGATCTACCGGATTATCATCACGTAAGGGCGTGAATGATGGACAAACATGGAACATCAAGAACTGCAATAACGGATATGGAACGCATTCTTACGAAATTCTTTACGGATATGTATTTATCGTTCAACTACGCCGGTTCTTAGATGATCATCTACCGCGGAGAATCCAGTGCCACACATTATTTTTCTGAGGTCGCCAGTGTCTTGCGGTCGCTCAAGAAAGGAACAGCCGCTGGTTCTGATGGTATTTCCGCAGATCTGCTCAGAGCGGGAAGCGAAGCCATGTTAAAATACTTGCGGAACATTTTAACTCCTGTCAAGTTCGATCGATTCCAGACCAGTGGAAATGCTCTAAGAAGGAACTGATTTTCAAAAAGGGAGACAAGGAGAATTTCGAAAATTACCGTCCCGTCGCCCTGATGTCGATTCCATTAAATGTTTTCACTTAGATTATGATTAATCGTCTGGAGGCCACTTTGTATGCTTACCAACCTGTAGAACAAGCCAAATTCAGGACAGGTTTTTGTTGCATGGACCACATCTTCACCGTATCCTAGTCAATCAAACGATGCCGTGAATATAAATTGCCGCTGTGCCTGACGTTCGTTGATGACAAAAAAAGCTTTCGACTCAGTGGAGACAAACGCTGTTCTTAACGCGGAGTGGATCCGGCGTACGTGAACGTTTTGGAGCTCAGCGACGCCGGAACATCAACATAGCTACAACTATTCGAAAGAAAGCTACGCATCCCATTTGAGAACGAAGTCCGACAAGGTGACACAATATCATCGAAGCTCTTCACAACTGCCCTACAACATGCGATGAGCCAACTCGCTTGGGATGAGAAAGAGTTGAACATCGACAGAATGAAGCTGTCCAATCTAAAGGTTCGCAGTCGATATCGTGCTTATCAGTGGCAGTACTCAAGAGATGAACGAAATGCTCAATGAGTTGAATGATGTGGGCAGTGCGATTGGTTTAGTAACGAACATGGGCAAGATTCAGGCGATGGCTAACTAATGGTGCGATGACGGCCGGAACTACCTTGACGGCAAAGAAGTGGACCGGGTCGATAGCTATATCTACCACGAACGAGAAATCACTATGAGGAATGACCTTTCGAGGGAGATCGACCCACGAAGAAGAGCAGCGTGGGTAGCGATTGGCACAATTCGAGAAGTGACCAGCGAGATCAAAGATGGCAAGCTGAGGGCTCACTGGTTCAACTCCACAGTACTCTCTGCTCTAGACTGAACAGCCAAGATCTGCGGAAGGAATCTGGCATTCAAGATGCAGTGTCCCGTATTGAGTCTGCCAAGCACAGAATGCTGCGACGGGTCGACGATAGATGGAGCGCCAGAACCACATACTGGTACCCGCGTGTCGTCAAAAGGGCTCTAAGACGACCTGCGACGCGTTGGACGGACGCTTCTTAGAAGTTGTTTGAAGGTAAAGGCTATCCGTTTCGGATGAGTGCTGCCCCTTCCAGGAAAACCTGGAGCAAATGTGGTCCACATCGAGATTACCGCCGATGAAGATGGACCGTCAAGGTATCAAGGTAAGGTATGGATGTCTTAATAGTTTTCTTAAACAATCCAGTTGTCATAAATTTCAACGCTTTTAAAACCCGTAATCAACGGGGAGTAATGAGCATTTTCAACATTTGCTACAATTCGTCTTTGATCGGCGTCAGAAAACTGCTGAGTTGAAAAGGTGATCATAAGTTGCTCAATTATTTGAAGAGCACGATGGATGTTGAACTACAATACCCACACTGGGACTTCGCAGAACATAAAAAAGCGTTTTCTCGCACTTACTTCCCCCTTTCCTTATAACTTCGTCATTTTCAAGTTTCCGGGATCAAATCGCTAGAATCGCCTTATCAAGTACAAGATGGTGTTGAAATTTCGTTGATAGCTTTAATTATACATTAACTATATGTATGTCGCCTTTAGTAAAACATGTTTTGGCTCGTTAGAATGAGAAAGCGGATTGAGCATATTGATGAGTCAAAATTTCTTTAGAAAAAAGCAACATATCTATTGCTAATATATAAAACATATAAAGCCATCAACAAAATTTCAAGACCATCTTAAAGGTTTCGTTGAGGCGGTTCAAGCAAGATTTCTCTTATCCCCGAAGATCCTAAATTGACGGAGTTATAAGGAAAGGGCGAAAAAATAGCGAGAAAACGCTGTTCTTGCTGTTCTGCAAAGTTGGAGCTCAAAGATTTCCATGGGTGTGGCAGCGAAAAATTGGAGGAGTTGACCCGTCCTTTGCGCTTCGAAGAATCAGGATATTCCAATTAAGCGAGCTGGTTTCGAGCTAAATTCTTCCTACGGCAGACGGGACAACTCCTCCATTAATGGAACTAAGACTATAAGTCGGTTATTTCGTTGCCACATGTGTTTTCTTTCGCCGCCACATACATAAGGTTATTTCGCGGCCAAATGGCGGCTACTTCTCGACTGACACATACCCCTTCACGGAACAACCAACAAGGAGTACTTGGACAGGGAGACCATCAGCTCCCCCAATCATGGGGAGACTTCATCGCGTCGCGGCGGGGTCGGGCCATGGACGAGCTTACCGGGAGCAGAATTAGAGCGCGATGGCGTGCGCTGTTTTGGCCAATCAATTTCGGACTGACGCCTTCTCGACATTACGGGTACATTTCTGATAAACTCCGATTTTTCGTTTGCTTTCTGGAAAATTTCTAGTGCTCCTAGATATTTGTGAGCTACTTCACCATGTTGCCGCCCTCTGTCTCCTATTTTTGCTGTTCTGGCTACTTCGTTATGTGATTCGCATTATATAGAGCACCGAATTAATTTGCAAACAGCTAGAATTTCGCGAACCGTTGTGGACTCTGTGAACGAAATCAATGGCACACTCTGCGAATGACGATCCCATAATGCCTGGAATATCCCGGCTATTCTATTGACAATCGTTTTTCTCTCAATAAAATCATTTAAGTATGCGCAGAGCACATTATTTCCTTCCTCTAGACTTTAGCTCTCTGTTTCGAAAAGTCTCATCTCCAGTATACCTAAAGGGTCGATGTATGCCAGCGGACCTGAGAAAATAGAGAAGTTGAGAATGAAGGGGGAACAGAGCTATTAATCGGAATCTCATCTCACGATTTCGAGTTATCATTTGTTCACGTCGGAGGGCGGGCATTGCACTCTTGGGGTTTGCGTTGCGCTCAAAGTGATAACTTTGGGCTCTTTTGGGGCTCTTCCTGGCTCGTTTTCATACGTTCTTTAGACGCTAACGTTATAGTGCGGCCCTCCACTACCCATTCCTAGTGTAAAGTGAAACACATTTTTTATCGTGAACACTGCCTTAAAACTTATGAGTTTTTATAGTGGAAAACTTTGCTTCCGATCAGAAAGGTTTGGCCCCGCTCTCGGCTTTCTCAGAACTAGATTGTTCTTTTTTCTTCCGAAAACACTCCCATCAAATGTGAACCGAATCCCCCTGGTGCAGTTTATCAATCATTTTAGGTTTTCTTGTAGATTCTACGAAGAATCGTTCATTTACTGAGAACAAAACATTTATTTTGCTTTGCTTTTGATCATGAATTCGAAAAATACATGTTATGCGTAAGAGCACGCGAAATTGCATTGAAAATATAACGAACAAATAGAAGAATTGTGTAAAAATGAAAAAAAATACTATAGCAGTGATCTGTTTCTCACCAATTACATCAACGAGGTGGGGGGGGGTCGTAGTAAGTTTCGCACGACATGGGCACGTGCTTTTTGAAATGGAAGATGATTTTTTGAAGGAAAGCTTTTATTTTTATTAGTGTACCCTACAGAAAGTAATCTCTTCTCTAACTTTTTTATATTATCGTAGTAGACAAATTCGATGATCTGTCAGCGGATTCTTTGCATGGGCATATAAACCGAAAAAGGATTTTCTTACCGACGCGAGGGTCCGATGGCACTATAAGTATGACGATTTCGACTCCACACTGGAAGGTTTTTTTATACACCCTTGTGGTTACGCCTCCTCTCATGATGATATGAAGCCGGAACAGAGGGTATGTTTGTTATCGTGCAAAATATAGAGTTCGCACAATCATTTTAGTCTGAATAGTGGACGGGGCTGCGACGGTAGGTCACACCGCACGAATCGATATCCCATTCTCCAGTGAGGCTGCCAACCCCGCACGGCCAGCCGCCTGATCCATGCGTCGGACTAGAACGAAAACGGAAACCATATGTAAATTCAATAACAAAGCGGCAGAGCATGAATCTTCTTTCGGTTAAAGTGACACTGAAACAGAAAGTATTGGCGGTGAACATCGCAGTCGTAGTTGAGCCTATGTAACTCTAATCATGTTACTTTTTCTGTCACGAAGCGTGACATCCCCCTGCAATATGTAGTGTCAACTCTCAGCACAGGGTAGCGCCCCATAGCGCGTTTGAAGCATTTCATTTCGCGCTCGACTCGTTTCCTACAATCCCTGCCCTTTCTCGACCGTGTTCCATCCGTCCTTCTCTGAAATAAGATTAACTGAAAAAGCAGCAAGTTCTTTCATATTCAGAAGAAAAATAATGTGCGTATCTTGTAACACCCGCACCTGGATTGTCCGGGGTGATCCAGGCTGGTGTCAACGTTGAACAGCGTGGTTGTGCTTTAAAGGCAGCATATACGCTCGTAAACATGGTCGAGATATCAGCATAAATAGGCCCGCACGGCCCCTACCATGTCGTCAGCGACGTCTCAAGCGCTAAGAATCCTCCAGGATGACAATATTTGAGCAATCATGTCTCGCACGCTCGTATTTTTACACCCCTTCGAGTAACAGAATAAAAAGTTAAACTTGAGAAAACATGTGATAATTGAGGGTGATAGCACTATCAAATGGGAGTGCACGAGAGAAACAGCTCGATTTACCTGGATATTCCACGTTTCTGCTCTGATGAAATCCTCCATTTTCAAAAGCCAGCCGGGGTAGAGCGGCATTCTCTGAAGTGGATGCGAGTTTAGGGGTGTTTAGACAGGTAATATTCAAGTAAATCGAGCTGTTTCTCTCGTGCACTCCCCTTTGATAGTGCTATCACTCTAAGTCGCCACATGTTTTCTCAAGTTCAACTTTTCATTCTGTTACTCAAAGGTATGTGACAATACGGGCGTACGTGACAGGGATGGTCATATACTGTCATCCTGGATGGTTTTCAGCGCTTCAAACGTCGTTCGGGACATGGTAGGGACCGTGCAGGCCTATTTATGCTGATATCTCGACCATGTTTGCGAGCGTGTATGCTGCCTTTAAAAGACTTTATACCGAGTGACTCTTAGGGTATACGTTTGGCTCTAGGATTTGGAAGCTTGTTTCTCATCGGGTTCCACCTTTCCTGAATTCATATTCACCTCTTTTTTTCGATTACGCTCGGCTCAGAGGAAGAGATTTATATAGAATACTAAGATAGTGGATCAAAAGAGTAATAGAGGTGTCAAAAATGTGAAAGATGAAAGAGCCGTTTCCTCAAGAGCAGTTCTTTGAAATTCGAAAAACTGGCATGGAGGCAATCAAGGACATAACAGGTCCATATTCAGAAACGTAGGGAGAGAATAATAGACAAGGGGAAGACGCGTAAGGAGGGGATATGGAATTGAATTAGGGAGGAAATAGAGGATAGCGGTAGAGAGAGGGAGAAAGAGATAGAAGGAGATAGAGAAGGGAGGAAAAATTGGGAATGGTGATGCTCCGCAGAGCTGTTGACGTCGTCAGGTCATCACGGCCGCATCCATAACTTCCATTCTACTGAAAAGCTTCTTTATCCATCCGGGTTGTTTCCCCAATCGTTTGCTTGTGGTTTCTCCATTTGTCTTTTTCTGTGAATTATTTTTTGAGAGATTGATATTGTATATGGGATTGGAGTTCGATTGTGACGGGCGTGTTTGTCGACGTACTAGTTTCGTGTACATACTCCTTCTGAAGGACATGGTAATTAAATATTCCATGTAGTTGCTATAACTGTCGCAGATCCTCGATTGCTTACAACCTTCTTGACATTTAATGCGGCACCTTGTGCAATTGTCGTTGGGACCATTAAGCGCGTTTATCAGATTCTCCAAATGTGGATATCGGATTTCCTCCAGATGGACGGCATGGAGCCTGCCAAAGAACATTACAGTGTAAATAAGAACATTAAAGAAAGTTCTACTACCTGTTGAGAGATTCCGCTATATTATTTGTTTTCAGCTTCTGAAGTCCCACTTCTATCACATGTTTTCAAAAAGTCCATCGTACCATGTTTTCTTTATGTGAGAAAAGAACATGCGGCACAGCCCGAAGGCAAGGTGATCCTTCGTTACTGGACGTCTGTTTAGGGGTGGGACTTTTTGTGCAGGTGTGGTGGGAGGAATACGGCTCCACTCGCTGTGCCCCACCACGTCGTCACGGCTCTGCACCTATCTGTTTTGCGAATGTGCTTGCGCAGCCGAAGCGCTGTCCTTTTTCTGTTCCAAGCCTGCGCCAAATGAAGGGCGCATCCTTCTATCGAGGCACTTGAGAACGCGCTGTTGCGGCCTTCTCAAAGTCTAGCACGACTTGCATTCGCTCTGGCCCACGCGCTGCTGCTAGTTCTTCCTTGAGATGTCCAAGAACACGTTCATAGGTTTCTGGAGTTTTTCTTCGTTAAGGCGAAGATACGCATTATTGGATGTCACCACTTGAATGATGTATAGCTCCCCAGTGTGGTTTGTGATCTACGGCTGGAGGTTATGCATACCGTCCATCATAGGAAAAGCTATTACTTCATCAACCTTATTACCATTGTGGACCCGGATCTTCGATTCCGCTGTGTCAGCGCTCGCTTTCCGGGGTTCGTACATGACAGCAAGGTACAACAAAGAGTCTTTCGAAATCTACATGAAAATTATTCGACTCTTGTTTGGGTTTTTTTCAGTGTCCTCCACGATGAATTCCGGTGTGGCACAAAGCGAGAGATATTGCTAGGGGACGAAGCTCACGTTGGCGAAAAAATTCTTCTCATAAAAATACTGACTGCTGATAGGTAAGAAGCAGGTACTGCTACAGGTTTGTTGGTCACCCAGGTTACCCGTATGGAATTGGTTTCAGAAAAAATACACGGCCTTCTGCAAAGAATGGCGGTCGTCGAACTGCTGATGGTCTTAGACTGTCTTAAGAGGCAAATCCTCAACCTACAGCATGAGTTGCGGTAAGTGACGAAGTGGAGTTCTCAATTGTGACATCTAACGAATCAAAACCGAGCATTTACTATTATTCAGAAATATCCCACCCCCCGCGGCGCAACTCAAGAATTATCGTGGCGGCCTGCGCACTCCGCCATCTTTGCATGGATCTAAACGAAGAGGAATTCCCTGAGACTGAGATACGGCCTGTTCCTGTCAACCAGAATATTTGTTTGCTAGATGGGTCTGTCACAGATTCCTTCGCTGCAATACAGAGAACTGTTGTCAGCTCCTATTTCACGTTTTCTGCAAGAGCAACGCAGTAGTATTGATAGAATTTGCAACGTCGTGCCCTGGCATGCACCAACAATAAACTCATCTTAACCATAACAATAAGTATTCACCTACCAATGATTCGAGGGCCGAAAAACCGCGTTCAATTACGTATCTCCCCAACAGTCGTCATATTTGGGAGACCAAATAGGACAAGCTTCGAGCTTGTATTCCTTCTCTGGACCTGCCAACTTATTGTTCTCAGCTTTCTGAACGGTTGAGATGACTTTATTCTGTTCGTCTGCAATTTCATTGAAGAGAGCGATATCTTCCAGCTTTTCACTTGGCGATAGATATACGGTAACTGGGCGCCACATCATATCTTGCCTCTCGAAGGATCTATGCGGGCACTAACCGCAATAGAAGGTGCCGCTGTTGACTAAGCACTCACAACGACGACAAGCCCTCGTGTTTTTTAATTATTATTCACATTGTTTGTTGTTTAATCGTTCCTTTGTTGCTCAATTGTTTGACATAATATTCGTATCCATTGTATATGCCTAATGCTGTGCAGGAAAGTATGGCAATATCGCTTCGAAACGAACAGTGAGTGGAGAGGTCCTGCTGAGATGCAGCCCCAAGTTTCCCCATGGAGTTCTGGTTCAAAAGATAACGCCTGAGCAGGCTCCTTGGTGTCATTGCTTACGCGAACTTGCAGGTTGTTAATTAATGGGCCACATCAATACTGCCCACTAAAAAGTAAGCGGGACAGGAAGAAAGGGGGGAAGTCCGTGTTGCGGAGGTTGCTGACTTATAGCCAGGGTTGTCAACACAAATTTATTCCGAAAACTGAGATACCAATCCAAGGACGCTTGTGCCTCCGCTAGTGCTGACAGCGTCCTGAGAAACCGTAGCTTCTATTCAGCTACTTTAGTCCTCCTCACTGTTACCATAACGTTTTCATCGTACAATAGCGAGTGTTTGTTGTCGAATACCGAGATGGCTTCGCATGCCTGCCTGGAATATGTATATAGCACGATCGAACTAGCGATGTCACAACAACATACATGTCTTGAGCATGAAAAACTGCGAAAATGAATATCTCCTTCACGAAGAAATTTTCATCGTGCTTACCAGCATGAAACTCCTGTCTGAAGTTACGGACACCCGGTGTTGCAGCACGCAACCAGAAGGGAATCGTACCGGGACTTTCTGGCCGCAGCACGATCACCGGTAGTCTTAGCACAAATTGGGTGGCGTGCGTGTCGCAACAAGGGTTCCCCGCAGCTGAGGATCTGGATTTCATTCCGACAAGGACAGTCCCTAAGGAAATTTAAGAATTCAGATGCAGAGTCAGTTATCTCAATCAGAAGGGCTTTCAAGAGAAACTGAGGCAAGAATGAGAATATAGAAGCGTACGCAAGGATACAGGCGCAGTGCAAGCAAGTGAATTTTGCCAAGAAATAGTGTACGCTAACGTTTAACAGAAGTTCTTGGCCGAGGCAAAATATTGATAATCTATACGCACAGTTCTTGACGCTTGAAAAAAAAACTCACTAGAATAGCGTCATTTGAAAATCATAGACGAAAAAAAATAGTTAGAATGTATTGAAGATTGGTGGAATTTGACTCACGCAGCCTTTGATCTCTTCTTCCGGTAAGAAGTTTAAAACACTCGCGCGGGATTCTGAGCCTCGGCAAAGTGGACCTCCTCCAAATCTGATGATGCAGGTTCCAATGCCTTGCTCAAATTCTTTCAATCTGAGAATATGAACAGAAACGACAACCCAAACAAACTTGAGAGGTACAAATGGAAAACCTTAAAAAGCATAATTCACATCCCAGTAGGTTTCCGTGATATCTGCCAAAATCCTGCAGTACAGTCTCATCAAAATTATTTAATCCTACTCCTGGAACGGAGACGCTTTTTCACCCTACAGTTATCATCGAGGTTCACCTGCGAGTACTGAGAATTCAGATTTGTGCAGAGGGCACATGTTTTATATAAGCGGCAAAAAACCTGTACAGCACACTGAAAATATAACAAACGTGAAAACGAAAATAAAAGAGAAGTAACACCTGAAGCACTAGAAAAAAATTAACAAATTTAGAACAACGGAAAAAAAGTCGTTTAGCTGCCGTCGAATCGCCGGCTTTCTCCGTAGCCACGCCCTCCGCTATGCAACCACGCCGGCGAAAACAAGAAACAAAAACATGTGTCGCTGGATAACGCGGTGGAGTGGTTTAGTAACGGATGGGCTCGCAAACCAAACCGAGCCAAAGCACAAAATATGTCGTTAAATCTTTCTCAAGATGAAAGAGGGCAGAGAGCAGTTTTTTTTCCTGGGAGACCGGCAATTCCCCCAAAAAACGGCAGACCTCGTCGCGTCGCGGCAGGGTGAGTTCGGGTCGCCGAAGAATTTTCTTGCCCTGGATCCCAATCAGAGTGCGTTATGGTGCACTGTCCAGCTTTCAATGACCAATCGGTTTCCAACCAACGCTGATCGAACTATAATAACGCTGATCCTACGGTGTAGTGTATTCCTAATGTATTCCTTTCGTTCTGCTATTTACTTATTTCAAGATGTGCTTGCACAAATCCTTTGTGTTCTTTACTAGTTAATCTGTGATTTACTTTCCTTTGAACGGGTCATGAAATTATTTCGCAAGCAGCTAGAGTTTGCAAACACATACCATTTCTCCGCCTTTTCGTTCGCTACTCAAACAGTAAAATCATGGAACGTAACGTTTTCGAGAATGTTCCAAAGAAAACGTCTAGCATACATGGATTCTTCCCATAAAAACATTGTCAGTAATAAGGTAATCTTTTTCAAAATAATGTTTAATTCCAAAATAAGGTTTAATTACCCAAGTTTGAGGTATCTGGTGTCTGTGGTTGGTCAGTCTCGAATGGCAATGGGCAAGGACGATTTTTTGAACGTAGCGAATGGTTCGGACGTCGAGCGGGCCGTCAAAGAACTTATGGAAGATGATGCACTGCCGCACTACGCTCGGGTAATCCTGGCGCTCCTGCTGGAGGGGCGACGGCATACGGAAGCTGCGCCTCGTCTCAATGTTGAACTTCTGGACGGGCTGGACAAACTCAACAGTGAGAACACCATGTTGAGAAGATCTCTCCAAAGCCAGTCTGTTAGTCCTGAGCGTGTGAATGAAAATAGTATACCTTCTCAGACGCACTCCATCGCATTATCCTCTTTTTCTCAAGTCTCATCGCCTCTTGTTACCACTCGTGATAGTGAGAGTAAGAAGGAGCGTTCTCGCTCCCTGGTGCTTAGTGGTGTTCCTGAGCCAAAAAATCTTCCTGTACGGCAAAAATCCAGTCATGATGCCAATTTTGTCATGAATGTTCTTTCTCATTTGAATGTAGATTGCTCTCCGGTATCTGTGTATCACATAGGCTCGCCCTTTCGAGGTGAAAATCGACTTTTGAGAATAATTATGCCATGTTCTGCTTATCAGAAACAGGCGTTAAGAAATTCCTGAAGTTCTTCCCCGTTAAAGGGTTCTATCTCAGGGAATCCCTTGCGAAGGAAGAACGGCTTAAAAGAAGGGAGGAATATCGGAGACGTATGGGGGCTGGTCCTGGAGGTATTGTTGAGCCAGTCTCGCCTTCTAAGGGTGAGGGTGGACTGGCCGATTCTGCCCCTGGGGTAGCCCCTTCTGCCTCATCGAACCATGATGAGTCGACGCCTGCCGATCAGGGAAACTGATTCATCCTCTCCGGTATCACTGTAGTGTTTCGAAATGTTTATATGCAAATGTAAGATCTGTCTCAAAAAATAAGGAACATATCGACCTGATTCTTTCCAATAATTATGATATTTATGCCTTCACTAAAACATGGCTCGAGCCTAGTCATTCGATTTCGTTTTTATTGGGAAATTTCTCTCTAGATTATGAATTGAAAAGGTGCGATCGTGTTAGGAAGTCAGGCGGCGGGGTTATGCTGTTGGTGCATCGAAGGCTCTCAATATCTGTGGTTTTCTCTGAGTTGGTGGAACATGCTTACGAGATACTTTGTGCCGACCTTTACCATGAAAGTTCGAGCTTTAGGGTCGTGGTTATGTACAGGGCCCCGTCTTGTGATTCTGCCGGAACCGAAATGCTAGTCAAAGTTTCGAGTGATTTAGTAGCGTGTGAACTCACACAATAATCGAGGGGGATTTCAATTTGTCGGGCTTCACTCGACGGAGTGATGGGGATGTGGTGGCATCAAGTCTATCCTGTGTAGAGGAGCTATCTTACTGTTATGACCTGTTCAATTTGTTCATGAACCTACTAGAGGTCATAATGTTCTGGATCTAGTGTTCTGCAACCATGAAACCATACTGGAAAACCTGAAAATTTTGCCTCCGGTGGGGCTAAGCGATCATAATAGCATTTCATTTGATATTTAATGTTGTGAGACGGGTTCTACACCGGTCTATTGCAGGGTTTATGCAAAGTGCGACTACGCAGCCGTCTTTGGATACCTTAGCCAAAATCACTGGGTCAGCATGTTAGAATCCGCCAACAGCGTAAATGAGAAATATGAACTTTTCTTGTCGCTTATCCAAGCAGCTATTGATCTGCATGTGCCGTGGAAGCTTGTGTCCTCTATTATGTCTATTCGCCTGCCTGCTCGCTTGCAAAAAATGTCTGAACATCGTGAATGCCTATTTTGTGAAGCGAGGCGTACTGGAAATTGGGAAGCATATAACGCGTTTGCGAAGAAGTTCCATTCTCAGCTGGGCAAGTACAACAGTTACCTGGAGAAGAGAAAGATAGAGCCGGAGATAAGGACTTCTATCGTTATCTGAATTCCAAGTTACAGGAAAGAAGTAGTATTGGCTGTCTAACGAAAGGAGACCTCCTTGCAACTTCGGACAGTGGTAAGGCAAACATGTCGCTGGATCATTTCGTGAATCAATTCCAACAAGATGACGGAAATTGTCCGTCTTGATCGTTCTCAGGTATTCAGCCTGTGACTGATTTTCCGTGGTTTCATTCTATCAAGTTGCGGGAGTTTTTAGAAAAGGGGTCTAAATCTTCCTCGGTCTCCCCGAATCTTATTCCTCTATTTTTATCCAGAAAATTGCACCCGTTATTTGTGGTCCCTTGGCCTATATCTTTAACCAGTCTCTTATGTATGGTGGAGTTCCAGGCCCTGGAAGCACTCTTTTGTAACACCTATTTTGAAGAAAGAGCCGGCCGTTGATCTAGGAAGTTATAGACCTGCCAGCATAGCTTCGCTCTTCTGCAGTCCGTTTGAGAAGGTCCTAAAAGAGCACATAGTCCTACATCTGCTTTCGAATAGCATCATCCCCAGGAGCCAACATGGTTTTGTACCTGGAACATCGTTAGAAACGAACCTTTTGGAATGCATAAATGATTGGACCGAGGCCCTTGACAAGAAATGCAGTTGCGATGTCATTTACTTTGACTTGGCAAAGGCATTTGATCGTGTCTCACACTTGAAACTGCTATCAAAATTACGGGATCTGGGTTTTCATCCGATTTTGATAGTATGGCTCGCCCAATTCTTATCTGATAGAACGTTTCAGGGGTGCGTTCCAAGAAGATTTCAATGGGAGGAAAAATGAAGCTGATAAGAGCCGACCAATGACATGAAATGAGCCTATCTGTTAGATTATCATTCGTTATATCCTATCAGACCCATTTTCCTCCAAGGGAAATCTTCTTGGAACTCACCCCAGGTGAGAGTCTGGGATTGTTATTCTGAGGTAAGGAACATAGCGAGCGGGGTACCACAAGGGGGTGTACTATCACCAATATAGTTTAGTATCTTCACAGCTGACATTCCTATCATTTTCCATGGCAAAAGTGTTACGGTAAAATTTTATGCGGACGACATAAAGCTCTACAAAGTCATTTCTGAATCATTAGATACCCGAGTGCTGCATGAGGGGATTGAACTGATAGTTGACTGAGCGAAAGAATGGCAGCTTCCACTGGCTCCGCAAAAAACCGTATTTATGCGGGTTCATTTGAGTCCGGCGCCGACGGCCGATTCATATACATGTGCTGGTGTAGCGCTGCGAGCGGTAGACTCGGTTCGAGATCTCGAATTTAACTACGATAGGAAGTAGGATTTTCTTAGCATGTCAAAAATCAAATGTCAGTCGGCTCACGAACGATTTTTTCAGATTTATGAGGGGATCTCCACTTAAAACAAACAGGTTCTGCTCCGAGCATACAAGACTTATATACGACCCATTGTGGAATCTGGAACATCAGTATTCGCTCCGCACAAGAAAAAGGATATTGGCGCGCTCGAAAAAGTTCAGAATAGTTGCTCTCGCAAGCTGCTAATTCGTATCGGTGGTTTCCTGAATTCCAAGATACCCAGGGCCCATATAAGAAACAAATATCTCGGATTGCCGACGCTGGATTCTCGGCGCAGAGTATTTGACCTTTGCATGGTCCACAAACTTTTGGAAAACAGCAGTATTTTCAGGCTTGCTCCCTATTTCAAACTGGTCACATCGAGAACTGGAGGTGGAACAATGAAAATATTTCTCAGTCGTCCAATCACTGGTGTGAGGGTTAGGTGTTTTCCACATGGGGCGGGTAATGCATACCTGAAAATCGCTAGAAGGGTCACCGGTGCTGCTTTCTCGGGCCAGTTAAAGGCAGTGGTCACGATGAAACACGTTATAGAAAAAAACTACAAAAATCAGCTTAGATAAAAAAACTGAAAAACTATAAAGTTAGAGCGGTGAAAAACGGGCTAGAATTAGAGTTTCTAAGGCCCAAAGCAGCCAGTTCGTGCACACGTGCACAGCGATGACGAATTAGATCGCAGTCTCATGCCGAGCAGTCAAAAATCATCGACATTCAGAGGACGAAATAAATGCAAATTTACCTAATAAAAACAGTTGAACAATGAAAGCAAGCACTTCAGTCAATGTTTTTGACTAGATGTGTACATAAATCCGAAGCTGCATTGATTGAAATTCAATTTCAAGCCAGCTTATGTTCTTGATATAAGAGGTCATCGATGCCGATGATATGGAGTGAGCTCGTCCACCGTCAAAAGACAAGAAAGTTCAGGCTTCAAATTTTGCCCAAAACAATGTTTTTTCCGCGATTTTTTCTTGTAGGTCCTACTACTCAAGACCCAGAAAAGGGTTTAGAGAGACAAAGACGACAAGCATATTTGATCGCGACCACTGCCTTTAAGGCGACGGGTAGCCCAAATTATTCTTAGCTACGAAACTTGACATTTCTGTTAGTTTCCTTTTTATCTAGAGATAGATCTTCATTTGTTTGATTGATAGGGTGTATGAAATATAGGAGCATTTTGCTCCAGTTGTTGTACGGTTTAGTTGTTTTTTCCGGTGTTGATGTTTTTTTCAAAATTCTCTGTGAGTCTTCTTATTATTATTACGCATTTGCCTTAAGTGAGTGTAACAAATATATCATAGTATATTAACTCGAAAATTATAACACACGATGCTCGAAACTCCCTCAACTTGACCACTTCAGAATTCCACGTACATTGTTTGAAAGAACTACCGTCCATAATGCCCAGAATCCTTTCCTGATTCGGCCATTTTCAAAGTTCAAATAGATTTGTTCAAAATGAAACTGTCCACGATGCTCGAAATTCCTTCGCTTCGACCAGCGCGCCACTGCCTTCGGAAAACGTTGTAAGTTACATTACTTGTTATATAGGGTACTGTCTTGACTAACAATTGTATAGGCGCATGTGAGGCAGTGGCAAGAGGCACCACAGTCACGCACGCAGTCGAGTGATCGATCCTCGCCCAAGACCAATGAAGCTTTTTACCCCTTCGTGGTCGCTAAAATGGTCTCAAAGTTGTCTTGGAGGATAAAAACACTGACTCGAACATTGGCTGGCCCCCCACAAGTCACTGCACAGGCCCAATACACATTCGAGAGCTTCTGCAATTCTGAATGGAAGCTGAATGTGTGGGTTATCCCCAGAGGGATTCATTTACGCCGATAACTTCTTTTAACTTTAACGATTGTATACTACAATTATTGCAGAGACAAGGTGAGGAAATAGGCCTTTTTCGACGGCATGCTGATCACTCGCGAAGTTTTACACATTTTTTCGCTTGCCAGATCCATTTCTACGTATTTCAATCTAGAAGAGAAAATCAGGGGATGCAGGTGGAGAAAGGGCCATGGGGTCGACATAGAACGAGCCGATGGGCAAACTTTGTCGATGCTTGTAATATTTTTGAACGAAGACTTTTCGGGATTCGGAGAACACTGTCATATTCATAGCTCAAGTTGCTACCTAATGGTGCGCTTTGTGGGACGAAATTTTCTGAATCCGTTTTATTTTTGAGGGAAATTGTTTCTACGATTGTTTCTCAAAAAGCGGCGCGCTTCAGAGTGGGTAGAAATTTTGAGTGGTAATTGTACAAACAATAGAAGATCAGTATTTATACTCTTTTCATAAATCGAGTGCAGGTGAGAGTATCTCGAGATTCGTGTAGGCTGAAGGTTTGAAATCCTCTATCAAACACGCTTGGAAACTTCCTGAAAAGCCGCGTTTGGGTGGCGAAAGCCCCAAATGATATACGAAAGATTTCAAAATTCTGCTTCCACAACTCTCGAGAATCTCTCTCGGGCACCTAATTCATGGGAAAAGCATAGTTACTGCCCTTATGTACAATTACTACACATTCAAAGTATCGCCGCATTTTGCAGCGCGCGAGGTTTTTGAGAAGCAATCGCAAAAACATTTTTCTTCAGAAAGGAGGCGATTTTAGGTTACTAAGGTGTACTGATTGTACCCTCACCAGGAGTGGGCGAAGGTTTCTGCTTTCTTATCTTGGTTTTCTGACCATTTTGGCCCTTCTCTTTTCTGTTTGCTGTTTTCTCGCAAACTCGATCATTTGTTTTCTGACTTTTTTTGCAAATTTCTTCGCACCCCTGATTGACTAGGGGCGTGTAGAAATTTTCAGAGAATTTTCAGGAAACAAAATTATCGAGTTTGTCAGAAAACACAAAACGGAGTGCCCGAAATGACCAGAAAACAGAATACTCCGCACACCCCTGATCCCCGCGACTCTTGTAGATCTAAAGTTTCATGCACGAACACAGGCATTTCAATTACATTCATATCTCTATTAACATAACCATTACATACAACGCAAATCCATTAATAAAGAAATTGTTTGCAATTACGGAGAATTATTGTTTCTACTCTAACGAGAAACTCTAGTGCTTTAACGGACACGTAGAGCGCGCTCCATTTTCTTGTTGTCTTCGCGATCCTTCAGGTCCGCTGGCCCCCAGTCTAGTCGTGGGCGGAACATTGCCTGCAGGCGTTTTCTATCTTCTATAAGACAACACATAAAGCCTAGCTTCCCCATTTCGAGCCGGTCGCAGCAAGGCTTATCGGGCTTATCGTGTCAAAATCACCTTATCACTGTTATATTTCACCATGACCGGCCGCTCCGCTGCTCGCTCCACCCGGACTCATTCGAGCAAGCTATAGGCTTCATATAAAAGAACGTTGTGAGTGCTGACCTGGAAAGGCTCGCAAATCTTCTTTCGTTCGAGATTCTTAAATATAAATGTGATGGGAATCCAAACGAAAGTCAACAGAGCGAAAACTATTTTCCAAACTAGATGCTCAGCAACGGTAAAAGCGACAACGAAGCAAACCTGAAAGTTTGTTCTATTTGACATTTGACAAAATTTTTAATGACTTATCTGGTTCATGATGCAGATGAAGGAGCTCAGCAAAGAATCGATACAAGTCGGTACAATAGAATTTTTCCGAGCGTTTTTTTTGGGTATGGATCGACAGAGGGTGCGGAAAAATTCGGGACTTTGTTTTTGAAATTTTTGAGCCGGAAGCACAGTTGAGGGGGCGCAAGGGGCAAAGACTGATGACAGACTGCGCCGCCCTTCGGACTGGTTCGGGCGGCGCAGTCTGAGTCATCAGTCTCCTCCCCTTGCGCGACCCAGCGTGATTTTCAAACCCGCGGCTCCGTTCTGCTTCTATTCTCTCGGCGTGTTGTGCTTTGTTAAGAGGCCTCTGACCTTCAGAACTTTAATATTCTACCTATAATACAGTCGTCTCGCGGAGAGCATTTTTAATGAAGAAGCCACTTCCTATGGCCCGAACTTTTGATCGTGATGTCTATTTCAGTGATGCTTTCCTTCTTTGTATAAATTATTCTGAATCTTCTTTCCTTATTTTCAAACATCTCTCTATATTATTTTTATGCATAAAATAATCTAAACTGTTTGTGTTCTGTCGTGTATGGAAGAGGGTCGTATATATTTCGCAATAGTTATAGAACATTCGGGATACGTACTGATTAGTTCAGGGAAGTCCAAAGTTGGTGGCCCAGGTTGTCAATGGCGCCTACACTCAGGTCCGTAGTTTGTTTCTTGAAAAAAAATCATTCAAATCTCACTAAGGGGCTTGCGCGGGCGGTTTAAATTCCATCTGCGGCTGGCGGCTCAGTAAGCCAGACAGCTTCGCTCTTCTCTCGACAGCCGCGCTTGCCGCGGCTGAGATTTAAATGCTATTCCTTGAGGAAACAAGCCATGGACCTAACTATATAATGTGCTTCTCTGGGACAAATTCCGGCCCGCAATTGCGTCTCGACACGCTTTGCTGCCGCACGCGCTCCAGTCAGTCGAGTTTCCAGCGCAAAAGCCGACTGGATGTGGCTTTTTTAAACAGTTCTCTCCAATTTCGTTCAGTTTCTAGAACCCACCTAGAGTCAACTGATTGGCGGCTGCGGCGTTGGAAACTCTTCCGACTCGAAAGCGCGCGGCCGCAAAGTGTCGAGACGCAATCGCAGACCGGAATTTGGCCCAGAGAAGCACAGTACATATATGTGGTATTATCGTCATTATGCCATTACTACAGTATACAGTATAATCGGGTAAATAGTGCACATTACCAAATGTAAGAGCGGCATCTCTCTCATGGGTTTCTACGAGAGAGCTTCAATCGAAGAAAATGAGGGTGACTAGATAGTCTTTTTTTGAAATTTCTATTTTCATCGACTCAAACGACAGCCGCCCATCTTTTGAGCATGGCCATAATCTGCATGGATTATCTTCCAAAAAATTGAACTTTTCGAGATGTTATGCAAAAGTTTCTTAAATCTAATAAACCCAAATAAAGGCGTTTTGATTTCAGAAGATTTCGTTTCCGTTGAAGATTTACACGAGAAAATCGTCAAAATTTTTTTCAACCTTGGTGGCTCACAGTTTCCATACGAAAGCTTCGAAAATTCTAGAAGTTAGGATATCATTTTTTGACCCTCTATCGACCGACCCATAATGAAAAAAACAGGTGAAAATATTTAGTATTCCAAACCGTCTCGATGCTTAGGAGAACGGCTTGATATACAGTAACCAGATGATGTGTAAAAAAGCGAATTTTCTCAGAGAGAGTGCTTCCAATTCGGAAACCAACCAAGTGAAGTATTGGTGAGGTGACAATCCAATTGAACCACCAGAAGAAGTTGACAGGGCCACGTCCGCCCACCATTGTGCGAATGTTTCTGAAGCATCTCGAATCTTTTCAATCACTCCGTTCTGTGGCCCCATTTCCCATTGTCCAATTGATTCAAGCAGGAAGCCGCTACGCTGCTAGACGGAAAAATGCAAGCGGGAAAACGATGGGATATCAACGGAATCATTTTGCGCCCAGTAGCTGAGTGCGGCTTCCTAATTGAATGCCGCGGACGATACAACTACTGTGCTCACACAGAAAATCTCCGGAATCCGTATATATAAGCAACCGTAATGAGTTGTAGCAGTCCAATAATAAGACTCGCGTCTTTCGCCAGAGAATGCAGCAGCAACATATCACTGAACGAACCTAAAACCCTCAAAATTACCTTGGGGTGCATCACGCATATGGCTTACCACACCCAACACAGAATAAAGTAGGGGTGTCCAGGTAAACGGCTTCTGTCATGGTCATGGAGGTGTTTCAGCGTTTACACACTGTAAGTTACAACTATAGGGTTCTACAGTAGTTGGTGTTTCTCTCAATATTTGAAATGCGAGTGCAGACCACTCCGCTACTTCGGAATATGTCGTTCTGAGGAAAGCTTGAGACGGCGAACCCCTTTTCCTTTCCCCCACAGACGTGCCGCGAACCTCACCTGACTGCTTCACAATCAGGAGCACATGAGAACATGGGTGTGGAGTCGCTCTAAACGCTTTCGGCTTACCTGGCATGAGAAACATGAAGCTGACCATGATTCCGCAAACGCATATCGCCAGCAGTAAAGATGCGCGTTTCCATCTCACAGCAGGTTTTCCAAACGAATGAACGTACTTCTCTCGCAACATCGACAAAAGCACCCATATGTTTGTCACCTCAAAAATAAATATGAGGGTAGCACGGTTGTATTTATTGACGTTGCAGTCTTCTGTTGTACAGTTTTCTGAACGCCTCAGTGTTTGAGTTTTGCGCTTTGCATATAGCATAATCATAGAAAAGGCAGAATACTTATCCATTATCACATCGTGAAGAAAGAATAGATCTAAGTCTTTAGGTTGGCGGACGTTTAGGCCGATTGGGTGCGAGGAAGGAGGAGAACGCTCTTCCGCCTCACGCTGTTATTTCGTTCGCGTTGGAATCAGCCAGGGTGGCGAGAATTCGAAGCATACAGGCTATAAAACGGCGAAATTCACTTGGTTCCTACGCGTGTTGGTGCGGAGCGGAGGTTGGAGAGTGAGAGAGCGTAGGGCAGACGGAGGCCGAGGCGTCAAGCGCGCCGATCGCGCCTCGAGTGATGTGAATTACGACGTTTTATAGAGGGTACGATTCATCTCCCCAATGCCGTTCAGTCCGCAAATTGCGCGCTGATTGCAAAAGCGTGCTGCGGCGCAGTTGCGAGTATCCTCAGACAGGGATGTCCCGGGCGGTGATCACCCGGGCACCAAAGGCAAAAACCACCCGGGTGATCCCACATCCCTGTCTGAGGATACTCGCCACCGCGCCGCAGCGTGCACTTTGCGGACTGAACGGCGCTGCGGAGATGAACTGTTCAGCCTCCTCAGGCAAACTCAAATGTCGACAGCAGGTTTCTGAGGTGTCGTCACAGAGCACATCAGCTAGGAACACGAAAAAATTGGTGATTTCGGAGCGAGAGAACCTGGTATCACGCCGAAAAGTCCAGCTGTAGACCTCCTAGCGCCGGATTAGGAGACGGCGGCATGGCTTAACCGAAGCCCCGAAAGGTTCAGCTGTTGACCTGCTACCGCCGGATTGATCGATTTTGCTGTAGACGTCCTATCAAAGGGCTTTTATTAACAGGGTGGCCAACTTCAAAGTTATACGAACTGAACCTCCGCAGGATTCAAAAACTATTGCTGCTTTATTACGATACCCAGATGTTGTTGTAGCAGTCCCCATGCTCGACTGCCCTTGGACATGGGCATTTCGGTTTTTTTTTCTGCCGTACTTGTTATCGAGGTGTAGCTCTTACTAACTCAATGTTTGGGCTATTTCGCAACAGGTACAAGAAAAAATTAAAAATTATAATTGATTTACTTTCGAACCAATTCCACTTTTACCGGCTTTATTTGAAGCTAGGATATAAAAACCAAGAGATTTCGGCAAAATAACTATATATAGAACTTTAAACTATGTGAGGACTTGATTATGGTACTGAAACGGGTTAATCAAATTTCTCCAATGGGGCAAAATTCTCAGTTTCCGGGACTTTTTCGAAACAGGAACTCCTAGCATAGCTTCATTATCCGACGGTTTTCCCTCAACCGAACCTCACATTTACGGGTGTAGGTATTATTCACAATGTCTTGTCTGATTATGAATAGTTTCCCGATTGTGGTTATTTCTTTTCAGAAACCCTCGAAAACTGTTAAAATCGAATCTCTGAAAAATGGTTGATATATTGTAAAATGAATTTAGGCAGAAGGATGAATCATTGTGCAGAATTATCAAATTAGACGTTTATTGGCTTGAAGACGTTGGATGATGAAGATATAGTGGGAATCGTACTTTACAAACATTTCAAGAAATGCGAAACTAGCTAAATTTAGACAAAGTTCCTCTAAGTCGATTTGGTACTAGGATTCAGTCCTCACATAATTCATATGTTCTACGATCTTGAACAGAGTCAATGGGTTGAAAAAAGAGAACGATGTGTATCCAAATATTCTCGGTTCCTTGAACCTCCCCTGACACGTCGATGTGAAATACGAAAGTAGGGATTTCGGGTGGCGCTATAAGATAGAGAAAGTGCTGCGCCTACGAAAGGCATACCATATTACCTGAAAAGATACATTTAGACTGTAAAACAGTTAAATTCTCGTGGTTTTGGCGCGGACAGGTGCGGAACGGAGGTTAGAGACAGCGAGCGAGCAGAGAGCCGACGGAAGCAGCAGCACCGCGCGCGCAGCGGGCGCCCTGAATGATCAGAATTTAAAATTTTTACAGAGGCTACGCAGGAGGGGAAACCCGCTGATCTGTGCGTAAGATATACTTCATAGTCCTCACCGCAAGCGCGGAATGCGCGTGACGTTCGGAACGAGCGGTGGACTATGAAACTTGTTACCGCGCAGGACGGACGCTAAGCAACTATGAAATCCCCGGCAGCGCCGAAATGACTGTGCGGAGTAAAGCTGGGCAAAAATTGTGGCATGCACGAAAACGCTAGGCTTGCGTTTGCGCACACAGTAGCGTAGGATAATGGTAGAATTATTTTAGATGCAGCAGACTTGAACTGAGCATCAAATAATGATGCAAATAGCAACACCGCAAAGGCGATTTGGGCGGCGCCGACATGGGAGTACTGGGGCGGCATGCAGGAACGCGCTGGGACGGGGTTTGGAAATTCCCTGCGTGAGGCGGCGTTTAGGCGTATGGTACACTTTGTCGCTGTGATGAGCGACAGGCATACAATCTAACACAAATCGTGGCGGGACCCGCATCGGAGCAACGGCAGCGGTCGTCGTAGGATCAGATGTCGCATTTGGGTCGCAGCGACGTGTCGCAGAGGGCTGACATACTGCAAATGTGCCATATCCTGTCGCTACCACTGTCGCTGTCGCTGTGCAGTGCACTGCGACAGCGACAGATTTAAAGGACGGGAGACGGTCACTGTCGCTGTGCAGAGCGACGCGACCGTGGGTCGCAAAAGTATACCATACCCCTTAGAGTTCATTCGCCACGCGACGTTATAATTAGCCTTCGTATCGATCAAGCGAAGTCGCGTCGCGTCTTCGCTAGGTGTTCACAGTGAAGTAGCGCGATACATCAGATTTTATGCGCAAGTGATGATCGCTCCGCGTCAATCGCGTAGCGCAGCAATGGTCGTCACGAGAAGGCAAGCTGGTTGCTGGTTTTCTTTAGGGTTTTTTTTTCATTAACCCATTCAAATCTCACAATGAAAACATTAAATGGAGCATATTATTAGTGTTCACGATGAAAAAAATTTTCGAAATTCCACTAGGATTGGGTAGTGGAGAGACACTCTGTAACGTTAACGTCGAAAGAACGCATGAAAACGAGCCAGGAAGAGCCCCGAAAGAGCCCGAAGTTGCAACTTCGAGCGCATTGAAAACCCCAAAAGCGCATCACACGCCCACCGACGTGAACAAATGAATGCTCGAAATCGTTTGACGAGCGATGATTTGCAATCATTAGCCCCGTTCTTCCCATCATTCTCAGCTTCTCTCTTTACTCAGGTCAGCTCGCATAGATCGGCTGCAAAAGACGGAAGTTACAAGTCTCGGACAACTCGTCCAACACGTTTCCATAGCTCAATCTTTGAGGGACCATGCCTGCGTTCACAGAAGGTCTTGTATGATTTCAGAGAAACCATTGGAATCAGCATGGGGCCGTTTTCAAGATAGGCGGAAAAACAGAAAAACGATTTTCATCGTGAACACTGCCTTTAAGGACAGCTTGCACTGAAACAAACACGAAAGAACTGCTGCTAATTTCAGAGAAATTTTGCTGTTGCCTGCTCACGCGAGATTGCGTACGCACGCGATTGCGCGTAATCGCCCAGCCTTCGCACATTGTCCACACCTAAACCCCTACGCGATTTTCGCCTCGCACTGACATATACCATCGCATCGCTCCGCGAAAACTCTGTACGCCATCTGAGACACTCCGAGCTGGGCGCTCACTCTCGTTCTTGGCTCCTCGTATGGGTCTCCGCGCTCGCCATTCACTCGCACACGCGCCCCGCACGGTGAAATGTTTCATATCCCACCGCGCGCTTGCGGCCAGGGTTATGAAAGATGCTCAAGCAGCGTGCCCACGCACTTCTGACCCAGACTATAGTGACACGAGTATAAGGGCGCCTGAGTGATATAAATCCAAATAATTAGAAGATTCGAGTATTTGAGTATTCGATTCAACCAGATGTTCCAATTTCTGATTTTTTTTTCGAATGTTCGTTTCGCTCGGGAATTTCGGTTTTTGCTTTTTTCAAACCTTCGATTCATTCAGAAATTTAAATCATTCGGGTTTCGAAATATTCGGTTTGCTCGAGTGGCTTGAATATTGGATTTTCTGAATAGTAGGCCAATTTTCTGTCACAACATTCAAACTCCCGACCATTGATAAAACACGTGCAGAAAGTATTCATGATCTATTCGGAAACATTCCGAAAAAAATCTGATTTTCATTCGAGTATTCGGATATGTTTTCCAAGTATGCATTCGCCTCGAATAGAAGACAGATTTTTAAATACAATCGTTTAGTCATAAAAAAAGACCTTGATCGAATTCATCCACTCAATCCGAAATTTCAAAAACGCGTTATTCGAGGATTGAAATCATACAAAAAATCTGCAAATGTCTTGTTGGAATTTATTCGCTCATTCGATAATTTTTAAGTGGTTACAATCGAAAAACTTATTCATCAGAATTTTTTTAATAGTGGCTATCCGCATAATTCATTCATCTGAGACGTTCTGAAAACGCGATATTTGAATTATTGTCCCATTTAAAACCAATACGACGATTGCTCATGTTTATTAATTAGAGGCAGGGTTTGCGATAAAAAATGGTTGTTGTGCTATCCTCATGAGAAAGTAGATCTGACCATCACTAATGTTAAAATAAGTGGAAAGTTGTAGAAAAAGCGCTCAGGAACAAGTTATTGCTTTGTCCGTCCGCCTTCAATTATCGAGATTTCTTTAAATGGATGTTTTGTCAAATTTTTTGCTTCTAAAATAATTTCCTCTGTAGACTATTGACTAATTTAAGAGCAAAATAAAAGGCGGATAAACATGTATCAATGAAAATCTCGTTAATTGGGGGCCCGCCGACACCGGTAATTAGCCGCCACACCTTGTTGTTGAGCGTTTTTACCGCAAATTTTTTCCACTTATATTTACTTTTGTAATGACCAAGTCTACACTCTCATGAAGAAAGCTCAAAAACCGTTTTTATCATGAACCCTGCCTTCAACTACAGCATCAATATACTAGATCTAATGAGGAATGTGGAGAGTTTCTCCACTATGATCTTCATAAAGTCTCTCAATGAATCTAAAACATGGGCTGAGTCCTTCAGAAATTTTCTAACAAACAAATAGGTTCAAAAATACATATAACCTATACTCGATTTAATTGTATCACGTGTGAACATTTGTACAAATATTCGAGCAATTATTCGATTTCGAATTTGAAATGGTTTTCAAGTAATATACTTGTACAAACGAACAACTTTTTTCTGAAGGGCAATGTAAGCTGAATTGAGACAAATATTCGAACAAACGGAATTTTAACCTGACTGAAAGCAAAGATATTTTGGAATTCCCGAAGGAATGGAACACTCGAGAGGCAAAAACTACATATGAAACCTCCACTAAGTCGAGAAGCAAAGCAGTTAAAAATCACGACGGAATCGAATATACAAAAAAGGATATTTCAGGATTTCAAATTAACCTAGTGCTTGAAAAAATACGCCCAATAAAATCCCAAGAGTCAATAAAATATAAGAATACCTCAAAAATTCCTAGAACACTATTTGAGTATTAATTCCATTCAATACCAGGACTGATTTGCGCGTTATTGGACAAAAACAGGTGTGCTTTACGAGAGACAAAAAATTAAAAGCAGGTTCTTCAATTGCGCAACCGGCTGAATAATTCGCCAAGCATCCGGAGAATCGGACGATCAATAATCACCAGCGATGGGATGTGTTGCCTTGTCAACCTCTTGTGAACCTGCTATCGACAGTTCGATAGCAGGTCGATAACAGGTCCATGTTTTTTTTTCCGAAAGAACCTGCTATCGCCGGTTGCTCGAGAAAGAGGTGGGTCAACCTGCTGTCGACATTTGAGTTTGCCTGAGCTCAGTACGGAGGATTCATTGACATTGTAGTATGTTAGTGGATTGTATCACGTATAGTTTCCTAGAGTTGATATAACAGTTCAGAATTCATCAACGCATTCTGCCGGAGAATAAAATTTCCTGCAATTCATAGCTATATTACTCGTTAGCCGCACGAAATTTAGAATCCTGATTGTTATACACTTCATAAAAATCGTTATAGTCATATGCTAGTGCGTTGATTTTGTTGGTTCTTCATTATGTTCCTCCACTGAATTACTTCCATGTAGCACAAAGCGTCTTCTCCCCTACTGCAGTCGTTTAAGCGCTGAAACATCTCGAAAAGCTTCGAAAAACTGAGTACTCACCAATGTAATGATAACCAAACGAGGTTCATTACAATATAAACTTCCGCGAAATGCACACCTAGATGGGGCGGGACGTACCAGTTGTCGCGCCTGACTCAGCCGCGAAATCCTTTCTCTGCGCACTAACCCATCGGCCTAAACGTCCAACACTCCGATCTCTCACAACTTTTTAACTCACCAGCAATTGCAGTGGTATTACGGATAGACAAAAGAAGTGCAGCGCAAGAAGAGGAAAACGAAACTCCATATCCAGAATTGCCTGAGATCAAGTCAGGTTAGAAGTCGTAGACTTTCAGAACAATTTTAAAGACAGGGTTCACGATAGGTTTCACTTCCAATATCGCGACGGTTCACGGATGGTCTGGTGCTCTATAAAGCAAGGCATGCCTATAAAGGACGCAAAAGCCGCGTTTTTGAGCCAAAATACGGGCTCCCTTGTTTACGGTGATTTTTGAGCGCGGAGGAATTGACCGCTATGAAGGATCATACCTATCAATGAAATCAAGCAATTAGCACACTTATCAGTATTACCTTGAATCGATCATTCCTGTAATTTGATAGTGAGTGCTCATTTGTTCACATTGAGGAGGCGGAAACGGGGCACAGGGCGATTCTGTAACTCCAAAGCGCTGGTTTGCAGCTGTTATTTTGCCACTCCTGACTTGTTCTCTACCCTTCTTCCGGCGCTGGGAGTCTAGCACCCTTCTCGTTCATCATTTTACTATGGAAAGTCACCGAGTATGATCATCGTGAACGCTGTCTTTAATTGAAGCGAGACAAGTGTCAACCTCTCCAGCCATTGCTACAGCAAAGTATTCCTTCTTTGTCATGTATACCAGACGCTGATCATTGCCGTCGTAACGATAGACTTCATCTGAAGAAGTCGGCTAAAGAATGACTATTCTTGACCGCTGCGCTGAATGTGGGGCTTCCGTAATACACGGTCTTGGGAAACGTAAGGTAAAAGCTGCTTCATGTTAGGTAGCAAATGTCCACCGCAGCCTACACTGATTCTTCGCTAGAAAGTCAACATACGTCCGTACTCCTCAAGCAGCTCCACAATAGCCGTCACACTGATTGCGTGATAAAGCAATGTGACACCAGCAATTATCATCACGTCAATGACAATCGGAGCCCGAAATCGTCGCGTTGATGCCAATTTGATCATTCCACCGGTAGATAGGCTGAAAATCTTGCTGTCACTCCTTCACGTTTAAAGGCATCGTTCGCGATTACATTCGTTTCTGAGTTTTCGACATATAATGGAAGCTCTATTACCCTACACAACAGCCACGTGGAAAGTACCGCAAAAAAAGTTACTGAAAACTGCTTTTCTGGACCCTTTTGTTTTGGTTTTCCGACCCAATTCGACCAATCGACGCATGAGGCTCCGTCCATACGTGGCGAGAGCGTGCGATTACGCAAAATCGATGGTCATCGTGGGCACACGTTTCGCTAGCCGCTCACAGGCGCTCCCTCTCGCGCGCCCTCGCCCGCTCGCTCTCGCGCGTTTATGCCAGAACCACGAAGTAAGCAGCAAGTTTGAAGCTTACTGCTATAACACTAAAGCAGGTGGCATTAAACCTGTAGCGAAACTACTGCCCTTGTTCTCCATAATCCCTCCACGGAAGTCGAAAGCCGTGAAAAATCATCAGCCGTTGCGCCGACTCAAGCGATTGATCACCCGATCAAACGTTTGCAATCGAATCGACACGAGGTAGGGGGTGCTTGCCTGTGTTAAATTGCGGGTACGGGCTGCCTCGGTGTTGAGGAGCGTCGAGAGGCGCACAACAGCGATAACGCCCGCTCTCCCGGCGTATGGACGCTGCCTGAGAAAGGAAGAGTCGATCGTTACGAATCGCTGTGTTTATCCATGATCTCCCAATCTGATCCCGTTCATCTTTCTTTCAGCTGATTTCAAAGGGAGAAAGGTTGACCGATATGTGCAGAAAAGGCATTCATGACGTAATCATATGATATATTTCATCAACTTCCACGCATTTGTACTATATCACTTGTTGATCAGTTATTTTCGTTTCTCATTTGGTGAACGAACGTAACAAATGATCGACCCAAAGGCCAACCCCCGAACCCAGAAAGACAATTTCAACTGGAAAGCACTCCATCTCGGTTGAATTCCATGATTGCAGACTTCGTGATTGGCCTTATCAAGGCCCACTTGACTGATTTAAAGGCAGCATACACGCTCGCAAACATTGTCGAGATATCAGCATAAATAGTCCCGCACGGCTCCTATCATGTCGTTAACGATGTTTCAAGCGCAGAAAATCATCTAGGATGGCAATATTTGAGCAATCATGTCTCGCACACCCGTATTTTCACCCCTTCAAGTAACAGAATGAAAAGTTAAACTTGAAAAAACATGTGATAATTAAGAGTGATAGCACTATTGAAAGGGAGTGCAAGAGAGAAACAGCTCGAATCTCCTGGATATTACATGTTTGTGCACCGATGGAATCCTCCAATTTAACGAGTCAGCCCGAGTAGAGCGGCATTCTCGAAAGTGTGCGAGAGTTAGTCGATATATAGACATGTTATACTCAAGTAAATCGAGCTGTTCCTCTCGTGCACTCCCATTTGATAGTGCTATCACTCTCAATTATCACACGTTTTCTCAAGTTTACCTCTCCATTCTGTTACTCGAATGGGTGTGAAAATACGGGCGTGCAAGACATGATTGCTCAATTATTGTCATCCTGGATGGTTTTCAGCGCTTCAAACGTCGTTCACGACATGGTAGGGGCAGCGCAGGGCTATTTCTGTTGATATCTCGACCATGTTTACGAGCGTGTATGCTGCCTTTAAGACAAAAACAGGAATCTGTTTTCAGCGCACACGATGTCTTTAAAGTCTGGTTTTTTCTCCTTCAATTTTCTCGAAAGCTCTTTATCTCACCTCCAAATACTTGTAAACTGATTCACTCTCAACGGTGTGTCATCGCTTACCCTGCTGCTTACATATAATCTAATTATCTAACTGTTTTGCTTTGCTACGGATTAGTGTGATTTGGAAATGAAACATTTTTGAGAAACTCGTTAAAAGAAGTGAAATGTCTTATGCTACTGATTTGGCTTGGGAATAAACTCGAAAGAAGCGCTAAAAGCTCAGTGAAATGATTCATCGTTGATTTGGTTGTGCACTTGTTTACTAAACAACAAAAATTGAGTGTGACATTGAAAAACCAAATCACGCACTTGTTACTGAGCATTTATGTATTCGTGTGACAGCAGTTCTCTTATTTGACGACATTCGCATTAACTCACTACGTGATGTTATTTCCACTTTCATTAATTGATAGTCAATCGAAAGCGAACGCGTCAAATAATTTAGTAATGCTTGATAATCAACATTTCTTAATTATTGAGGTGGGAGATACAACATAATTTTGTAAGGACCTGAGACTTGTTAAAGGCAGCATATACGCTCGCAAACATGGTCAAGATATCAGCATAAATAGGCCCGCACGGCCCCTATCATGTCGTCAACGACGTTTGAAGCGCTGAAAGCCATCCAGGATGACAGTATGTGAACATCCCTGTCACGCACGCCCGTATTTTCACACCCCTTCGGCTAACAGAATGAAAAGTTAAACTTGAGAAAACATGTGATAACTGGGAGTGATAGCACTATCAAATGGGAGTGCACGAGAGAAACAGCTCGATTTACCTGATATTACCTGTCTAAACACCCTCAAACTCTCATCCTTTTTCGAGAATGCCGCTCTACTCTGGATGACGTTTGAAAATAGAGGATTTCATCAGTGCACATACATGTAATATCCAGGTAAATCGAGCTGTTTCTCTCGTGCACTCCTATTTGATAGTGCTATCACTCCCAATTATCACATGTTTTCTCAATTTTAACTTTTCATTCTGTTACCCGAAGGGGTGTGAAAATACGGGCGTGCGTGACAGGGATGGTCAAATACTGTCATCCTGGATGGTTGTCAGCGCTTCAAACGTCGTTGACGACATGGTAGGGGCCGTGCGGGCCTATGTATGCTGATATCTTGACCATGTTTGCGAGCGTGTATGCTGCCTTTAACCTAAACTGCAAGCGTTAGGTTGATTTCAGAAGAGATGTGCGTGATTTGGTTTTTCAATCTCATACTCAATTTTTGTTGTTTAGTAAACAAGTGCACAGCCAAATCAACGATGAATCATTTCACTGAGTTTTTAGCGCTTCTTTCGAGTTTATTCCCAAGCCAAATCAGTAGCATAAGACATTTCACTTCTTTTAACGAGTTTCTCAAAAATGTTCCATTTCCAAATCATACTAATCCGTAGCAAAGCAAAACAGTCAGATAATTTCACTTTATTTTAGCAGAGGTTTCTTTTCAAAAGCACATTACACTCTCAAATATGACCTTTCAAATGTTCATGCAGTTGTGTAGTAGACCCCTCTTGCATAACACTTGCCCACCCCTTCTAGCACCACCACAGTTCACACCCTTTTTCATGGTTTCCGAACCCAATAACGACTAGATGAACGGATGAATCACAACCGCGTTTTCGATTTTCACTCCCTTGCCGGTCCTCCCAGTTGGGTCGAACACACGATCCGTAACGCTTGGCCTACTCGCAGTTGGGTCCCGCCCTCTTTCCCCGGCGCTTGGCGCTTTTTAAGTCGAGTCCCACACACTTTCCCCGGCGCTTGGCGCACTCCCAGTTGGGTCCCTCACGCTTTGCTCGGCGCTTGGCGCACCCGAAGTTGGGTCCCACACACGTTACCAGGCGCTTGGCGCGTTCTCAGTTGGGTCCCGCACACTTTCCCCGGCGCTTGGCGCACGCCCAGTTGGGTCCCTCACGCCTGGTCGGCGCTTGGCGCACTCGAAGTTGGGACCCGTACACGTTCCCCGGCGCTTGGCGCGCTCCCAGTTGGGTCCCACACACTTTCCCCGGCGCTTGGCGCACTTCCAGTTGGGTCCCGCACACTTTCCTAGGCGATTGGAGTACCCGAAGTTGGGTCCCGCACACTAACCCCGGCGCTTGGCGTGCTCCCAGTTGGATCCCGCCCACTATCTTCGGTGCTTGGCGCGCTCCCAGTTGGGTCCCGCACACTTACCCCGGTGCTTGGCGCGCTCCCAGTTAGATCCCGTCCACTATCCCCGGCGCTGGGAGCGCTCCCAGTTGGGTCCCGCACACTTTCTGTTTCCGGCAATCGGCGCTTTTTATTTGGGGTCCCGCACACGTTCCCCGGCGCTTGGCGCACTTTTGGTTGGGTCCCGCAAACGTTCTGTGGGGTTTGGCACACTTCTAGTTGGGTCCCGCACACGTTCCCCGGCGCTCAGCGCAGTTCTAGTTGGGTCCCGCATACGTTACCCGGCGCTTGGCGCACTTCTACTTGGGTCCTGCACACGTTCTCCGCCCCTTGGCGCACCTCCACTTGGGTCCTGCACACGTTCCCCGGCGCTTGGCGCACTTATAGCTGGGTTCCGCACACGTTCCCGAGGCTTCGCGCACTTCTGGATGCGTCCCGCAATAAACGGTGTACATAGGGTTCTTGATAGACGTAAAGGAGACCTACACACACACAAACACACACACACACACACACACACACACACACACACACACACACACACACACACACACACACACACACACACACACACACACGCACGCACGCACGCACACACACACACACACACATTTTGATTCACAAATATTTCCATATCTCGAGAACCACAGAGCGGATTTTTCTGAAATTTGGGCAGTGTTGAGAACCTTTACTGCTTTACATTTTGTGAAAATGCCAAGATTGGATCTATCTTCCAAACCGAGATTCTGTAACGAGGGGTTTGCGCAGAAGCAATCCTTTTCCAAATCAGCTGCGCGCTTCGCGCGCACCACAATTCACCGAAACGTACACAACTACAGACGAAGCAGAAGCGGTGGGTTGAACAGCAATGTGCATCAAACACATAGCATTTCGAACGCTTTCGCTCAACCGGTGGCGAGCGTGTGGCTTTGAGCATCATGCATATTGATCTTCAACCAACCGCATCTGCTTCATCTGTAGATGTGCAAATTTTGGCAAACGAGACTAGACATACAGACACCTCGGAACTTCTAGGCCCGAAGTAAACCCCAAATTGCCGTGTGAAAAGTTTGTATGACGTTCAGTGGACGTTGCATTGATTTGCTCAATCAGTCGATAAGTTATCAAACAACCAATAAAAAGACGGAAGCGTGGAGAAAGTATAGCTTAGTGAAGGGGAATCACGACTCTCCGCTGTTGTGGACTTTGGCCTAGTGGTGGTAACGCACAATACATGCGCTGCGTCACTCGGGTTCGAGTAACGTCAAGTGCATCGTTTTTCGCAGGTAACCAAATATTCTGAGCTTTTATCAGAAAACGAAAGGAACTTCTCGGACTACGGAGTTCGTGGGTTGGCGCAGTGGCAAGAAAGTTAGCTACCACTTCAACGGCCTAGGCTCGCGTACATTTTGAATACAATCCCACGCACCATCGCAACTGTCATCTCCAGTCATAAGTTGCTGTTTGTATTGTTTACTATGACAGTTCTCTCCTATAGCAGTGCTGATACGCACCACGCTACGCTATGTAGGTTTTGGATGGCTCGCAAAGCCCGTCGGAGTTCACCCGAACTTATCGGCTCTATCAGATACTGCGCCAATGCCTTTGCCTGCTATTGTTCAACATGTGTGTCCGCATGTTGACAGTCCGCTGATAGATTAGCAGTCAGCATGATTTATTCATGCTGACAAGGGGTCTGCCACGGGCCCTATTTTAGGCTGTAAGCTGACTGAGGTCATCGCGACGTTGCCCTCGGTCGTGACAGTTGATGCCATTTGCAGCTCACAGAGCTAACACACTGCAGACGACTCAGATAATCACACCGGCTGAGCGGGCGGAGAAGTAAGCTCGCCGTCTGAGCGGGCAGGCTTATTATCAGGCCGAGCGTCTTACCGGCTGACGGGGCAGGCATGCATTTCACCGGCCGAGGGGCATTACTTTACTGGGTCAGCGGGCGGACATTAATCCACGGCGGAGAATGTCACCGGCAGATCGGGCACACATAGCATTACCGGCTGAGGGGCATGGCTTTACGCGGTCAGCGGGCAGACATATGCATATCATCGGCCCAATACTGAATAGCGAAAGCAAACCAGGATCATGTACGGCGCGGGCGAAATAGACTTCGAGCTCATCGGGGGGGTGGCATTCGAACGCGTGGCCATCTAAACAATTTGGATCACTGACCCCTCACCCCTTACGGATCGTTGTGACCGTGGGGGCATGACAGCGGGCCAGTTCATGAATTCTGAAGCATGGGCTTTATCTGCTTCTGCAGATCCACATATATCATTCACACGGTAAGCACTTAATACCGGGTGAGCAGACCTAAATTTACTGCTTAGGGGGGCAGTGAATGCTGGGTGAGGGGACAACCATTTGCCGGGTGAGGAGGCTGTGAACACGGGCTGGAGGGACAGCCATCTACCGGCTGAGGGGGCACTTGCCGGATGAGCGCTCCACCATTAACCGGCTGAGAGGGCAGTGAATACCGGAGCATGCCCGGGTACAATGTTTAGTCAGCCGGTATCGCCTGACCACTCAGCCGGCGTTACTGCCTGAGTAGGTCAGAAATTCTGAGACCACTATTATGTGTTTTCATCGAATGTGAAAAGAGCTAGCTCATACGCTGTTACGTGTCACGTGCATTATCGCGCGCCGTAAAAAGATAGCGACCGAATTCGCACACTTTTATTGAACAAGTGTGCTCTGAAGCTCACATATCTCAAAGTTCAATTCTTCATAATCAATGAAAAAATATGTTAGTCCTCAAGACAAAATTGTACATACTTTAATGTCACAAGGGCTTGTCCTGCAGCGGAAATCCAATGCTGAGGACTATAGAATAACTCTCCGTGTATTTTAGCAAAATATGACAGTGAATGTCCAATATTGCCCACCACACATGCTGAAAAATCTCATGCTTCATTGGAAAATAGCTCCCCTACTAGAAACTCCTTTCAAATCTGATTGCATGTAAACCACGTCCGATATACATAACGTCGGCGTGGATCCGGAAGAGACTTCGCGTTCACTGTTGAAGGTTGGCGCAAACTCCCTGCCATATGCTATAACATAGGTGCACCGAGTTTGCGCCAGCCTTCAACAGTTAACGCGAAGTCTCTTCCGGATTCACGCCGACGTTATATAGTTTACCGTAATGTTAAAAGGAAGTGGTGCGGTTGCGGTCACACACTAAAACTACGGGGGAAAACCTGGCTGTTTGCCAGATTTCATTATCGATCGACGGCACAGCTAAAGTGAGTTACGATTTTTCTTTTTTTTTTGTTTGCCCCGGCATTACTTTTGTTTCTGACTGTTTAAATACTGTGATTAGGGACTATTCTTAATGCCTGAGGGAAATTGGCAGTTTGACCGAACTTCGAAGTGTTTTTTTTTCGAAATTCTGTTCCGTATTCGTAATATTACAAGAGCCAGAAACAAAAATTAAGCAGGAACGAGCGTGAAAAAAGAGAAAAAAGAAAAAAAGAAAGTCAGCTGTGCTGTAGATCGATAATGAAATCTGGCCAAGAGGCAGATTTTTCACCGTAGTTTTAGTGTGTGACCGCAGCCGCACCATGTCCTTTTACATTGGGTTAATTTCGTCGACTTCAATCAAAGTCATTTTGCAGGTTGTCAGTGAATCCTTCATTACGGCTGTGTACCTGTGGTCAGTAGCATAACTGTAGCAATCGTGGCTACGGCCAATATGAAATACGCAAGTACTCTGAGAACACGAACTCCAAATGTACCAGCAATACAAGCAATTATCCAGGCCACGCAAAGCGAAACGATCATAGACGCCGCCGGCCATCGAATTTCCCCACGTTCTTGGAAAGCGAACTGGAATCAAGCCATGAAGACATTGAAGCAAATATAGTCGAGTCAGCTACAATAGCGCTTGTAGGATTTAGCCAGAAAGCGAGCGAGGTCGGGTTTTCGTGTCTTTTTCGTCTTTTTTGTACAACTCGCTTCAAACTCAACTTTGAGCGCAACTAGATCCATGATCCTGGCTTTGAGGGCTACCCAACGACTCTACCTTTGGTGCGGTTACGTTGAGAACTATAGAAGTTTCGCAATCAGCCAGTTTTGTGATTACGGTACCGTGGCGGATGGGGCTCTACGGCCCCTGTCAGAGTTGGTGCTATTTGCATCTGTAACCCACCGATACTCCCAATACCTCCAACACCCACCCGGTCAATACGTATGAATAAAATGATGGGGTGAGGTTGAGAAAATCACTCGATTTATCCGACTAGAGCACACCGGAAGTGATGACGATGATTACGTGGCCAACAGGATTGCACCTATTCAGAGAAATAGTGAAGGAGAGTATACTGAAGAAACGGATATAGCAGTGCGGATAGCTTTCTAGTGATGCGCAATGTTTTATCATTGGCCCGCACACCCGGCGTTTTCTCATCCACCGTCATCTCCGTATTGCATGAATATCGACCGCGTCGCATACAACGGGTGATTGTCTCAACCTTACCCCACCACATTCTCATACGTATCGACCGGGCTGGTGTCGGCGGGTGCTGGTGAGTGTTGGGGGGGGGGTGTTTGAGGGATACACCGGGTGATTTTTGCACCCCATTTCCAGTTCTTTCAGTGTGTCCCGATCGGGCTGGATATCCTGTTTCCGTGTGTGATTTATTTCCGTTCGTCGCGTGCGTCTGCGTGCGTACGCTGCGTCTCCTTCTCCCCACAATTTCTCGCTGTTTCTACCCTCGCTCCGCACAAGCACGCGAGGGAACAGAGGAAATCTGGCTCGGAGCCACAGGATACGTCAGCTCATCCAACTATGACCGAGGCCTACCGCCTCTGTCTTCGTTTCCATGTGTCTACCGTATCTTGAGAGCTGACTGATAGCGAAATTTTTCTGGTTCTCAACAAAAACCCGACAATGGCTACACTACTGCATATCTCTTAACGCCTGGATCATGAATATTTCCCTAGTTTCCCTCAGAGTTGAGTTTGAAGCGAGTTAGAAGAAAAAGACGCGGAAAAAACCCAGCCTCGCTTTCTTTCTGACCAAATCCTACGAACGGTAGTGTACTTATCGGTGAACTTCGCGAAGACCATGAAGGAGATAGTATTAGCGAAATTTCTTCAATACAGGCGTAGTGCGAGCGCAATTCGCCGTCACCGTCATTGTTCCAACTCGAGCAACAGAACGCTTATGGAATGGGGTTAGGCGATTTTCAAAACGCGAGTCGCGGAGGCGGCGGTAGGCATTTAATCAGTGCGCTACCAAATCTCTCACCTCTCCAAAAAGCATTTGTGTGGCGCAGACGAGCGGTGTCGGTTTCAAACGGCCTCCTCTCATAGCCACCAAGGCTCTTAGGAAACGCTGACATCGGTCTCCTGGACCAGGTTCTAGACTCGGCCTCACATCAAAACACTGCGAGGCAATCCTGAAAAAAAATGATAACATGACTGAGTAACATGGTTAGGGTGAATCAAAAATTCACTACCGATGATCGTAGCAGAAGTCACGAGTTCCACATTCAAGAATGTGTCGCCTTCCTTCTTCGCTGAAGAAGCCTGAACACTCAGCTGAAAGGCAGGAAACCTTTCGAAGTAGAGGGTGTGAAAAAACCTTGGCCTGTGTAGATAAGAAGTGAGAAGTATTGCGCAAACCATACTGCAGCGACGATAGATCGAAGCACAAGATTAAAACCAATAGTACAGGGCACACCTGAGAGATCTTTTGTTAACAGTTGATAGCGCACAAGGAAATGTCGGATAGGGGCTCTCCTCACACCAAGGGATTTGTGGTCTCGCCTTTTTCTGACAGACTTGACAGAGAAATAGCCACGAGATGCCTGCTTGCCTCGTAGTAGTAGGCGCGAAATAATTCTAGTCGCGAGATAGCCGAGAAATAATGCTCTCCAGGTAAGAAGTATACGACGCACTCCAGAGGCATGATTCAGATGTCAACACCTACGTTGGTTAAAATACCCAAGTTCGAGGTACATAACCTCGCTCAGCCCCTGGAGGCCCTGCCCAATCGCTGGCGGTCCCGGTTGGCGGCTCGATGAGCCGGCGACGGCTGCGTGTTGGTTACTTTTGGTTACCTCTTGTCATTTCTCGGCCATTTCCGGTACGTTTCATTAGAAGCCGAGAAATAGCCTCGAATTAGCCGAGAGATAGCCCACAAGGAACTGCTGCGGAGCCTGGTGGGCTATTTTGCGGCTATTTCTCTGGCAAAACTCTCAGAGTTTGCGGCTCTAATTCCACTCGGGACCACTTCGCTTCAATTAAGTAGCGTGACGTGTCGAACTGCGAAAACGGGGCAACTCCACCCTCGGTGTGTAGAAAGCCTCTATCCCGTGTATGATTTTTTACAGCGCTTTATAGGTGGCAGTCAAATCCTAGGATAACTCTGTCATAACATATTCCTCGCACGGACAGTAGACCACTGTTATTGTCCTAAGCGCATGGTCCGTTGCAAGAGGGCCACAATCTGACGGAGAGTGTAAAAAACTGGGAGAGGACGAATATGTGTCATAAATAGTCGGACAGATAAAATGTTACCTGACATAGCCGAGCATAGCATGTGGTATATTGACCAAGGTGAAGCAGAGGTAAATTGACCCAATGCAACTTCCATATACAAAAGGGGCAATGCGCCGAGAATGTAACAGAGCAGGAATTGTATGATGAACGTCAACCCTTGAAATAGTAGTAGATCAGTGGTTTGGACGAGTTAAACTTTTAAATCTTATTTTGAAACTGGGCCAGCTCAGTTCGTTCTCCAATTTTATGGGAAAACTAAGGTGGGTCTTTCAATAGCAGTCCACTTTTATGCGCTTTCTCACCTGAACCTGCAATCAACGCCGGAAATAGCCATGCATTTCCAGCACCTATGGCGAATGCAATAGCAGCAAATATGAAGTCGATTCTTGAAAGCTTTTCTTCAGTGCCTTCCCGTGCTGTCTCCGTTGATGTGATAGTAGGCTGTTCCTGAAATGGTGGCAGCATCCTTGTGGGAAACATCAAAATATGAGCCGGGGTTTCCCTATGTTGAAAAACTATCAGGTGGGCAAATCATGTTCAGCTCATTTGGATACTGGCTCAGCAGTTTATAGGACGAAAGCTCAGACTTTTGCAGGCGAAGGTGAACTGCTCTCTCATTGTGGCCGGCGCAGCCGGGCCTCAGCGGCAGAGGCCGGCGCCAGCCGGCAAGCTGTGCTTCACTCGCCGATTACATAGGAAATCGTAAATTCTCCTTTCTGAAAGAGAAAGGAAAGTCGCTAACCCGCCCTCTCCGAGACCTTAAAATTCATTGTCTTGCGGATCTTTTAGATGGCTGACAGAATGAGGAATAATGTCGAAATGTGATTTCTGACGAATTTCGATATGCTGCACAATGCAGTTAAACGATGTTAGACTAGCATAAGAACTGAAAGAGCTTTAGGGCCGAACCTCCGGTTTCAAAGTATATCAACTTGCAATCTGCTAAAAGACCTTTGAGTTCTGGGCTCGACTGTATTTTTATCATCCAGGAGGGGTCTCTCATCTCTCATGCGGAGTAGCTCGTATAAACCTGGCATCTATCTCGCGGTTCACTGCCGGTTTGGACTCTGAGAGTTTTGGCCCAGGAATAGAAGGAAAATAGCCGCGAAATGCCTTGTTTCCGAGTAATAGCAGTAGTAGCCTAGAAATACATACCTGGGAATGAGCTGGTTGCCGCGGGATAGCGAGATATACTGTGCTTATCTGGGTGAAATTCCGGTCCGCAATTGCGTCTCGACACGCTTTGCGGCCGCACGCACTCGAGTCAGTCGAGTTTCCAACCCCGAAGCGGACTCGATGTGGCTTTTTTATACAGTTTACTCCAATATTGTTTAGTTTCCAGTTTCCAAAACCCACATAAAGTCAACAGATCGGCGGCTGTGTCGCTGAACTCTTTCGACTGGAAAGCGCGCGGCCGCGAAGCGTGTCGAGACGCAATTGCGGACCGGAATTTGACCCAGATAAGCACAGTAGCCGACATAGAGCCGTTAAATAAAACTGACCGCGAAGAAGTCGCCAACTAGCGCCCCCCGCGAAATTGCCGAGAAACAGCCAAGAAATAATGTTTTCAAAGTCAGTGTGCGGCGCATTCCAAAGACATAATTCAGATGCCAACACCTCCGTCGTTACCATTACCGGAGTTTGAAGCACTTGGACCTCGCTCAGCCTTTGGAGGCCCCGCATGACGGCTCAGCGAATTGGTGACGGCCACGCATCCATGAAAATCAAAATTTTGTCTGATATAGGATACCTGATAGCATTATCAGTCATTGTTATAATGTTAACTCCGTGAGAATACTTCGATTTCTAAAAACGGTATCACTCATTTTTCAATTGAATCTTAAGAGCCCCCAACTAGTTTTGCACCCTATAATTATGCAGAAAACGATGGCATCGGATAGTGCTATAGAATCCATTCTGCACTTTATACAGAGTTAGGGATAGTTTGAAAGGAAGATTTACCCTCGTTTTCTCACAGAAAAAAACCGATAATAGCAGAACTCTAAGAAAATGGTGGAGTTCATTTCAAGCTATCGACACTCCATCCCAAGAAGCGATCCCATCGTATTGAGGGCGGAGATGTGCAGCCGGGTTCTGAGGTGTGAGAGCAACGTTAGACATATTACGATCAATTCGAGACACACGGAACGTGATTCTACGACGGTCTCAAGGGGCGGCATGCATGAACGCAGCGAACGGTGTCAGGAGCCGCTCCGCGTGCCATGCGCGCAGCGTCGAGCAACGCGGCGGCCCTGAAAATCAGGCACATCAATACCCGCCACGAAATTCGGGGCCGCCCTGTTGCTCGACGCTGCGCGCATGGCACGCGGAGCGGCTCCTGACACCGTTCGCTGCGTTCATGCATGCCGCCCTAGAAGTACAGTAGCACGGATCACATTGGTACTTTCGGTACCCTATTGAGTGTTGGCGCAAACTCGGTGCACACATGTTATAACTACTGGGCACCAAGTTTGCGCCAACGCGCAACAAGACACAGTTCAACTCCGCATTGCCGTTCAGTCCGCAAAGTGCAAGCGTATTGCGAAAGCGTGCTGCGGCGCGAGTACCCTCAGACAGAGGTGTGGGATCACCCGGGCGGTTTTTCCTTCGGTGCTCGGGTGATCCCACCGCCCGGGGCGCCGCAGCAAGCTATCGCAACCAGCGTGCACTTTGCGGACTGAACGGCAATGCGGAGTCGAACTGTACAAAGCGCCAGTGCCATCCCACCCCGTTTAAATTGCAAAATTGACGCCCGTAGCATGTTAATTGTGTTGTCTTTGAATTCGCCTCTATACCTTATCACCGACTGAGTCATGTGTAATTTGTAAAGAAAGAGTTCTAAATGCTAATACTAAGTACATATTTCTTTTTTTCTTCTCAGTTGGACCATTTCGGATAGAGTCATGACATAAGAGTTTCAAAAACTTTTCCGCGCTTTTCTCTCGCGGGGAACGTAATGATCGGTAACGTAAGTACCATAACTTTTAGTCACAAAGGGGATTGAATTCGTTTGGGGGGCCACTCAAGAAAATGAAATGCTCAGTAACTCAGGGCGACGGCCGGCGAACCTCTATGCCTAAAACGACGGCCGGCGCCCCACATGTCGAGGGTGCCGGCCAGCGGCGAACCACGCTGCATGCGACGCACACGCAGCGCGGATATTGGCTAGCCCGCGAACCACAAAACACGCCACGCCATCTTCAGTTCGGCCGGTTGGAAAGACAATTGATAATGATCATGACTGATCTCGTCGTAACGTGGTTATCACGTGCACAGCCGGTATAAAAGGCGCCTCATCTCACTACAGTCCTCAATCGGCATTCTACTGCCGGCCCTGGAAGGTGACTTTGAGTCACTTTCCGGAGGCTGGCATATTTTTGACTGCTGAGGGGATAGGGGGATCCCCACGGCTGGGGGCCGGCGGTTTTCGCAGCGATCCGCGGGGAGAGTGGTTCCTCACCGCAGACTGCGGCGGACCGAGGCGGGGCGTTTATTCGCCGTGGGGCCGGGGTGACATGCTCGAGGTAAGTAATAATACAAATAGTGATCGCGGGCCATCTGGTAGAGGCCGTCGACATACGGCTGGCCGGCGAACCAAAAGCGGGCGGCCGGAGGACGGAGACCGCGGGCCAGCTGGGAAAGGTTCGCCGGCCGTCGTCCTGAGTACCTGAGTGATTCATCCATGAAAATGAAAATTTGAGTTGACATCATATGCCTGATAGCGTTATCAGTAAATGTTTTCGTGGACACTCCATGGAAATACTTCGACTTCTGAAGGCTGTATCATTCATTCTCCAACTGAATCCTGACTGCCCCCCCCCTTAGCGGTGTCATACCTGAGCTCGAGCGTTTGTAGCGGTCCTGCTACATACGCTCTAGCTCATTCCATCGATTTTGTGTGAACGAGCGCTCTGCAGCGTCAAGGAGCGAGAATGGGGATATGCGCTAGCTTCGGATAGCAGGCGGCTGGCAAGCTGACCGGTTGTTCTCGCTGGCATCCAAAGTGCGAACAGCTGAGTGTCAACAGTCTGATCATGCTGAGCCAACACCATCGATTATAGTGTAGAAAAGGTGGCTGGTTACCGTTGACGTTGACCCGTATGTTGATGTGACCGTGCCGCCCTGAAGAGACATTTGAATGAACCTACCTTACAGTGTGTTCCCTGCAGTAGGTCTGATAGCTTCCGAATTCAGCTGATACTACACCAACAACACCCTCTCTCCTATTTACACATGTCGCGTGCACATTCATCCCGAAAACAAGACGGTTTCGAGCACTAGGAAACGTGCTGCTCGGGCTGCGTGTACTCCTAATGCAGTTTGAACTCTAACACGTGCTCCAACGTCTGAAGCTTTTAATACATGCACCGTACGTGTTCGTCTTGACAACTTCATGTATTGGACGACAATATGACCAAGTGCTCCTCCCGCGTCTGGTGTTGATGTGATAATCAACAATCATGGCAGTATATTCCATGATAGCCAGTCGATATAATAGTGTTCCACGGAAGCTGGATCTGGAAAGCAGAAGCAAAGTTATTTTCAGAATTATGTTATGACCTTCAAGCGAATCTCCCCATGTCCAGCGGTAAGGAAAGCTTTCTCGTTGTGAATCCTGGCGAGGATTATGTAATTATTGCGCAGTGCTGACCTCCTTACTGCGAACCGTGTTATGGTCCATAACCTTTGTGTGTAAGGTTCCGCACTGTCCAGTTTGCAGCACGTGCTGGACAGGGAGAAACCACGCACACCAAGGTTCCAGAAAATGAAAACTTTGCAACTTGCGCAGCACATCTCCCTGCGAAGAATCCTTTTTATGCGAATGTGTATTTGCCGACAATCGACAGCGGCGATACCGTGTGAGAAAGTAGTTCTTAGTTGTCGGATATACGTTTCCAAAAAAAGGTTTTATCAAATGTTGCTGTGTTACATAAGTAACACGACATATACAAATGACAGCAAAGTACATATACATGTATCAACAGCGAAATTTAAAACAGGACTTCAGTTAGAGCAGGAGCAGGTGTGTTCAAGCAGAGGTTCAGAGCAAATCCATGGATTTCCTTGTTTTTGATGAAGGCAAATAAACTCTGTCGAGTGAAAAGTCAAGTTATATATGTGATATGCAGTATTTCCTTTGGAAGACAAAATATGACACAGTCTCGTCAGTGTGTAAGGACCAGGACGGCAGCAGCTGTGAGCAACTGGGCTGCAGCTGCTGATGACTGATAGTAAGGTCTTACTCCATCGCCAATATGGTGGTGTCGATGGTTTCCTAAAACAGTATTTCTACGGAAAAAAATAAGAAAACAAAAACAATGGTATCAATCTTTGGCAATCTTCTGAAGTCTCACTATTCTCTTATGTGTATAGTGAAATGCAAAAACTGGGAAGTATATATCAGAGAAGGACGCAAATGTGGTTTGCATCATTCAATCATCATGTAAATGTACCTCCTAATGTAACTTTCCATGAGTTTAGGACAATTAAGGCCTATAACGAACTACCAAAAAGTTGACTGTTTGCTGAATATTTTCAGTCCAATCTTCACCCACCCTCACCTTACAAGAAAAGGTAGGGTAGTACGTATATGTAAAACAGCAAGAAACTGTATATATATTTGGAATGAGCAATCCGGAATTTTGTCATAGCTAGAAATGGTGGGGAGTTGCTTGAAGGCAGTGGTCGCGCTCACATGAGCTCGTCTTCTTTTCCTCTCTAAAACCTTTTCTGGGTATAGAGTAGTAGAACATATAAGAAAAAACGCGAAAAAAACGCTGTTCTGGGCCAAATTTGAAGCCTGAACTTTCTTGTCTTTTGATGGTGGACGAGCATACCCCACATCATCGGCATCGATGATCTCTAATATCAAGAACATCAGCTGGCTTGAAATCGAATTTCAATCAATGAACCTCCGGATTTATGTACACATATAGTCAAAAACATTGAATGAAGTGCTTACTTTCATTGTTCAACTGTTTTATTAGGTAAATTTGGGTTTATTTCTTCCTCTGAGTGTCAATGATTTTGGAATGCTTGGCATGAGACAGTGATCTTTCTGTGCTCGTGTACACGAAATGGAAATTTAGGGTCTTAATAACTCTAATTCTAGCCCGTTTTTCACCGCGCTACCTTCATAGTTTTTGAGCTGTTTTATATCTAAGCTGATTTTTGTAGTTTTTTCGATAACGTTTTTCATCGTGACCACTGCCTTTAAAGCTTTAAACTCATTGAGTGAAGAGATTCCTATAAACTTTTTTACCAGAAATAATTCAAAAATAAGGAGCTCTCACAACACTGGAAATACAAACAATAAAGGAAAAGCATCGTGAAAAAGGAAAAGCATTTCATCTCCCTCACAACATAATATGGTATGCTCTGCGTAGCCGGGATGTGCCCGAGGAATCGATGGGTGAAGCCTTTGTACGTGGACACGGCGAGTTGCGTACAATCTGCGGAAGAAATATCAAGGCCTTTTCAAAACACCGCAGGAGTTCAACAGGGCTCCGCCCTTTCCCCTCTGCTCTTCATCACCGTCATGAATGTCATCACACGAGATCTGCAGCGTTCAGCCCCTTGGACACTGTTGTATGCTGACGCCTCAGACGGCAAAGGAAATCTCCAAGCGCAAGTTCAAGCTTGGCACGACAGACTGGCAGAATTTAGCCTTAGACTCAATAGGAAGGACCGGATTACATGTGAAGTGCGGATCGTGAGGATTCCATCCAAGTCGACAACACTGTCTTGCCAATAGCACGTACGTTTCGATATCTTGGATCGACGCCTACCGACTGTGGGACGTTGACGGCTGATGTTGACGCACGCATCAATGGTGCTTGGTTGAAATGGCAGACCGCGAGTACAGTGCTCTGTGATAAAAAGGTGTGCGACAGGCTCGAGTCAAAGATTTATCGTTCGGTTGTGAGGCCCGTCGCACTGTATGGCACAGAGTGTTGTCCTATGATTAAATAAGGAGAAAGACGGCTCGACGTTATGGGAACAGAAATACTAAGTTGGACTGGTGGGCTAACCCGATTGGGCCGAGGGCGGACTGGAGATGTGCGTGAATGATTTGGTGTCGCGCTCATTTCGGACAAACTTCGCAAATGTCGCCTAAGATGGGATAGACACGCTCTGCGAGCTGAAGAGTACTCGATAGCAAAAACGGTTGTTCAGCTCTAAGTGAAGGGCCAGCGACCAAGAGGACGGTCTAGGCGGAGTTGGTTGGATGTCTCGCACAACGATATGAAAATCGCAGACCTCCATCCTGAAAATGCGAACGACAGGGCCAAATGATGGCGCAATGTTCGAGAAAAGCGGACCCTGCCACCAGCGGTGAAAAAGAAGAAGAAGAATTCTTGCAATACTTGGTTGTTTGAACTTGTAATAGCCTTTCTGTTCCCCGTACTAGATAGTGCCACGTGACTGACAGAAGACTGGCCTCTTTCGATGAGATCTCGCGCTTTCAGCTCACTATTTCTTCACAATAGTGCTTTTATGACACACCAAACTTCTCCCGCATTCAGACTAGCCCAACACAAGGGTCAAGCACAATAGAAGGTTGATGGATTTCTGCGCGTATGCTTTCTAGGGCAGCATACACGCTTCTGATTGTTGCTGAGATGACAATGTGAGTAGGACCGTACGGCTTGCATCACATGGCTTGCGCACCTGTTAGTATCAAATTGAAATACATTACACGACTAATGAATGAATCCTAGCCCTGTAATTGCCCGCCGCACCTGTATTTTGCCCCCCCCCCCCCAACCAGGAACACATTGGTTCACCGATCTCGAGGAAGCAAACGAGAGAGAGAAAAAGCGCCATCAAGTGGGAGTCGGGGCCGATTTGATTGAGAAATTATATTTTCACAAAGTGACATACCCCTCCACTCTCATGGGCCAGTTGAAATTAAAAGATATTTTCGGGCCCAGAATATAGAGTTCGCGTAATAATTTTAGTCCGATGAATGGACGGGGCTGCAACGTATGTCAACCTGTAAGAATCGAAACAATATTCTCCAGTGAGGCCGCCAACCCTGTACGGCCAGCCGCCTGGTCCATGCGTCAGACTAAATCAAAACCGGAAACCATAGGTTTTCGATAATTTTCCTCGACTCTTCCTAGCACACATATTGTTAAGCAGTCCTGACCTTTGATAGTCTGTGGAAAACACGAGAGCAAATTTATCGTCCCTGATACTTTCAAGTCGGAGAACTGGTGATCCCTTGTTACCAAAACCTCACCCCTTGAACGTGAAGTGTGAAGGCCCATAAAAAATGTAATTCAGTTTCAACTAGGAAAGGAAAGTGGAGGGGCACCCTGTAACGTTGACGTCGACAGAACGCATAAAATCGAGCCAGGGAGAGCCCCAAAATAGCCTGGAGTAGCCACTTTGAGCGCAAGGCGAACCCCAAACGCGCAATGCCCGTCCTCCGACGTGAACAAATGAATACTTGAGATCGTGGGATGAGAGATGGTTTCCGATCAATAGCCCCGTTCTTCCCTTCATTTTCAACTCCTCTCTTTCTCTGAAGATTTGGAAAATGTTGCGAGCACCAATTTCAACAACTTACGGAAGTCTTCCGTAAGTTGTTGGAATCAATTGTCGTAAGTTGCGCAGCCTCATGCCTAGCATGTTCGAAACATTTTCGGAATCGTTCCGTAACTTAAAAATGTTGTTCCCAACTATTAGCTTGATGCAGAAATAACAGCGGTTTTTTGAAGAAAAAAGTTGTTTTCTCCTCTGTTCAGGCTGTTTTGGCAAGCTCGTCTTCTTTTCAATCACCTAATCTAAGCTCGTCTTCTTTTCAATCACCTAATCTACCTCTAACGAAAGGAAATTCGGCTTCTATCAGCACAAGATGATGACCCTCACAAGGACTCACGGGATTCCCTCATGAGAGCCAGTTTAGCATTTTTTTTTCAAAAATTTCATTTCAGAATGTTTCTTCTTTGTGCAATGAATTTGCGATGCGAAATTTGATAGTTGAAAAGAACAAGCAAACCACTAATCAGCAATATTTATTTTGCGGAGTATCGATTTTGTTTTCAAAAAATCGAAAAAAAACTTGGAATTAGTTGTTCGATAAAGTAAGAGATAATTGGTATTATAAACAGTTTTAAATAAGGGATTGCTTGTATCACTCAGCAACAGATGAAGGGAGCACTTCAAAGTCATTACCAAAAAAAAAAAGAAATTTCATGAAATGATGTTCTTTAATCAAAGGCAGATTAGGCGATTCAAAAGAAGAGTATCGACAGGTATAGTTATTCGTTACTGCTACCACACTCTATTCAAATGCGAATCAAAAACCGGAGTCAAAACCAAAAATTTGCCATAAAATCCCCCCTCCCCCGAAGGGAACCTCTAAACGAATCAAGTCGAAAACATGGGAAAATCGACACATGAACCCCATATTCGTGATCAGCGCCCCAAATAACCCTTCTGGAAGGCTTCAAGTCATATCTGGAACATTTTTCTAAAACGCTCCTAGAGCCCTCTCATTGGTATGAATAAACGCCCAACCAAAAACTCGTACAAGTCCGAAACGCTGTCAGTCTGGACGAAGAATGGAAAATGCGATTTCACTCAAACTTCGCTCAGGCGGGTAATTTTGGGAGCTGAACACTTTTCTTAGGTTCGTTTCCGGATTTTCCAAACACAATTAGAGGCCACAAATGTCACGCTCATCCCAGCCGCAGGAAATACGAGCTCTGACAGGCTATAAATTTTTTCGCAGATGCCCTTAGCAGAACTCAAGTTCAGATTCGAAGAGAGCGTGCCAGAGTTGACTCGAAAACAATCAGCTTTCTGATCTGGGGGAACACCATGCGAGGTTCCCTAGTAAGTATTTCACTCTTATTTTGCTAACTCTCTTTTTTTTCCTAGGGTTTCAGGTTTCTTTCACTTTCACGTTCACTTGAACGGAATAAGCATAAACGTGATGTCAGATAATGTGGCCACAAGTCCTACGGTGCAGTCCAATAAAAAAAAACTTCTGAACACACTATTTATTTTTTTACTCGCGTTTGCGTCTTCGTTTTGGTTTGGAAAGTGATGTGAACAATAAAGGGGTTTTCAACAGAATATTCGATTGGCAGTCAAAAAAAAGATTTGAGGAAGGACTTGTAACGCACGGGCAAGGTGACGAGTGGAAAACGATGAAACCGATCAATAAAGCAAAAGGTTGCGAAAGCCTTCCAGTTAGTTGTTACTGCAAATATTTGTCATGCTCCCGATATCTACTAGGTTGCCTGCCGATTAGCGCTTTTTGTAACTAACGATAACTAAACTGCAAATTTCTTCACGCTCATAAGGCCCGTCGAAACATGATTTTAGCATTTTAAGCTGCTCGTAACATTACCGAAAACATCAGAGTTACTCAGGTCAGCTCGCATACATCGGCTGCAAGAGACGGAATTTACAATCTTCGGACAACTCGTCCACCATGCTTCCCTAGTTCAATTTTTGAGGGACCATAGCTCCGTTCCTAGAAAGTCTTGTACGATTCCAGAGACAACATTGGAATCAGCATGGGACCGTTTTCGAAATAAGCGGAGAAACAGAAAAACGATTTCTATCGTGAATACTGCCTCTAAAGACTTTGGGTTTATACTGACGGGCCAGAGGTGAATAGCAATATGCATAGCATCAGGGTCAAATTTACCCCTTATCAACGAGTTTATCGTTGTTGAGTCCGGTCCAAGTATTCGGAAATACAACTCACCACGATCGTTATAGTTGGGCACCACTCCACCACCGATGGATGAATGGTCTAAACGACAAAGATTCACATACCAATTGAGCTCACTCTCATTTAATGCCGAGGCCACAAATAAATTTCTATCTAGGTTCTACAGAACTTGGACCCGGTTTCATCAAAGGTGAACTCGTGCTCGAGCTGCAGCTATAACAATAAGCTCAATGGGGAGGCAGAGGTGTAGAACCCAGCGAAGTGCAGAAAATCGGGTAAAAGTATTACTACAATGGTTTATTCCTGGCGAAATCTTGACGTGTGCTCTCTACCTAGGCGCAAAATTTACCCGAATCTTGGCGAACCAAGGCGAAAACAGGAGAAGAGACGGCGAGCCTGGGGGAGGGAAAAGAGGCACTCCGATGTCGTCGGGGCCCTAGAAGGCAATGCGCGCGCACCTTCTCCTGGATAAGAGAAACGAATAGGAGGAATAGTAATCATCTGGGCGGCAGTAGATACGAAATCGACTGAGGGTAGATAATAATCACAAAAATATCCATGAGAAGCGCGTGGCGATGTGAAAAGGACTCGTCTGCAAGAAGGTGCTCTCAGGCGCCTCCCATGTCAGAGTGCCCATTCGGGCGCACTTGTCGAGACTGGGGGAGAAAGATGAAAGCAGCGTACGCACGCCCAAGCACGCGATGGAGTGGAGTTCATATCGCTCTGAAATTGTGGTGAGCGCGAAGCGCTCACCAGGATTTGGCTTTGATCTCTTCCCGCGCGGATGCCCTACAATGAGATCACCTATTCATACCGTCAACAGAGGTATGAGCTGTACACTATTCGACGCGCTGCAAGAAATTACATATGTGTGCAACTTTTCATCCCAACTGGTCCCCGCTTTCTAAAGTTATGACCTCTCAAAGTACGCAAGAACGTTCTCCACCACTGCTCTCTGCCTCCGCTCTCCGCCTCCGCCTCCGCCTCCGCCTCCGCCTCCGGCCTCCGCCTCCTCCGCATCCGCCTCCGCCTCCGCCTCCGCATCCGCCTCCGCCTCCGCTCCGCCTCCGCCTCCGCCTCCGCCTCCGCCTCCGCTCTCCGCCTCCGCTCTCCGCCTCCGCTCTCCGCCTCCGCCTCCGCCTCCGCCTCCGCCTCCGCCTCCGCCTCCGCCTCCGCCTCCGCCTCCGCCTCTCCGCCTCCGCTCTCCGCCACCGCCTCCGCCTCCGCCTCCACCTCCGTCCGTCGAAAACCATTTCTTTGGAAGGCGTGGACCAAATCGCTCGGAAAATTTGTGACTAGAGGTAATCGGCCACGGAATGACGAAAATAATTGGTCAGAACTCACCATAATGACTTCTGCCCTAACGGGCGTTTGAAACGCGGAAACCGGCCTCTCAAGAATAGTTTATGAAAATGGTGGGTTTTTAGTTATCAGTCATTGTTTTCTTAGACTCCATATAAACACCTTGCTCTCCAGGGTGGTGTACTTTGAACGTCCGGCTCGGAAGAGGACGCTGTGCGGGTTGATGTACTTGACCGCGGCGCGTATTCGTTCAAAGCGCACCATCGATAAGAAGGCGTCGCAGGATGTGCTGAAGTGTCGGTTGACTATGTGAGACCTCAGTAGGGTGTGCAGGACGTCGTAGAATGTGGGCAGGGCCTCAGTAGGAGTATGCAGGACATCATCGAACGTGTGCAGGACCTTAGTAGGAGTGTGCAGGGCATCATGGAACCTGTGCAGGACCCCAGTAGGGGTGTGCAGGACGTCGTAGAGTGTGTGCAGGACCTCAATAGGAGTATGCAGGACATCATGGGACCTGTGCAAGACCTCAGTAGGAGTGTGCAGGACATCATGGAACGTGTGCAAGACCTTAGTAGGAGTGTGCAGGACATCATGGGCCCTGTGCAGGACCGTATTAGGAGTGGACAGGACATCATGGGACGTGCAGGACATCATGGAACGTGTGCAAGACCTTAGTAGGAGTGTGCAGGACATCATGGGACCTGTGCAGGACCTCAGTAGGAGTGTGCAGGACATCATGGAACGTGCAAGGACCGTAGTAGGAGTGGACAGGACATCATGGGACGTGCAGGACCCCAGTAGGGGTGTGCAGGACGTCGTGGAATGTGTGCAGGGCCTCAGTAGGAAGGTGCAGGACATCATGGAACGTGTGCAAGACCTTAGTAGGAGGTGCAGGACATCATGGGACCTGTGCAGGACCCCAGTAGGAGTGTGCAGGACATCATGGAACGTGTGCAGGACCTTAGTAGGAGGGCGCAGGACATCATGGGACGTGGGCAGGACCGCAGTAGGGGTGGGCAGGACGTCGTAGAATGTGCAGGACCTCAGTAGGGAGTGTGCCGACATCATGGAACGTGTGCAGGACCTTAGTAGGAGGTGCAGGACATCATGGAACCTGTGCAGGACCTCAGTAGGAGTGTGCAGGACATCATGGAACGTGTGCAAGACCTTAGTAGGAGTGTGCAGGACATCATGTGACCTGTGCAGGACCTCAGTAGGAGTGTGCAGGACATCATGGGACCTGTGCAGGACCTCAGCAGGAGTGTGCAGGACATCATGGAACGTGTGCAAGACCTTAGTAGGAGTGTGCAGGACATCATGGGACCTATGAAGGACCTCAGTAGGAGTGTGCAGGACATCATTGAACGTGTGCAGGACCGTAGTAGGAGGGACAGGACATCATGGGACGTGTGCAGGACCCCAGTAGGGTGTGCAGGACCTGGTAGAATGTGCGCAGGACCTCAGTAGGAGTGTGCAGGACATCATGGAACGTGTGCAAGACCTTAGTAGGAGTGTGCAGGACATCATGGGACCTGTGCAGGACCTCAGTAGGAGTGTGCAGAACATCATGGAACGTGTGCAAGACCTTAGTAGGAGTGTGCAGGACATCATGGGACCTGTGCAGGACCTCAGTAGGAGTGTGCAGGACATCATGGGACCTGTGCAGGACCTCAGTAGGAGTGTGCAGGACATCATGGATCGTGTGCAAGACCTTAGTAGGGAGTGTGCAGGACACCATGGGACCTGTGCAGGACCTCAGTAGGAGTGTGCAGGACATCATTGTACGTGTGCAGGACCGTAGTATAAGTGGGCAGGACATCATGAGACGTGTGCAGGACCCCAGAAGGGGTGTGCAGGACGTCGTAGAATGTGTGGGACCTCACTAGGAGTGTGCAGGACATCATGGGACGTGTGCAAGACCTTAGTAGGAGTGTGCAGGACCTCAGTAGGAGTGTGCAGGACTTCGTTAGTAGTGTGCAGGACATCATGGAACGTTTGAAGGACCGTAGTAGGAGAGGGCAGGACATCATGGAACGTGTGCAAGACCTTAGTAGGAGTGTGCAGGACATCATGGGACCTGTGCAGAACCTCAGGAGGAGTGCAGGACATCATGGAACGTGTGCAAGACATCAGTAGGAGTGTGCAGGACATCATTGGACCTGTGTAGGACCTCAGTAGGAGTGTGCAGGACATCATTGAACGTGTGCAGGACCGTAGTAGAAGAGGGCAGGACATCATTGATCGTGTGCAAGACGTTAGTAGGAGTGTGCATGACATCATGGGACCTGTGCAGGACCTCGGTAGGAGTGTGCAGGACATCATGGAACGTGTGCAGGACCGTATTAGGAGTGGACAGGACATCATGGGACGTGTGCAGGACCCCAGTAGGGGTGTGCAGGACGTCGTAGAATGTGTGGGACCTCAGTAGGAGTGTGCAGGACATCATGGAACGTGTGCAAGACCTTAGTAGGAGTGTGCAGGACATCATGGGGACCTGTGCAGGACCTCAGTAGGAGTGTGCAGGACATCATTGTACGTGTGCAGGACCGTAGTATAAGTGTGCAGGACATCATGGATCGTGTGCAAGACGTTAGTAGGAGTGTGCAGGACATCATGGGACCTGTGCAGGACCTCAGTAGGAGTGTGCAGGACATCATGGAACGTGTGCAGGACCGTATTAGGAGTGGACAGGACATCATGGGACGTGTGCAGGACCCCAGTAGGGGTGTGCAGGACGTCGTAGAATGTGTGCGGGACCTCAGTAGGAGTGTGCAGGACATCATGGAACGTGTGCAAGACCTTAGTAGGAGTGTGCAGGACATCATGGGACCTGTGCAGGACCTCAGTAGGAGTGTGCAGGACATCATGGAACGTGTGCAGGACCGTAGTAGGAGTGGACAGGACATCATGGGACGTGCAGGATCCCAGTAGGGGTATGCAGGACGTCGTAGAATGTGCGCAGGACCTCAGTAGGAGTGTGCAGGACATCATGGAACGTGTGCAAGACCTTAGTAGGAGTGTGCAGGACATCATGGGACCTGTGCAGGACCTCAGTAGGAGGGTGCAGGACATCATGGAACGTGTGCAAGACCTTAGTAGGAGTGTGCAGGACATCATGGGACCTGTGCAGGACCTCAGTAGGAGTGTGCAGGACATCATGGGACCTGTGCAGGACCTCAGTAGGAGTGTGCAGGACATCATGGATCGTGTGCAAGACCTTAGTAGGAGTGTGCAGGACACCATGGGACCTGTGCAGGACCTCAGTAGGAGTGTGCAGGACATCATTGTACGTGTGCAGGACCGTAGTATAAGTGGGCAGGACATCATGGGACGTGTGCAGGACCCCAGAAGGGGTGTGCAGGACATCATGGGACCTGTGCAGGACCTCAGTAAGGGTGGGCAGGACATCATGGATCGTGTGCAAGACCTTAGTAGGAGGTGTAGGACATCATGGGAGCTGTGCAGGACCTCAGTAGGAGTGTGCAGGACATCATGGAACGTGTGCAGGACCGTAGTAGGAGTGGACAGGACATCATGGGACGTGTGCAGGACCCCAGTAGGGGTGTGCAGGACGTCGTAGAATGTGCGCAGGACCTCAGTAGGAGTGTGCAGGACATCATGGAACGTGTGCAAGACCTTAGTAGGAGTGTGCAGGACATCATGGGACCTGTGTAGGACCTCAGTAGGAGTGTGCAGGACATCATGGAACGTGTGCAAGACCTTAGTAGGAGTGTGCAGGACATCATGGGACCTGTGCAGGACCTCAGTAGGAGTGTGCAGGACATCATGGGACCTGTGCAGGACCTCAGTAGGAGTGTGCAGGACATCATGGATCGTGCGCAAGACCTTAGTAGGAGTGTGCAGGACACCATGGGACCTGTGCAGGACCTCAGTAGGAGTGTGCAGGACATCATTGTACGTGTGCAGGACCGTAGTATAAGTGGACAGGACATCATAGGACGTGTGCAGGACCCCAGAAGGGGTGTGCAGGACATCATGGGACCTGTGCAGGACCTCAGTAGGGGTGTGCAGGACATCATGGATCGTGTGCAAGACCTTAGTAGGAGTGTGCAGGACACCATGGGACCTGTGCAGGACATCAGTAGGGGTGTGCAGGACATCATGGAACGTGTGCAAGACCTTAGTAGGAGTGTGCAGGACATCATGGGACCTGTGCAGGACCTCAGTAGGAGTGTGCAGGACATCATGGGACCTGTGCAGGACCTCAGTAGGAGTGTGCAGGACATCATGGATCGTGTGCAAGACCTTAGTAGGAGTGTGCAGGACACCATGGGACCTGTGCAGGACCTCAGTAGGAGTGTGCAGGACATCATTGTACGTGTGCAGGACCGTAGTATAAGTGGGCAGGACATCATGGGACGTGTGCAGGACCCCAGAAGGGGTGTGCAGGACATCATGGGACCTGTGCAGGACCTCAGTAGGGGTGTGCAGGACATCATGGATCGTGTGCAAGACCTTAGTAGGAGTGTGCAGGACATCATGGGACCTGTGCAGGACCTCAGTAGGAGTGTGCAGGACATCATGGAGCGTGTGCAGGACCGTAGTAGGAGTGGACAGGACATCATGGGACGTGTGCAGGACCCCAGAAGGGGTGTGCAGGACATCATGGGACCTGTGCAGGACCTCAGTAGGGGTGTGCAGGACATCATGGATCGTGTGCAAGACCTTAGTAGGAGTGTGCAGGACACCATGGGACCTGTGCAGGACCTCAGTAGGGGTGTGCAGGACATCATGGAACGTGTGCAAGACCTTAGTAGGAGTGGGCAGGACATCATGGGACGTGTGCAGGACCCCAGAAGGGGTGTGCAGGACATCATGGGACCTGTGCAGGACCTCAGTAGGGGTGTGCAGGACATCATGGGTCGTGTGCAAGACCTTAGTAGGAGTGTGCAGGACACCATGGGACCTGTGCAGGACCTCAGTAGGAGTGTGCAGGACATCATTGTGCGTGTGCAGGACCGTAGTAGACGTGGGCAGGACATCATGGAACGTGTGCAAGACCTCAGTAGGGGTGTGCAGGACATCATGGATCGTGTGCAAGACCTTAGTAGGAGTGTGCAGGACACCATGGGACCTGTGCAGGACCTCAGTAGGAGTGTGCAGGACATCATGGAACGTGTGCAGGACCTTAGTAGGAGTGTGCAGAACATCAAAGGACGTGCGCAGGACCTCCGTTGAATGTCCAAGACACCGTATGCAAGTCATGCCTCCGAATCAACAAGAGCGATAGGCAATTGCGCCAGAACAAGGCTATCGTAATCTCACTCGAGTTGGCTCTTAAAATTTTCTAAGTTCTGACTCCGAATTCGCTACATCTTCACTACCGCTGGTGTTGTTTTTCTGCTTGTAGTCCAGGCAGATCCTCAACTGCTGACCTTCTGGAGAAGGACGGTGTGTGAATGAAGACACACCGCTCTTTCACTTCTTTTATCTTTATCATTGATCAATTGGGTATCATCAAATTTGTTTAAGAGAGCCGAATAACATCATTCCTAAGGTTACGGTAGTCCTCTTCTAGCGCACTTAACTATCGTTCGTGCTGGAAATCAATTTCCATTTTCAGGCTCAATTTATGATTGAGCCCGGTAGACCACATTGGTAAACTTTTGGCGCGTCAAAAATGTTGGACGATGAGGTTGGAAGGCGTCAAAGATTAATATCCGCCACCAATTCTCACCAGTCATCTAGCACTTTTTCCTAGAATGTTGGTGCGACCGTAAGACAACAAGAAAAATAGTTACGGCACGAACTCCACATGCAAAAACTCTAAAATGATTTTGGCGCGAAATTCAAATTCGTATTTACAATGTGTTCCGATTGACTTTTCTTTAATGAAGAAGGGAGTTGAAAGAAGAATGAAGGTTTTTCATGGGCCCCTTCAACATTTTCGTTCACTAGAGGGGCCAAGCTTACGCAAAAACATGAAAAAATAATATACGGTTTTCTGCGCGTACGATGTATTTAACTATCGTTCTTGTTCCGAATCAGACATATGGGCCGGCGCAGACGAGCCACGTCAGCAAGAACCGGTGAAGTTTGGCTAGAGCGACTGACCCTGGGTCTATCCTAGACGGGGTGAGGCCCCCAAGACTCATATAAATGATGGAAAATTCTGATAAAAGATGTCTGATACTGCTATCAATCATTGTTTTATAGAAACTTCATGAAAATAATTCGACTGGTAGCCTTACCAATGGGTGGTTCATTTCACTTCTGTCTTGAATTTGAATGGTGGGTGCCCCCTCTCCCCTGTCTAGGATTGTGCCCCAACCCTGTACAATTGGGTCATTTTAAAACTCATTTCTTCATTTTCTCGATTTTTAAATTCAAAAAGTATATGCCTTGTATCTTGTCTGTAGGAAGTCAAGTGTTGCAACTATTATCTTTGCAATCCTAGCAGCTGTTTCTTCATTTCTACCACTATGTTTCAAAGAAAACAACTTGCCTTTTAGAGCTTGACGATATTGTAGAAGGGAAACCCTTGTAAAAGTTGTGAAATTTCTGAAAGTTGGTCTGCAGAAAAGGTCAAGGATTTGGCATTGTTTAAATGTCGTCAGAAATTGTCTTATTGATTTGGCTCTAACTGATTGATTTTTCAAATGTAGTGAAATTGTCGAATTGATTTGGCTGTGATGATACTATATGCAGATAACATAATCATTAAATGTAGTGAAATTGTCGCAAACGGATTTGGCAGGAGCTCTATCAAATATCACAGTCAAATCATGCGTCAGAAGGTCCTCTGGCGAGCGAATGAAGACAAAAAGAAAGAAATAATAATCCTCAGTGAACAATGCTGAACGAAACGTGGCCTTATGGGCTAGAATTAAGGTTTCCAAATGCTATTCTTGCCTTTTCAGTGTGGCCTTTTCAGGTACTCAGACCTTCCTCACCGATGAGATAAAATTCATGAAAACGAAATCTAACGCAATTTACTCGCTACTGACTATGTCTTCGTGTCCTCAACGCTTTCACGGTTCGCATTGTATAGAAACGTTTTTGCTGCTAGGTTTATTCCTGTTCTCGTTCGATTCAATATGCGCTTCAAGGAAAACCCCTTCTGACGCGTGATTTGACTGTGATAATTGATAGAGCTCCTGCCAAATCCGTTTGCAACAATTTCACTACATTTAATGATTATGTTATCTGCATATAGTATCATCACAGCCAAATCAATTCGACAATTTCACTACATTTGAAAAATCAATCAAGTTAAGAGCCAAATCCAATAAGACAATTTCACGACATTTAGGAGCAATGCCAAATCCTTGACCTTTTCTGCGGAGCCCAACTTTCAGAAATAGAGTGTATAGTTTAGCTCTCTCAATTTAAACCGGACGGAGTAAAGCCTATCGGGCTTATCATTTCAAATCTCATCACTGTTACATTTTGCTATGAACGACCGACCGCTTCGCTGCTTACCCCGCCTGGACTCATCCGACCAAGCTAGGCTTCATGTACACAGCTGTGAATAAATCTGGCGAAGCCCATTCACAAGCAACCTTTTTTCAAATTTCGATATTAGTGAGCTGTCGAGCTACATGACTTTTGTGACTTCATCAAAGAAACTTCGGACCCCTCTCAAGCAGCTATGCTCTCTTACCGGATAATCGGAAAATTTAGGTTCAGCACATGAAAGACCGCGTCTCCAATCTGCGCACAAGAACTCGATTCCGTGTCATTTCCTCAAGGAATATAATTTTTTTGATTGTAGCTGGAAGACCAGTACTAAAAAGAACTTATATTACTGGTGAGCAACAAGGCACACCATTTTTATGCGGGTTCATTCATAACGGAAATTCCGGTTTTAGAAGCGCTCTGCGCCTTGCGGCGCCACGAGGCGTTTACAGTTTTTCTGCTCGAAATCTTCCAACGGGGCCGCGCGCCCCCGCAGACTGGGTGCCGCCGCGCCGCCCGGGGAAAGAAGGCTGCGCAGCAGCACCCAGTCCGTCGCGTGCGATCCGCATCAACATCATATGCTTTTTTGGTGGTTTTTCATATACACTACCACTCGTAGGATTTGGTCAGAAATCAAGCGAGGTCGGGTTTTGGCGTCTTTTTTATATAACTCGCTTGAACGTCAACTTTGAGCGAAACTAGGGGGATACTCGTGACCTAGGCGTTGAGGGCTATCCAGTGGTGTAGCTGTTGTAAGATAATCGTTGAGAACACTGGAAATTTCGCAATCAACCAGCTCTCTATATACGGTAAGCACAGGGAGACGCAGGCGGAGACGGTAGCGCTCCATCCACCACGGTACCGTAATCACAAACCTGGCTGCTTGCGAAACTTTTGTAGTTCTTTACGTAATCACCACAAAGGCTAAACCATTGGGAAGCCCTCAGCGCCAGGGTCATGATTATCTCCTTAGTTTCGCTCAAAGTTGAGTTTGAAACAAGTTATACAGAAAAGACGAAAAAGACGCGAAAATTCATCTCTGATTCATCGCTTAAAGTTCTTCCGAGGTTCTAGGCGTTGTTCAAAGTAGGCTGGGTTGTTGAAAGTTAATTTTTTTTGCTTTTGAAATCATTTTTCTCTAGAGAATTTTTTTGGAAACTATATCTGCTTCCGAGAGCGGTGTTATGAGGCGCGATTTTCCTAGGGCGCGCAGCCCCACTATTCACCGCGCCTCGGCCTTACGCAGCGTGGCCATAGACTCCTGCCGCTACGAGCCAGACAAACAGCCAATAAATATTTCATTGTCAACCGTAGAAACCTCACTATAAGCTGATAGTATATAGTTGCTAGCAATGAACTCCGCCCTAGCATATATGTTGATCATATGCAGTGTGCGCTCGCCACCAGCGGAGTCCGAAATGCAGAGCTCTTCAAAATAATTAGATCATAAAAACCCACCACCATTATTATAGTTTGGCATAACTCCACCACCGATTGATGTTTCATCTAAAATTGAAAAAGTCACAACTGAACTTCATCTGGCAAATTACCAACTGACCATTGCAATTATCGCGATGATTACAAGTTGTGCAGTGAGCGCTGGCAATCGCGTATGGCAGGGCGGCACAGTTCAGCGCACAGCCTTTATGTGTAACTGGAAATATAGATTGTGTTCTAGACCTCTCCTGGGTTGAGAAAAAAAGAGCACCACAAGTTTAGCGTTCTGGAGAATGACTGCTCACCTGTTCCTTGATTTCGAATAGTGTAACATTGTGTCTGTGGTGGGCAATATTCTGACATCTCATTCGCACACGAAATGTAGTTGTCGCACATTTTGCACCTCAAAGCCGACCCTGTAAGAAGTGGTGCAAAGTTCCGTAGAGCCTGACCCCCAACCATGGAAATTTCTCCCAAAGTCCTTCAACGGGCGTCGCATTGCCAAAAGAGCATCACGGTGTGAACAACATATTGCGAGTTCAACGTCGTTTCCCCAGTCGACTATTTGGTCAGAGACAAGTACCAGGTGGTTCAATAAGTTTTGTCGTTTAATAAGAGAGGGTGTTGCTACTGACTTAATTTTTTTGTTTTGTTGGTACGCTCTTCATATGAACGTATGTGAAGTTTCATTTCAATCTGTCAATTCATTATTTGTTTACAAGCTATTTACTGTCACAGCAATGGAAAAAATTGAATATCGTGTTGTGATAAAATTCTTACTTTTGGAAGGTGTAGCATCAAAAGAAATTCTCAAACGGATGTTAAAAGTGTATAATGATTGCTCGCCTACAATTAGAACAGTAGACAGATGGGATGCTGAATTTGAACGTGGTCGTACAAGCCTTGAAGACGATCCACGTGAAGGACGACCAAAAAGCGCATCAACACCAGAAATCATAGCCAAAATACAGGATATGGTTTTGGAAGATCGTCGATTGACTGAGATAAATTTAGTAGTGGCTCTACACATTTCAATAGGCAGTGTGAGCCATATTTTAAGTGAAATTTTGGGTTTTAGAAAGCTGTGTGCACAGTGGTTGCCGCATTCGCTAACAATGGAAGAAAAACACATTCGAATGCGACTTTCTCAGCAACATTTGGAGCGTTTTTAAAAGGGATAAAGTGGATTTGGTGCGTCGATTCATCACTACGGATGAGACTTGGGCCTATAGTCATGATCCTGAATCAAAACAAGAGGCTAAAGAGTAGTATGAACCTGGTTGTTCGGCTTCGAAACAAGTTCGTGTCCGCAAATCGGCCAAGAAGATTAGGGCATCAGCTTTTTGGGATACGGAAGGAATTTTGTTTGTGGATTACTTGAAAACTGGTAAAACAAATATTTCTGAATATTATTGCTTTCTTTTGTACCAGTTGAAGGAAAAAATTGTGAAAAAAGATTCGGTTTGCAGAAGAAAAATCCTTTTTCGTCAGGACAATGCACCGTATCATAAGAGAATTTCGAAAATGGCTAAAATCCATGAATTAAAGTTCGAATTTTTGGAGCATCCACCGTATTCACCAGATTTGGCCCCCAGCGACTTCCAATTGTTTCCAAAACTCAAAAAAATCATGCGTGGCAAGCGTTTTTCATTAAATGAATAGGTCATGACGGCTATTGAGGCGTATTTTGCAGACCTTCCGGATTCTCAATTCAGGGAAGGGATCCACAGATTGGAGGATCGTTTGACCAAGTGTATTAATGTTGAGTGAGATTATACTGAATAATAAAGTATGTTTTGAACCAGAAAATTGTGTTTCTCTTATCGAACGACGAACTTATTGAACCACCTGGTATATCTGTTCATGCTTGTTTGATCTTACCTGTAGCCACCACCAGAAGCAGGAAAAAAGACATTGTGGTCATTATACTTCCTTGAGCTTTCGCTGAGAGCCTGACTATGAGCTGGACGAGTGAAATATCCCTGAAAAAAACAGCAGGTAGGATAGATTTATCTCCTCCTCGTCATCATACCCTATATATCTCGAAGTCGAAAGCGCATTCGATGCTTCTGACAACCGCAGCCGCTAGCAGCTTATTGTACCCATTCACAGTCGAGATTTATTGGCCCTTAGAAGGTGTCTCAGCAGGGTTATAAGGAAGAGTTTCGAGGATTTCTGGCCTACAGAATCACAACGTCTCCAAATTTGAGCGCCGGACCGACTCAAAATATGTGGAGAGCTGTACAACCCGTACAGCTCTCCACATATTAGCTAGTACTCTCCACAGCTCGTACTGTACAATATGTGGAGAGCTGTACAATCCACAGATTGGAGGATCGTTTGATCAGGTGTATTAATGTTCAGGGAGATTATACGAGTTTATTAGACGTTCAATTAAACACAGTGTTCACGATAATCTTCAATTATGAGACTAATCGCTAAATCGATTGTTTGGCCCCTGAGTAGAACTGAAATGACGAAGAAAGCGAGAAAAACGCACTAGAAGGGCGCGAATTCCTTCACTCTCACCTCGCTTCTTTACTCTCAGTGGAACTGCTTGTTGTGCCAATAAGATCGTTTGTGGACCCGTCTTTTGCGATTCTCTATTTCGCGTTGCTTTTTTCTTTCCTTCGTACCCTAACTAATACTGTATAGCCTAAAATATGCTTCCATTTTCGATTAGCCCCATTTTTGATCGGTGACAACTACCGCGAACCGGACAACTAATCCAGGCCAGAGAATAATATCACTGAAATAAGACGATTTAATGTGTTTCTCGCTGTTTCTTTGAAATTTTGGTTCACACTCGGTAGCCAACACACTGTTTTGGGTGGAAAACTTGGAAACGATCATCATCGTGAACACTGCCTTTAACAGAAAATTCTCTCTGAGATCAACTTCAAAAACACAAGGGCTCAAGTGTCCAAGGGCAGAGGCCGGATTCATCATTGCGCAAACCGTGGGTTCGCCGATTTGGGTTGGGTTCAGCGCCGGCGCAACCCAATTTTTCGAGATTCATCAATTTAATAACCCTTCGGAAAATGGGTTTGGGTTTGGGTTCAGAGAACCCGAGGCAGGAGCAAGGGTCCACCCAACCCAACCCAAATTTAGCAGCTAAATAACGCTGAATAACACGCTCTAGCGCCAATTCCAGAAATAATGTGCTTTGATTTCCAAAAATCACTTATTATTAGTGCTCTTACTACTTATATACGTCATTGGACAGATCGCCGGAATCTGTTTTCGACTTCGTATTTGATGGGCTACCTAAAAATTATTGACTCAAACGCTGGTCAGGAAGCTTTTATACATTTTCGAGCCTTTAAAATTCCGTCATCATCTTTCATTGTTTCCCTTCTTTCTATACTCGGACTTCAGCTACCGCCAACCTCTCATAGCATTCTTCTGCGCTATTGTGGTTTAGCTAGTGTTCATTTCTCCTCCAATCTCATATTTTCTTTGAAGTTTTAGCGTTCTTCCCTTCCTTCTTTTCCTTCAGTTTCATTTTCTTTATATTATTCCGTCCCCTTAAAGGCAGTGTTCACGATAATCTTCGACATTGAGATTGATAGCTAAATCGATTGTTTGGCCCCCGGGTAGAACATAAATGACGAAGGAATCGAGAAAAACGCACCAGAAGGTCACGAAATCCTTTACTCTCACCCCACCTCTTTACTCTCACAGGAACTGTTCGTTGTGACAATGAAATCATTTGTGGACCAGTCCTTTACAATTATTTGCTTTCTGTTGCGCCGTTGTCTTCTTCGGACCCTACCTAGTACAATTTTTCCTGGAATATTCTTTCATTACCGACTGATCCCATTTTTCACCGGTGACAACCACCGTGAACATGTTCATACAACTGGTCAACTAGTCCAGGTCAGAGATTAATGCCACTGAAATATGACGTTTTAGTGCGTTTCTCGCCGTTTCTTCGTAATTTTTGTAACACTCGGTGGCCAATGCTTTGTTTTGAGGTGAAAACTCGGGAACGAAAATCATCGTGAACACTGCCTTTAAGTTTTCATTTTATCTCAGAAATCGTTCAAGAAGGAGGTTCTTCCCTTTAGAGCTGTGGGAAACCAGATGCGATCGATATAAAGGAAGACTGTCAGAATATGTTCTAATAAATTTTTAAAACAAACTGCACCCATTGAAAGGTTTTCTCAGGCCCGGAGTGTTCTATTTTGCAACATTGATTCTGTTCTATTTCTTCTATTTGAGTATATACCCACTGCAGTGTGTTACTACAGGTATTACGTACAGTGACTTGCTCTACAACCTATTTCAACACGCCAGTACTTTTTCTAAAATCGAAAAAAGGCACTTAATTCGTCCATAGCGTAACCCATGATTCTCTGTTAGTTTGATCGAAAACAGAACAAAGTTCTCTTGAATGCTCTATACAAAGCTGGATAATGATAAATTTGAGATCCCCCTTTCAGAAAATCAATTTGGGAATCAAGGGGTTGTTATTGAAGCGCAAAAAAAAATACACTACATGGCGCAATATTCTCGGATGCAGCTTGAATTTAAAAACAACAGAACATATTTGAACCAAGTTTTTAAATATGGATTACGACTGGCTCCAGACAGCACCAGAAGTTGCAGTGCCTCCTTTCCGATTTATGCTGAGGTGAGTATCCTTGCCTATCTTTGTGGGGTTTATCTTTGTGGGGTCCTGCAAAAAAAATAGGCAAAGGAACATGAAAATGGAAGCCGCGATAAAAGATGACGAATTGTGTAAAAAAAGCGACTTCTTGGATGAGAAATCAACACTATGTACACGACAGGAGCGAAAAATGTTATATAAGGGGTTGACCATTAAGAAAATTGAGTACTGATTAGACGACAAATTGGAAATAGACGTCGCGAAAATACATTGTGCATTCGCAGACGCCTCTCGTGCGGACAAAAAATGGGTTCGGAGAACCAACCCAAGATTTTCGCTGATGAATCAAAGGTGCTGGGTTGTCCAACCCAAACCCAATTTTCGAACCCAGGTCAGACGAACCCAGGGCCGGCGCCGTTTTTAATGATGAATCCGGCTTCAGGACACCCTTTTTCGAATTATTCGAACTCGAATTAATTTTTCGAATTCCATTGTTTATATTTACTAACACTTCTGTGTTTGTTTTTCTGTGTAAAAATTAGTTTTGTATGCTCTAACAAGGGAAGTATGCAAAGCGTAGGTCTGATCTGCCAAAACGACTAGTGTCGTTAGTATCTCTTGTGGCTCAATAGTAAAACTGCGCTGTATCCCGCCGCCAGCCGCAGGTTCCAAGAAGTTACAAACTTAAAAAGCTCATTTTTTGTGCTTTCTGTACCTTCCAAAAATCACGTTATTCTTCGGAAAATCCGGAAACGGACCTCATGAATGTGTTCAGCACCCAAAACTACCCCCCTCAGCAAATTTTGGATGAAGGCACATTTTCCGTACTTTGTCCAGACTGATAGCGTTTTGGACTTTACGGATTTTCGGTTGGGTGCTTATTTCTACCAATTGAGGGCTCTGGAAGCGTTTTAGAAAAATGATCCAGATTTGACCTAAAATTCTCCCAGAGGGGTTTTTTGGGGCGCTGATCACGATTTTGAGATTTGTTAGTCGATTTCCAAAAGTTTTCGGCTCATTTCGTTTGAAGCTTCCCAACAGGGTAAATTTCGAGGGAGAAACGCCATTTTCGAGATTTCCGGTTTTCTACGATAGATATGTCTCAGAATCATTCTCTGAGGGTTATTAGGAGTGCTGAACACGAATCTGGAGTCCGTTTATCGATCTATTGCAGATTACGGTAGACTACGGTGGGTATACGGTAGTTTGGTCGAAATCCCAGATTTTACTCAAAATTCGTATACGGGGGTTATTCGGGGTGAAGAATACGAAATTAACGTCCGTTTGTCGATTTTCATAGTACTAAGATGGGTTTTGACCCCTAAATGACATGTTACCTACCGTAACCTACAGTAAACCTTAAAATTTCGACAAATGGACTCCAGATTCGCGTTCGCCACCCTAAATTACCCCTACATACAACTTTTGAGCTAAATCCGAGAAAATTTTTTGAAACTCGAAATAAATGCCTGATGGGAACCCTTGCCTTTTCGCCAGGCTCAAAAAAATGCTACAAATTTTTTACACTCTGATATGAGAGGTGGCCACACTTATGAGAAGTGTAAAAATTTCGCGGTCTATGCCATTCTACCGGAAAAAAATGTTTATGTAACGAGATAAAATCAATTATGGCACAAAATAGGAAAGAGAAACGGGTGCAGTTCAGCTCTAAACGGAAGGAGGAGAGTGACTGTGATAACACTTCGGACGATAAGGCGTTGTTCATTGCTCATCCAGTGCTACGCATCGTTACCTTTGTCATCTGCCGCAGTGAATATGAGTCAGCGTTGACTGACCTTCAAAATCCTCATCAGATGCGGAAGAATCCTGTCCTGAGATGTTTGCTCTTGATACGCTGCTGCGACCATAGTCAAATAAGAGTTTCGTCATGGGCTTGGAAGCGACCAGATTTAACTCTGCGGTAACAAAAATGCCTTTCGCCAATTTCTGTCAAGCGAATGGACGAGGCCGCGGCGGTAGATCTTGGCTCGCGATCGAAACCCTCTGGCCGGTGGTGTCGCGATCGCCGAGCGGTTTGCCGCATTGGTCGTGTCTCGTCCGCTCGCCCAACTGAATTAAGCGGAAGGTTGTAGATGACAACTTGTCTCAAAAAAATGTGTAATTCAATCGTTTCGTGGTCATGCATATTGAAAGTTTCGTACTCCGAACATCAAGGTACATAATTCTGACTTCCAGCATACTCTTATTAAACTTTATCATACATATTATTATAAATTAGTCTATTTGGTTAAAGAGTATGTATCACATTTGGCTCAGCATTTCCTGTATGTTCTGTTTGGTCATGGGTTGAATGATCTCGATCTTCTTCCGAGGCGATTTCTCGACAACCTCCAGAAATCCGCTGTCCATCGGGTTACGCTCTTCCTCATTAGTCGTCTGACAGCCGGTGTTAGCGATATCAGTCGTGAATGCTTGCGTCTGAGTGCATCGCTCCGTTTTCCACTCTCGTTGATGTGGTGGGCTGTAATGCAGTAAAGGCAGGCGGGTCGAATTCGTTTCACCAATCGGAGGCAGAAGGCGCATCCATTCTGGCAAGGCTAAGGTTCGAAAGGGGGAGTCCTTAGCAGTTGAAAGACTTTTGGCGGCGGCCAATCTCTGAACGTCTACTGAGGGAGAAAGAAGACTGAGGTCAAGCTTAGATATTTGCGGGATTGGCTTCCCACTAGCTGCCGTTTCATCGTAGTTTAGAGGCAAGTCGGAGAGTGAGTCATCCTCATCATCAGGCAGCTCTTCAGGACTTTGAAGCACGTCTTCCTCCTCAGCAAACTCTTCAGTCTCTTGTGAGTCAGTCACGGATGAGTTTTCAACACTCTGGCTCTCAAAAGGCACTTTGATTTGATTGAGCTTGTTGCTCAAAAACTGTAGTTCCCTTTCAATGGCATTGGTGGTAGCCTTCAAGCTTGTATAGGAATTCGGTGCTTGCGAAAACGTCTTCGCCTCGCTCCTGTACGACAAAGAAGGCAGACTCTCTAGGAAACTCTTTTCCTCATTGATATCGTCCTCGAGTTCCTTCTGGATCTTCGTATTTCTTTTCAGTTTCTGCTGAAGAGCTTTGATTCTCTTCTCATTCATTGCGATCTTCCGAGTGTCATCTTTTCCCAGGAGTCTGCGACCTTTTTCAGCATACAATGCAATCACGTCTACCCTTGGTGAGAATATTCGATCTGGATAGTCTTGGCTCTCTTTCTGGGACGGAGCTCTAGCCGATGCTGAAGGCCGAGATGGCACTGTTGCTGTGGGCTGACAAACATCTGCTGGATGCAATCTCAGAAGGACCGGTATTAATGAGGAGTCCAGCGCAAGTGGAGTCGTCCACTCGGTTGAGACGAATGTCATCTCTTCGTACGTTGCTGGCGATACCTGAAAATCAGACAAGAAAGTCATCAGTAATATAGAAACAGTATTTTGTCAAATTATCTTTTTTTCTAACGAGTTATTAAATAATTATAACGTTTTGTCAACTACTCAGACGGTAGGTGCGGACTGACCGCTGGCTATCAAAGCGTCTACGGGCGGTATGCCAGCAAGTCACGGGCGAATCGCTGGCTACTGGTGGGCCGAACGCTGGCTACTGGTGGGTCAAACGCTGGCTACTAGAGGGCGGATTTCGAAAGGATGTCGGTCCGCCCGCTAAAAGCCAGCGATTCGCCCGCACCTTTCGTCTGACTAATGTTCGCTACATTAGTGTAACCCCTTACAAAGCTGGTGATGAGAAAAACGCGTCGGAATACGATGACTGGGCCTCATGAATGAAGAGTGCAAGGGTTAATCGTGTACTCCCTGGGAAGAATTCAAATTTGTTTGATAAAGGCAGCATACACGCTCGTAAACGTGATTGATATAATTACAGAAATAAAATGGTATGGCTCAGATTGCAACGCCTACGCATTTGGAAGCGCCAAAAACGACCCACAATGCCATTACAGGAGTAACAAGTTTGGCCCCGCCCATATTTTCCCACCCCCTGTATTTGCCCTTTTCCTGCAAAGCAAGGTTGCTGGGTCATATTCACCGTTGGTACTGTTGGGAGATTGCCTGACAAGTAAACCACACACGTCACTGACGGCGAGGATGGCCCAACAACCCTGCATTGGAGGAAAAAGGCAAATACAGGGGGCGTGAAAATACAGGCGTGGCTACTCCTGTAACGGCATTCTGGGTCGTTTTTGACGCTTTAAAATGCGTAGGCGTTGTAATCTGAGCCATACCATTCTATTTTCGTAGTTATCTCAATCACGTTTACGAGCGTGTATGCTGCCTTTAAATGAAACCAACAAATACTTGCCGAAAAGAAAAGACAAACAAGGAAATTTTTCAAAGCCATTATTGAAGGATCGAGACCAACCTTGAATCTTGGCGTGATGACTGCAGAAAGCCAATCCGGTTTAGGAGTCTGGTAGCTGCGATTGTGGAACATAGCCTCTCGCCATACTGGCCGACTAAGAGGAGTTAGCGGTGGTAGGTCGCTCTGAAAAACCTTCTTTCAAATATTAATGACCCACATGACACGTATTTTTTTACTTCTGTAATATCTTGCAAGCTTCTGTACGCTCCTTTGCTACTTTCGGTTTTTGAGTAGAAAGAGGAGATTAGATCATGTAATGACCGCTAGCCGCCGAATATCAATCCCTAACAACTGTAATCCTATAAACCACATTATATTAGCATAGCGGAAATACTGCGACATCTCACATGTCTCCGGGTTTCATCAAAAATTTGCAAGATTTTTCATAGTCTGCACAGACTTTGATTAACCCATTCAAGGACACGCCTGATTTTGGGTGACTGCACGTTCGGACCGCGTGCAATATTGCGTTACAATATACCGTGTCCCACCCGTGTCACCTTTGCTCGAATGGTCCGTCACTTAAAAACGATTTTTGCTTTTCATGTCCATCGCCTGTCCTATCAGCGAGGTGAACATTGTAGATTTTAAGTTTAGATTTCGGAAAATCGATGTACTGGGGTGCCATAATAGGGATTGTAATAGCAGTGTCACGTTTTATGTGGAAGGATCATGACTCCAGCTATGATTTCCTTCTCGAAAAGCTAAAAAATGGCGACGAAAAAAATAACTTGGAATGTGCTTGGAATGTGAAAAGTTGATTTCGCAGCCGTTTTTTTCTACTTGAGTCCGGCCTATTTTGACAAAAGTTCGAATAATGTGCTATAGTGGAGCTACACACAAACTACAACGTTTCTAGTCAAGTCTAGGTTAGGTTAAAGGCATCGTACGCGCTGAAATCCACTTCCCATTTTTTATGCTCAATCCCTTCCTCGGGCCCTTGTGAGAACGTACAACGAGCTTGGCTGCTCAAAAACGTACCATTGTGAGCATAGAGGAAGTGGAATGTAAGGAATTCCGTCAAAAGGGGCCGGCCCTTCCGTCAGTCATTTGGTACTTTCGCAATATTTGAGCAGAACGTCGCGTCGCTAAGTACAGGGCATGCCTCTGTACGCTGACGCACCGTCGGACGAAAGTGGCATTATCGACTGGAAATTTCTCGTCACAAAACGAGCGAGGACGATGTGCAGGGCCCAGGTGAGTATTTTTGTTAGCCAGTGCAAGTCAGTGCAGTCAGTGCATTGTAGTCGTCGGCGAATTGTTTCCAACGCTGCACCAATGGACAAATTGTAGAACTGCTCCTCGCGCCATCTGCCTAACTATCCCGAGTCGATGCCGGCGCGAATTTCAAACGATTTGCAAAAGTTTTTTGAAACGGTTCTTTCTTGAAAAGTTGACGTTTTCGAGGGGGGCTTTTTGCTAACTTTAGTTACTGGGGGGGGGGTGTAAGAACTCAAAAACGCTTGAAAACGAGACATGGTTTTCAGCGCGTACGATGCCTTTAATACATTCGTCACGAGAAGGGTTCAAAAATCGTTCTTGTGGCGTAGAAATCGATTTCCGAAAAGCGTAACCCACCGGTGGGACACATGGTCCGAAGTGGTAGTCAACGCGTGTCCCACCGGTGAGACATGTGGTCGCGAATGGGTTAAAGGCATTGTGCGCGCTGGCAATCACTCCCATGTTCTTGTGCACAATCAAACTATTCGGTATAGCTGACATCACCCACGAAACATGAGGCCCTGGAAATGCACGCCCTAAATGTTATGGCCACATGAAAGCTGATGTGAGGTCGGTCATCTAGCACTTCCGGGTTGATCATCTAGCACTTTATCATTGATTGCTGTTCGACCGTCAAACAAAATGGAAAACATTTTTGATACAGACTACATATGCAGGAGAACTTCAAAAATGGCAGTGACCAGATCTCCAAATGCAGGAATACTTCAACAAACAATTTTGGCGCGGAATGCAATTCATTTCACAATGTGTTCAAACTGATCTTCTTTACAAATGAAGATTTTTCGAAGGCTGTTTTGTCATCTCCGTTCACTAAACAGGTCAAGCTGTACAAAAGCATGGGAAGATAATATATGGGGCGGTAGTAATTCGGCCTTGAGTCAGAATTAAGAGTGATGAGCATCTTCCATTAATGTGGAGGTAATGACTGTCCAAATGAAGAACCATCGCAATGTTAATGAGCACATGTCAAGTTGTTGGCAAAACTAGCAGAGTTGACTGCCTGCGAACCACACCTATCCATTTGATGTTACGAGAACAGCGCAACATTGCACTGCGCCATTGCGCCCAGCAGTCTCTCGCTGATAAAGTGGATGAGATTGTTCGCCAATGAAGGCAGTGCATGACAACTACACGGCCGGGGTTCGATCCACTGCCTGTATTAGCGGAATGGGAAATCCCTCACTTAACAAGAGCATTCGAAGATTTTGAATCAAAGAATTGAACAACCTCTAAGAATTTTCGAATAAACTGCTCTTCCGGATTTATTCTTTCCGGAAATTTTTAGTGAATGACAGCTCCGAAGGAGTCCGCTGGATTTTTTTTTGAATTGACGAATAAATTCGAAAATCAGACTTATGTTCAATTCCAAATGGGTGAAGGTTTTATTCGATTATTAAAGCCGAATTTTTGATTAATTTTCGAATAATAAAGGGATCCAGTGGAACTTTTTCTTGCTTGCTTATCATTGAAAATGTTGCGTCCTGTTCAATTTTAGAAAGCTAAATTACAGTAGCCACCTTTAGAAAAAGGGCAGCTCTACTTGGGGCAAACAACAGTCGTTAGTTTCTGATTTGAATTTTTTCCCAAGTTTTTTTTAATATAGTATTGTACAATATGTTACGCAAATTTTAGGCCAACTTTGCTACAGCAATTTTTAGTATTGCAGCAGATTTCTTTCCCTGCCATAGATCTGCTAAAACGAAGACGGGGCCCAACGATTCCAAACTTAGAGTTTTAAATGTTAATGCAATACGGAATCGATACGTATGCTCCTTCAATAGGGCGATGTGAAGATACCTATTGGCATTTAAAAATGTCTTATTTTCAATATGGTTTCCTAGCACATTAGCTGAAAGATTTAGAGAAAGTCCAGAAATTCTCGTCTGCTGAATTTCGCCCCGTAGCCATTCAGTTCAGGGAAAACAGTATAGAAAATGCTTCTCGATTACTTGTGCGATTGATACGAAACACTGCATCGCAGGTATGGCGCGCGCGATGAATCTTGCCGCAGGTCCGGCGCGCGCGACGTTTCACTGAATTGATTGCAAACGGAGTTCACCTCAAAAGCAAAGCGATTACGGGGAAAAAAGTGGTCACAAGCCATATCCATAAATGGCAATTTGGACCTTGAACACGCCTAGGTTTTAAACAATCGAAGAGAAAACTGAATAGGCGACAAGATTCCCTTTTTCGAGAAATCGAACCCTTTTTCACCAATTTAATCAATTTCCTTCGTTTTAACAAAATATAGCTCCGGTATTGTAATCGAAAACTGATAAACTAGGGCTTAACTCGAACGGAAATGGTCTTATTTCACCTCTAACTGTCTTGGTTTACCTCCGTCTTAAAATTTGAACGGGAGTTTTAAATGTACTTCGAGGACATTTTGCTCAGGTCCAATTGAAATCTATGTGTCTCGCCCGCCGCCGCACTATTTCTTGTGCTCTGGCCACCCTGCAATCAGCGACAGCCACCTGTCGCTGATGTTTCCAATCAGTGTCATCCATAAATTTGATGATGAAGTGTCGCTGATTAGGAACAGAGTTGCTCATTAAGAGTTGGCGCTTCTATGAGGGCATTCCCAGGTCACAACCAGCATGTTTGAGTTTGTGTAAGATTAAAGATAAGATGCAACTCAAATTGAAGATCTAAGTTGCATATTTAGCCGAATTACTACCGCCCATGGTTTTTTTAGCGTACGAGGCCTTTGAAGTCTGACCGAATCAGACTGTACGCCCACGCGGTCGGCGTGGTGATCGCCCTTAGCGAAGGCATTAGCAGGAATATAAGATGAGTAGTGTCGGAGTAAACTGTATCTCACAAGGGAACTACTTTTGATCAGCCGGGTCATTCCGGATGAAATTTACTTTTCTAGAACCGTTTTCGGCTTGCAATCCTATTACGGTTTTTGCAGCTGCCTGAGACCACTCTAAACAAAAGTTCTACGCTTTTTTTTCAAAGCCTGGCGGCAAGGCGGCGTGGTAATCCCCATGAAATTTTCATGTTGTTTTGAGAAAAATTTCGGATTTGGCTCAAAACGTGTACGCAGGGGTAATGTAGGGTGCAGAACACGAATCTGGAGTCCGTTTGTCGGAATTCTTAGGCTTTCTGTAGGTTACGGTAGGTGCCATTTTGGGGGCAAAACATACCTTAGCATTTTGAAAATTGAGAACGACAAATTCGTTTTCGCCACCCCGAACAACCCACGCATACAATTTTTGAGTGACATCAGAGTCGTTGATAAAAATACGGTACATCCAGCGTAATCTACCATACATACTCTGTCATAAACGGATTTCAGATTCGTGCTTAGCACTCCAAAGAACCCCCAAAAAAACGATTTGAGCCTTATCTATCGTAGCGTTCCGGAAATCTCGAATGTCGCGTTTTGTCCTCAAAAATTTCCCCCGATTTGAAGCTTTGAACGAATCAAGTCGAAAACTTCGGAAAGTCGACAAATATATCCCAAAAATCGTGATCAGCGCCCCAAATAATCCACCTGGGCAGATTTCAGTCAAATCAGAAACACTGTGTAAACTCTTGGAGAGCCCTCTGGTTGGTGTAAATAAAAGCCGTACCAAAAATCCGTACAAGTCCAAATCGCTATCACTCCGTGCAAAATTTGAAATATCGTCCATCACTGGATGAGGGATCGCCGCGACGCTGCTTGACGGGAAAATTGCGCGCGGGAAAACGAAGAGAGAGTGGCTATTGATCGCCCAATTTTTCCCGCCAAGCAGCGTCGCGGCGATCCCTCATCTAGCGATGGACGATAATGTGCCTTTACCCGAACTCCGATCAGGGGATTAGTTTTGGGCGCTGAACACAATTTTGAGGTCCGTTTTCGGATTTTCCAAAGACATGCGCGTCTGGATGGTATAAAAAGTAACTTGACCTTTAACTTAATTAAAAATAACTGATATGAAACTAACGAGAAAATCTAGCTAGTTTACCTTATCCGGGAAGCGCTCGCTGATGAATGTAAGAAACCTGTCCACGTGCTCGAGATCTTTTTTAGACGAGAGCTTTAGCCATCTGAAAGAACAGAGTTCATCAGAAAGGCATGGGTGAGTAGAGGCAAAGACCACTTTTACTCTGGCAGCGCTTATATGTATATCCACCTAACAACATGTAGGTGGGGGCTGTTTTCATAAATTTCATCAAATTCTCCGCTGAATACAGTTTTCAGGTTGGAAAAATACTTTCCAGATCCTTCAGCCAAGTGCAATTTATAAAGTCCGCTTTCTCGTCTATAACTTTTTACCCGTTCAAGGCGAAGTCGCGGTGGGGATCGTTTGTTTTTGGAATCTATGTAAAATTCTGCGTTTAACGATTCATTGGGTTCCCAACTTCACTTGCTTCATAAGCCAGCCAGGTCGATGTTGGCTCCAGTCAATCTCTGCGTGTCTCGTTTTCATCATAGAGGCTAGAGCAGCCGATGGAGATAAACATGGAGCTCGGCTCCACTAACCTGGCAGGCATATTGAGCAAATATGTAATATGATTAACTCAGTATTTCATTCAACGCAGAATTCTACGGAGATTTCGAAAACAGCCTTCACCCGCATCTACAAATCAAATGTGGCTCAAAGGTCGGGGAATTATTCGTTTATGTCGAAAACACTACCCAACGCAGAACTTCACAAAAACCATCAGAATAACTTTTACCATATAGCCTCCTTTAAAGATAAAAGATTAATACGGAGACTTATGTTTTCCTAACTAATTCTTGAAAGCTCAAGAACGAAGCTTATCGTGAACAGTGCTTTCAAGTGCTGAGCCCAATACGGCCGATCAGGACCTCAGAAAAACTACACCTATGATTCGTCCTAACAATCTAAGCATATAATGTTACCCACAATCTCAGAGGCTTCGACTCTTCACTTGTCTCCATAATTAAGGCGTTGTATTTGGCAGCAGTATCTGACATGTCACTCTGGAACAATGTGCATGATAACCTCGTGCAGATCCAATATTTGTGAAACTGAGCTCCCTACTTTTAAACATAGCCCTCTGTTTCGAAGTGAAATTTATTTGCGTTTATCGCGTGCGTCTGCGCGCGTATGCCGCACCTCTTTCTTCTCCACACTTTCTTGCTGTCTCTCATCTCGCTCAGCACAAGCACGCGAAGAAACACAGTAAATTTGGCCTCGAAATAGAGGATATGTTTCCTGAACAATCAAAAAAGAGGATATGCTAAGCGTTTGAACAGAAGGAGCGACTTTACTCAAGAAAAGCTCAAGTTTCTCGAATTTCAAAAATTAACATCATACCCGATTCTCAGCAACCGAGAGACTGAACTGATCGCGATAGATCGTCCTGAGCACCATGATTAGCGCTTGTGTGAGCAAAGAGTGCCAGTGATTCGTCTGAATAACGAGACGTTTTAATACGAAAACACTGACACAGCCTTTCGACTGTTTCAAAACTGCTTAAAGGCAGCGTTCACGATGAAAAAGCTCATTGGCCACTCTGCCCACGTCCTATCACAGTTGCCTTGTAATCGTGTTACCGTAGGAACTGACACCGAATTTTTGAATACTCTTCAGTGCGAAAGGCTTTAACACCTCATCATGTGCGTTGATTCATGTTATTTTTAAAGTTTTCGGGACGAGAAACAGAAAGCAAGCCACTTACCTAGGAATTTTTCCCGAAGTCAGGTTCGATGCGTTGTCCGCAGTCACCTGCGGACATAGCGTTGGACCTGACACACAAACGGGCATAATTAATTTCTTCAGTGATTTATGTATAGTTAGGTCCATGGCCTGTGTCCTCAAGAAAAAAGTTTGAATTCGAACCGCGGCTGGCGCGGCGGTTTAATTCTCAGAGATTGAGATTTAAACCGCCACGCCAGCCGCGCTTTGAATTTACACGTTTTTTCTTGAGAAACAGGCCGCGGATCTAACCATAAACAGATTTGCTACGCTATTTGAGTGTTCTGTACGGACTTCACCCTATTAACGCTATACACGCTCGTAAAAATGAGTGAGATAATTACGGAAATAGAATGGTATGGCCCACATTACGACGCCTACGCATTTTGGAGCGTCAAAAACGAGCCACAGTGCCGATACACGAGTAAGGAGTTGGCCCCGCCCCTGTATCTGCCCTCCCCCTGTATCTACCGTCTTTTACAAAACAGGGCTGCTGGACCATTTCCACCGTCGACGACGTATATGGTTTACTTATTGTACTTATCGTACCACCCACAAGCGTCGCTGATGGAGGATGTTTTGGAAACCCATGTTTTGGAGGAGGGTGCAAGTACAGGGCGCGGAGAAATGCAGGGGAGGGGTCAACTTCTAACTCGTATAGCGTCATTGTGGGTCTTTTTTGACGCTTCAAAATGCGTGGGCGTTGTATTCTGAGCCCTACCATTCTATTTCCGTAGTTATCTCAACCACGTTTACGAGCGTGTATGCTGCCTTTAACCTCGTCTTAGTGGACTTACCTACCCAAAACCATCGAAAACTATTATACGGTTTTTTATTGTGAACACTGCCTTTAAATCTTCACGCTGATTTGCGCTTTTCGTTTTTTTTTGCATTTAACTATGTCTCCGTGCAGAAAGTTGAACGAATCTCCAGAAAAGGGAAAGTATAGGCTCGTACAAGCACTATAGGGAAAGAAACCTGATTATGATTTTTTTCTCAGCAACCTCAGATGAAGCAATGAATAATGAAAGACTCACCACCCCGTTCTCCTCTGAGAGTGCACTGTGCAACCTATTGATCTCTATGCCCATCCTGTTCGTCTTCTGAAGCGATATCAACAGCATCTGTAGGTTAAGATGCATTCTTGCGAAAATCCGTTGCTCTGGCGATTCTTCCCGACAATTCGGTGAGCAGTAAAGAGGAGGTCGTGGTAACTGAAACCAAAAAAATGAGGTGTGTAGCCACCGAAAATTCAAAAGCCACTCACGATGGACACGTCATGCACTCGAAGTTGCAGCCGAGCAAAGTGGATTTCCATCTGGGAGATGACAAAATGCTGCAAGCGAGACAAGTTGTCGCCATCATTGAACACATCCAGTTCCAGCGCGGACTGTAATGGATGGGAAAGTGTCAGAATATGACACAGGTATAGTCGAGTTGATTATGGAAAGATAATAGAGGGTTGTAATTAACGGTGCCATCTGACTTCTACTGCTATTTCTCACCTGAATATATCTATGGCAGAAGGCTGCAGAACGTTCTGGCGCAGTCTGTTCATCAGCAAACTGCTCCAGTTGTCTCCCAAGTTGGGTTGCCCACAACTCTTCGTGGAAAACCGAGCACAGCGACAAACTGAATCGGAATTTTACGTTGTATTGTTTGGCAAGATACGCAAAGTTACTCTATATTAACACTCAATGGCGACCACACTGCTACCTTGGCCAAACTGTGGTCACTGAGCCGCAAGTGCTGAGTTAGAGCACATAAATAAGCATAACTCCGAATACTGACCCATACTCTTTGTCGGCGAATATCCTGAGTAGAATCGATGACCGCAGATCGCTAAAGTGATCACAATATAGAATAGCTTCCAATACAAGCCCGCAGTGAGTCAGCAACACGGCTGGAGCACGAGGACCGTATTCAGCTGGTAAGCCATGACCGACTTCTTCTCGACTCAATGCCGTGCTGCCTTGAGGAAGATCTAAAACGAACGGGCTAAGCCTTTTCATCTTATACGACGAGGATGTCTTTTACTCATAAAATTTACTCATGGAGAAAATCTCACTCTACTGTGCACAGAGGCCCCCATAATAAAAAATCACTTATTAAAATAACAAAAAATAATAATGCGAGAAATAAGGATTAAAATCGGCCCTTCCGAAACCTCGATTTGCAAGAATCCTTTAGTTCAGTATCAGAAGATAGAAATTGTGACGGATGACTGGTGTAGGGTCAGAATCAGGGACTCGCGGAATTTTCTTTTTTTTTTCTGTCCATTTTCGGTCTGTTTGCACTTATGACCTCCACATCTTGGATGTCTATAAATGTAGCTGTGGCATTCTGTTGGGTTCGCGATACTAACCAAATGAAGCCTCTATCTCGCAAAAATGTATAAAAAGTTTAATAAAAAGAAAAACTCCGATTTGTGTCAGCCGAACACTCCTCATTGATTTTTCCTTTTTCTATGGTTTTCTGTATCGTGCCCGTTTCTCGAGGGTTTTCCAACCACCTCTTTCCTGTCAAACTCAATATTCTGTTTCCAAATTTTCCGCCTCACATACCTGGTAAAATCAAGCGGTGCAATGCTCTTAATACAAATACAATACCGCCACTATCCAACGGTAAAAAATGGGCAAAGTGGTCAACTAAAGCGTCTTTCGATCACTCCTCGTCTCAAAGTGCTCCGTTTTCAATTTTGAAAAGACCAAAATGGTCACCGTGCCACAATCTATCCAACTGTATAATGTGAGTAGAAAATTTATTAATGTAACCGCTTTTTAAGGTGGAGTTGGTTATGAATATGATAATGATTTCACAAGATAATGAACAAGTTCGGCGAAAAACAACCGTACTCGATCTCTAGCACTGTCAAAATGAAAATGCATTTCACCTTGGAAAATAATGTTCCTCCCATATTTCGCGGAATATTTTCACATGATTGACTGGAGAACGACATGCTGTTCATTTCGGCGTTTCCGAAATTCGAAACGGAGCGCTTTGAAGCGAGTTGCGGTTGAAAGACGCCTTAGTTGCCCACTTTGGCGTTTTCGCCCGTTTTTACCCTTGGATAGCAGCGGTACTGTACAATGTCGGCACGGATCAGGGATGTGCGGCAAACGATTTTCAAAAATCGGCAAACGACAATCGACAAAAATCGCCCAAAAACGGCCGGCAATCGGCAATCGACAAACGGTAAATTAAGAAACCTCGTACAGAAAAGAATACGAATGTTCGAAAAGTAACTGCAGAAAAAAGGATTATTTCCTCATGCACATTTCGTATCTCAATCACAAGATAAGAAAAGGTTTTTCATTCACATTAAAAGAAGCTGAACTTCCTAATGCAGTGCCTGATACGAAAAAACAGCGCCGAAATGAGTATTCGATAGAAAACCGGTAATAAGAATGCTTAGGTGTAAGAATACTTTTCTTACGAGGCTGTATGGTGTCAACCTTCTCCAGAGGGCCGGAGCGATAACTTCAGCGATACTGAGATCACCACTAAAGATCGGCTCGCGAGCAAGATAGCTTTTCCTTTCCTGAATCAAGACTTTTCAACAGTTTTTGAAACCCCATGAAAAATTTTTATGTAAAACTCATACCGTTAGCCCTACCCCACTCTCTTTAGAAACCACAAATATCAAATATCTGATACCACTTGAGCCACTCAGTGCTTTTCAGAACTCTTTGTCCTCCCCAAAATTGTTCGGGATGTTAATCCTTGTCCCGAAAAGCCCTATGTCGGTTGCCCGAACCTCAAAAAAGGGGAAACTTGGTACTCTTCCAGACAAGGGGACCCAATTGAACGTGGCACTATGATACTAGCAATTGCTTCGACGTGATCGACCGTTCAGAGGTCGAGATAAAATGTTTTTGTCAACTTTCCACTATTAGAACCCTCTCTGGATTCAGAATAGTAGATCCTATATGTAAAACCGCAGAAAAAAAGATTTTTTTGTGGAATCAGCGGCCTCAACTTCGCATACTTTTTGGAGGTGGATGAGCATAATCCACATGATCAGCATCGCTGATTTGCAGTATCGTGGTCATTAGGTAGTTCAAAATAAGGGTTGGATCAATGACTAAAGGCTGTCGGACCGGCCCGTTAGGATATTCTCAATCTCTCGAAGTAGCCAAATTCACTATAGCGCTGTTCGGCGCGGAACATTCACAGTTTGAAGTTGTTTCCGAATCTATCCTCTTTTTATTATTCTTCAAGCAGCTTTTTTCATCGCGTTAGCTGCCTTCAAAGTCAGTTGTCGCGATGAAAAAATTTGTGGAAGAAACCATAAAAACCAGCTTGATTCGCAAACGGCTAAAGGATCACTAAGGTTACGCGGCAAGAAACGAGCTAAAAGTAGAGTATCAACATCTTATGTTGCCAATTCGTGCACACGTGCACAGCTCCGCCCAAAAAGATCGCAGTCTCATGCTGAGCAGTCAGAAATCATTGACGTTAACAGCCGGAAATGAATTCAAATTCAACCCATCAAAACAGTTAAAGGCACAGGACACCCAGGACATTAATTCTCAGATTTTATGCTTATCTTAGAAAGAGTCTCACGCTGATCACAGTGGTATCCCTGAAATCGCCCAAGACCCCCTTTGAACAGAGTTATAGCTCTTTAAAGATGCCTATATTCTGAGGGTGAAAAATTGGTGGACGAGTTGTGTCAGGCTTGTATTTCTTTTCATTTGCAATCGTTGCGCGAGAGCGAGCCAGGATAAGGAGACAGCCCGGCAATGGACTGAAGAACGACGATTTGTTGGAATTCATCCATCCTTTGAGCCGCTATAGAGCTCGAAAATCTGTTAGGGGGTCGGGCCTGTGGTGGTGAGCGAAGGGGGTCGGGCCTGTGGTGGTCGTTTATTACTAGCTTATTTGGAGGAATTGAGATCTCGTATTTGGCAAGTGTTATACAGGAGAGGTCTTCTACATAATTACATGAAAATCTCAAAATTCATATCTGAGGGTGTACTGTGCCTTCAAGCAATGAAAGCGAGCCCTTCTTCATTCAATGTTTAACTCTACGAAGACAGAAATATTTGAGTTGGTCGGTCCGAAGGATATTGTTCATTTGAATTCTTATTTCAAGCCAGCTGATCTTCTTGATGTTAGAGATCATCGATGCCGATGATGTGGAGTGGGCTCGTCCGACATCAGGAGACAGGAAAGTTCAGGTCTTAAATATGGCCCAAAACAGAGGTTTCTCCGCAAATTTCTCTTATAGGTCCTGCTACTCTGAATCCAGAAAGAAAAGGGTTTGGAGAGGAACGCAGGCTTAATTCATTGCGACCACTGCCTTTAAACCGAATAGCTTGAAGGCAGCGTTCAAGATGATCATCCTCGTTGACTTTCCACAGTGAAATGATAGGCGAGAAGGATCCTAGGCTCCCAGTGTCGAAAGAGCGGTAGAAAACGAGCTAGGAGCGGCAAAATAACGGCTGCAAACAAGCGTTTTGGTGCCCCAGACACGCCCCGTGCCCCAGATCCGCCCCTCGAAAGGAACAAATGAAGACTCAGATTATAGGAATGATCAAGGGAAGGAAGTGCTGATAAGTGAGCTGTTTGCTTCATTGCACTGATAGGTATCATCCTTCTAGCGGTCAATTCAAAAATCAACGTAAACAAGGGAGGGCCTATTTTTTGCCCAAAAACGCGTCATTCGTGTCCTTTTTAAGCATGCCTTGCTATATAGGGCACCAGACCTTTCGTAAACCGTGGAGATATCGGAAGTGAAATTTATCGTGAACACTGCCTTTAAAGTGTCCAAAATATGGCCTGTTACTCTTCTTTTGTGCTGATTGCAGCAAGGCTTGCCGGGTTTATCATGTGTCCTTCTTCTATCACTAATGTATTCTGCCATGACTGACCGCTGCGCCGCATGATCCGGCCGAACTCATAGGAGCGAGAAAGGCTTTAGGCATATTTTTCTTCAAGTGGGAGTGTCGGTACCGTAGTGGAGCCTGGATACAATGAAACCCGAATCGCAGACTGCTTCTCAGAAGGTTCTACTCAAAGGATGAAAAGCTTCTATTCAGAAGGCGCTAGAGCTGGATCATCATTTGTAATAACAGCACGGCTAGCTCAGTGATGTACGCAAGCGAGGAGGTAATCATCCCCTCACTCCCTCCTCGCTTGCGTGCGTGCCACATGTGTTCGACGCGGCGCTCTCTCGACCAGTGATCGACGATATGTGCTTTGCATCCAAAACGCGGCGATTCTTTGCTGCAACTCACTTTTTGCCAACTTTTGTCGAAAAGTGAGAGAAAAAACGGCAAACGACAATCGACAAAAATCGTTAAAAAACTGCCGGCAAACGGCAATAGGCAACCGGCAAACGGCAATGGCCGCACATCCCTGATTGGGATCCATTCCGATGTTATGCGTCATGCAAGGAGTTTGCGTCGGCATGTTGTGTACCAGGGCAGTGCGTAACTAGATTTTGTAATTTCGTAAATCGTAGATCGTAATTTTAAAAATTCCTCGTTATTCGTAATTCGTAAATCGTAAATCGTAATTACGCACAGCCCTGTTGTGTACTGACGAAATGGAATCGCAACCGATATATCGGTCCATGTCGACTGGACTTGAAAACGAATCTATGATTTATTTGAATAAGTTGACTGTGAAAGTATTCGAATATTCAGTTCATTCGGAATTTTGAATTTCTGATTTTTTTCTAAAATTTAATTCACTCGAGAATTTCGATCATTTTTTGTTTTTCGATTAATTGATTCATTTGGGGGAAAAACCATCCACTCTCCGAGCATTCGACTCATTCGGAAATTCAAAATATTCTCTTCTACGGGCATCCGATTCATCCAGGAATTCGAATTACATACTCGGGTTTTCGATTACTCGGTTCATTCGGAATACTGAAATCTGAGATTTATTTAAAAAATTCTGTCAATTTCGGATCACCGGATTAAAATTTTCAGCTATCGAAAAAATGGTCGAAACATATTCAGAATTCCATTTTTCATTGCAGTAATCGGGAAAATTGTCCGAACATTCGGATCGAATAGGAGACGGATTTCGATTTTCTTCATTCAATCGAAAAAAGTTCGAGAGGTCCTTATTCGAATTAACTCATTTATTCGAAAATTTGAAAAACACGTTATTTGAAGATTTAATTGATTCAAGGTTTTCCAAGAGGTTATTCGATTCATTCGACAATTTACTGTTTGACATTGACACTCGATCATGACAATATGGACAGAGGTGAGAAAAATTTGACAAGGGATATTAATTTGCTTGTTCAACTTTAGGTTTTGCGAAACGGTTTCGTTGAAAAAAAATTGTGTAATTTGGTGAGTAGAAATTCAATATGTGCATTGATCCACCAGAGATCGTTATTACCCTCGATTTGTTGGCTCGGACTTTTACCTAAGATTTGTTTGCGAAACTATTTATATGTAAAAACATCATGCATTCTCCGAAACAATACATCAAAAAAATAATAAAAAATCCGAAAGCAATGAAAAATAACAACGTAACTATCTGATAAATATTTACCAAGTTACAAAGAGACAAAAAAATAAATGGAAGAAAATGAAGAATGCAAAAAACACAGAAACAATGTTGATTTAAGTGAAATCAATAATGAACTTATTAGTGATGTAATCATTAAAAAGTTTTTTTGAATAGGAAAAAAAGGTATTCGAGCTCCGGCTCCTTTCGCGGGAATGGTTACTTTTGGTTGAATTCGACTGAACTTCAGAAACTTGACCGCAATTTTCAGGACGCTGCTTTTTCGAAAGATGCATATGCTTAAAAAAATCTCACCTTCTTCGCTGAGCTGTGACCAGAGGAATAGTGAAGGATAGGCAGTGCTAGGACGAGGCACAAAAAGTGGATAATCGAGGTAGTAAGCTGCCAACAGTCGTCCTAGTGACACCACAGCGGCCCTGGAAGCGTCGTCCGCACCCTGAAGGGCGAAACGAAGGGCTGATGGTGAAAGAAGTCCTCCCATTTGCATGTTGAATTCATTCTAAAAGAATAGTTCCATTCAATGGACCGCTCAGTAACCGGGGTGCGATACTTGAGAACAGCTGACACGTGGACTGCAACCCTACCTCGCCTGCTTCATGAGCGTAGCCATGGCAACCATATAACAAATCGTAGCTACGCATTCGTAGAAACCCAATAAAACCTTATCGCGCCATGAGAATTAGTAGAAAAACAAACAGAGCAACGGGTATTGTAGGGTGACATTCTTTGTAGGCTCCCTAGCTTTACACAATTCTTCGAAATCGTTCGACTGAAGGTTGTTTTCAGTACACATTCTAAAGTGAAGGGGTTTGTTTGAGGAGGCGCGATGCGTTTGAAGGTTACAATATATATTGTTATACTCGCTATCACTCCCTTTGTTTGTTTGCAGTATATCGTGTCCCACCGATGGGACACTCTGACTTGAATAGCGTCCCACGGAAAATGGCTTTCATTTTTTGTGTCTATATTGCAGCTAACAAGAATGGTTGAGCGGTATCAAAGTTTGAGCTTCCGAGACGCTTTCGTTATCGAGAAACAATTACTAAAAATCAAAGCGGGGTCAACTTAAAACGCTTCCAAAAAAGTAAACGAGTTTCAAACGATAGGTTTCTACTAAGCAACCTAAATGCTAGCAATAGAAGGAAAAAAGAAATCATAAGGTGTTTCTGAAGCTACTTTACAACCGTTTTTAATCTACTTCAGCCCACCTGATTTCAGAAAAGACTGAACATGTCGTTGCATTTGACCTACTGATGGACCACGAGGTTTTTAGGCTCAATCCATACGTGGCTAGAACGCCCGCCCTCGCTCTTCAACGCTGATAGGCGCCCGTGCAGGCAGAAAGACTCCGGCAAATGCATCCTCTCTGATAAAAACAGCCCACTCCCCGCCGGCCAAGTCGGGCTAGTCGACTTCGCGCGGCCCCAATTTTGTGGGCGTGGCACAGCGCCCCACTTCCCGCTGACAGAGAGGCTTTACCGTCTTTCCGCGGAGTGTCGGCGGGCAGTCGGCTATTCCTGGGGGTCATCGAACACTCACTCATCGATTCCCACTTTGATATCATCATTGCACCACCCACTAGAGTGGAGCCAATGAACAATTGCTGAGCAGAGAACGCTGTGTTGAGACTCTTTCCGAAGCCCGCGCTGTGTGCGACGCTGGCCTTGGGCAGGTGAACCACCGTCCGTTAATGGCATCTGCGAACCGGAAGGCTGCGAGAACTAGTGAGTGTAGGAAGCTTCCCGCAGAAGCTCACTCCTTACTTGTCAAGAGCAGTTCAAGATGAAATCCCCAGGAGCGGATTTTTCGAATTTTGTTAGGAGAGACCTTTACTTAAACGGTGATTTTTAAATGTGCCGCAAACTGTTTTAGGACTGTCTTCTGTCCGTCATCAGATTAGCCGTAAGGTGGTGGCAGAAGGGCCGCAGAGTGCGTGTTCACCGTGCACGGGCAGTCAACGAAACAGCGCTGCCGACTGCCTGCGACCGATCTACTGGCCTTCCGCGGGAGGGGTTAAGGGACGTCGGATAGTGGTACCGCGGGAAGTGTGATGTCTCTATCTGAGCTGCCTCGTGTTGATTCGATTTAAAACGCTTGACCTGGTGATCACTCACTGGAATCGACTCGTTTGCTGCTCATTTATCACGGTTTGGGATGTTCTTTATCGGTGTTTTAGACACGATAGCATTGATTTTGAGGAAGGTTTGGCATTTATTGCTCGAGGGATAAAGCAAATCGCTCGAAAGTGGCTGCATCTCTCCCAAATAAGGCGTGAGCGAGCGAGAGGAGGCGGAAACGCGCGGCAGCGGGCGTGAGCGCGCGAGAGCGAACGTAAGCGCCCTTCAGCGGCTGGCAAATCGTGTGTTAATGACGACCATCGATTTTCCGTAATCGCACGCTCTCGCAACGTATGGACGCCGCCTTATTCAAGTCTTTGGTAGGTCAATATGTGAGTTCCAAAGCAGTTTCTTGTGTCGGAGAAATCGATTTTTGAATAGGGTGTCCGACCGGCGGGACACGTGATCATAAATGGGTTAAAGGTAGTGTTCACAATATAAAAATGGTCTTCGAGTTTTCACCAGTAATTGTATGAACCAAGATAGATTGGTGCAATAATGGCGAAAGAGCGAGAGATAAATAAATAGCTCCATACGGCCTTCAAATGTTTATGCATTATGCCCTACCCGCCCATTTTCTTGCTGCCCGGTAAGAGAGTGGGCTGGGCGGGCATAGCACAGCCAATTTTGTGGTCCTTATAGGACTATCTAATACATGTTTTCAGCCATTCTCTCGCGAATATTGTTGCATTGGACCCAGCCACTTTCGATTTCCAGAGAGAATTCAAAGACTCTCGTTTTTATCCTGGAAACTGCCTTTGAGCACAAAGGATCTTCCAATACTTCTATTTACCTCGAAACAGACAATCGAAGTTGCGAAAGTTGATAGGATGTTTGAAATATGGTTCAGATGTCCTACCAACCTTCATGGCTTTGATGTTTTGCCCCAAGGCCAGTAGCATAAGCATTCAAAAAGCCCAGCAGGGATGTCTCTAGTGAAATGAAAAGCGTAAACCACCATAACCTGTTTTGAAAGGAGAAAAGCGTTACAAAGAATATAGTTTGCGCTTTCGAAAGATTATAACACTTGGCGGAAGGACAAACACTGAAGGTTCTGAGAATATCCTCAATCGAATAGCGAGAAACTCTTAACAACTAAGAACAGTTTCACTCCGATAATTCCAGCTTCTCACGCGGTCTCTACATGAAATCGCAAAAATACGTGCTGCGAACAAGTCGAACTCACAAAAATCAAAACAAATTACCCGCAATATAAATGTAACTTACTCGAATGTCTCGAGTAAGTAACATTTATGTTATATGTAACATAGATTTATATCACATGTAACTTAAATTTTAATTACATGTAAGTTACACTTATGTTATATGTAACTTACATATATATTTTCACTATGGCACTACGCAGAAGAAATGCTGTGCTGGGCCTTTCCTCCGGGTGTTCGGTCATGTACCTCAAACTTGTGTAATTGAACCAGCAGCAACGCCAGTCGTAGGCCCGAGCCCGCGAGTACATGGTATCCCCCTCTGAAATAACTTCTTGGCCGATTTAGGTTGCTTGTGAGTTACTCTGCCAGCACGTAGCTAGATGTTTCACATGGAAACCGGAGATGCCCAAGGTTTCGGAGGCATCTAGTCTAATTTTGACACGAGAATTTACGTAAATTAAGGAAAGCTTAGTCTCAGTTGGTGAAATTTTAGCTACAGCGCCCGCACATTCAACGTAAATTCTCGCTACAGCGCTCGGCCGATCGACCCACCCGGTCCTGATCCGTACTAGAAAGGCAATTCCATCTGCGGTCGACTGCATCGCCGTTTCTTCCCCACGGCCTGCAGCATCCCAGTGGTCAAAATTATCCTCAGCAAAGTCTTTCAGAGAGCGACACGGGGTCACCGTCCACAAGTGCCAAATAATCGCTCCGTGAGTTGACTGGGCCAACGCTTTCGAACGGGATCCCTGCGTTCCGCGTAGCCAGCGCGGGTTTAGGATTGCATTTCAACACAGGCTGTCGCGAAATCCGTAGATTGTCGCTACAAAATTATAGCGAGAATATATGGGTTCAGCGACAAAGAGATCAATGTATCGAATTTAGCCTTCGTTTTTACGTAGAATACGGGTAGAATTTGCACCCTTGTACCGTCGACATAAGAATATGCAGGTTTTAGCTATCGTAGCTAAAACCCGTAAATTATCGCTACATGGAATGGGGCGGCGTTTCAGGCCGCGCCCTCGGAGGCATCTAGCTATGGGTTGGGAGAGTATATTGTCCCATTTGAATTGCATGTAACATATCGTAGGCGCACTGCACGCAGTATCCCCTCAGAAAAACGAAAACAATTTACTTGTAGCATATCTAAGCTGATGTGAGCTACTTGCGAATTATCTCAAGTCATTCAAGTTACATTCAACATATCGACATAAAATCACGTGCAATGCGCCTCCGATACGTTACATGTAACTTAAATGACACAATATAAGTCACAAGTAGTTTGCGTCGGCTTGGATATGCTACAAGTAAGTTGTTTTTGGGCTTTTATGTTACAGGTGACCTGTTTTCATTTTTCTGAGTACGTACGTTGCATCAAAACCAAATTCTCATGGTTCCTTCGCCTCTGTGTGCGGAGCTTCGGTTAGAGGCATATATGCTCGAAAACGTTGTCTAGGTCACAGCGATGGGCGTTTTAGCACAGTCCGTTAAAGTCTATTAGCTTCGCTATCGCAACCATTTTACCGCCACCTTCGCTATCTCAAATGAGTGAGCATGCTGCAGTGTAAATATTCAAAACAAAAACAACCGTTATTTCTCTGTCTGCATCCAGTTTTCGTCGGACCTCCGATTTATGTCATTAAAGGCAGCATACACGCTCGCAAGCATAGTCGAGATAACAGCACAGATAGGTCCGCACGGCTCGTACTATGTCGTCAACGACGTTTGAAGCGCTGAAAACTGTCCAGGATGACAATATTAGACAATGTTTGAGCAATCTTGCCTTCCACGCCCGTATTTTCACACCTTCGAGGTAACAGAATGAGAATCGATACTTGTGAAAACGTGTGATAATTGAGTGATAGGGGCTGAGCAAGTACCACCGCGGCGCGCGGTCTGATGATGGAGAACCGTATTGATAGATCGTCGCGATCTATCAATACGGCTCTCAATCATCAGGCCGCGCGCGCCGCGGTGGCACTCTGCTCAGCCCCATAGCTTTCAAATGGGAAGGCACGAGAGAAATAGCTTGGTTTACTTGAGTATAACATGTCTGCATACCTATTGACTCTCGTCCACTTTCGAGAATGCCGCTCTACTTTGGCTGACCTCTTGAAATGGAGGATTTTATCAGTGCACAAACATGTTATATTGAGGTAAATCGAGTTTTTTCTCTACTGCACTCCCTTTTTATAGTGCTATCATTCTAAGTTATCACCTGTTCTCTCGATATCGATTCTCATTCTGTTACTCGAAGGGGTGTGAAAATACGGGCGTGGAAGGCAAGATTGCTCAAACATTGTCTAATATTGTCATCCTGGACAGTTTTCAGCGCTTCGAACGTCGTTGACGACATAGTACGGACCGTGCGGACCTATCTATGCTGTTATCTCGACTATGCTAGCGAGCGTGTATGCTGCCTTTAAGGGCTGTAGTAAACCCCCTAAAAATAAAGGTAAGATGATCTTAAACGATCCTATGAAGAAATGTTGGGATGATCTGTAAGATTATCTTGATGATATGGTGAAGGATATGAATCTCATCTGTAGCCGCATCATTCAGATGATGAACATTTTTAAGATGATGCTAACTTCATCAGGTTAGCTGAACTTCTACAGATCAGCTGGACAGTGAAAAGCGAGAGAGCATGCATTTCCAGAGAAGCTCGTCTTATCTTTAAGAGTACCCCGGAGCGCCTCTTATTCTTCAAATGAAATACCAGTTATCGTTATCAGCTATCACAAAACAACAAACATCTGATTTCATTCATTGAAAAAGAAGGTAATGAGTTGGTCGATTAGAGAATGACCACCTACAGAATGAGGGCCGCTTTTTCTTATTCTCACAGGTATAATCATGTGTTATCATATCATGAATATGCGAGGACGAGCGCTTTAGAGCGAATCACCGCTAATGAAATGAATACGGGCCTAAGTTCAGCGACGAGCTGCGACTGATAGCGATAATTATGAATCAATACGAAATTAAGATCATCTGAAACTGGTCTGGAAGAATATCAGATCATCTTATCGAAATAATATCAGATCATCTGATAGGGGTGGTTTACTACAGCCCTTACTCAGAACGTCGGAGGGCCGTGTGCCCGGGAATTTCCGACCAAGGGCGAGCGGCGGGGGCCATGTTTGCGAGCGGAGAATCATCAGGCGCGAGGCGGGGGCGCCACCAAATTTCGTTAGCTTGGTCCTGCAGGGAAAATTTGAAACAGAGGAAAACATGTTAACTCGGGCAAATCGCATGACACGTTGAACACCAGAATCAAACCCGTGCCACATACGGAGCACAATCTTATGGTGACTTCACTGCAGGCACCACTGATTAAGTACTTACGTCATCGCGCACTTCGCGCGGTGGCAGTAAGGTAAGTTCCCCAGTCTAACGATTAGACTTGAATGGGACACCCACCATGGGGTTTGGAAAATTTTGGAGAAGGGTATAGCACCCGCCCAGGGTGTGAGAGAGGCGGTTCCCGCAGATCGTTATCCAAGGATTCAATCATTTAAGCGATGACACCGCGGAAATGTTCTGCCTAGGCCCCGCGCCCTTCCGCATGGATGTCCGGGCTTCGTCCCCATTATTAGTCATGGGGCTGGGGCGGGGAACTGTTGGGCGCCAGGCGCGGAGGGGGGCCCCGCCTCGCTGAGTGGTGGGTACGGGGGCGCGGCCCTCCGACGTTCTGAGTAGCCGGCTCATCATGACTAAATCTCCTTATCACCATTATACTTTGCCATGACCAACCGCTCCGCTGCTTTCTCCGCCCGGAATCATGTGAGCGAGATAGGCTCTATGACTGACCTGTAGAAATTAAAGTCGGAAAGTAGCGGATGAATGCGGATATCTGAAAATCTGTTAATGCCCGTAGTCGCTTATCCAAACGGAAGCTGATAGGAAGTCTAGCAGCAGTAGTACCACTTTTCTCAAACCAACCGATGAAAAGTGGTGGTGATCCCAGGTGATGTTTCGGAGGAAAGGTCTTCTTCTGTTCACCTTCCTCGCATCTGTGTCCGCAGGTCTGGCTATCGGCTTCGGAAGGGCGAATAAGATTTATATCAATTCGATTTCCAGAAAAGTGCCGCTCGAAGGAGCACGAATTAGAAGTACCTTGCCGTATCCAACAGCTTACTGAAGAAGAGCTACGCTTAGTAGACCCAAACTGTACGACACTACAAGGAGACTTAGTAATTTTTAGAAAGAGTTAGTATTATAGACTTAGTTCACTCAGTGACATTCAGCTGTCGCTTCCGGCTATTATATGCACTTGCTTTAATGTTCCACGTGGCGCTTGTTTGTAGTACTTGCCTCCACATCGAGGAGAATCATATAAAGTCCCTTTCATAGTTTGCCGGCTGACGTGGGACGACTCGTTATCAAATTTGATAAGTTAAGATAGATAAGGTGGGTAGGGTAGGGTAGATAGATATTACACATTCGATAACGAGTCGTCCGACGTCGGTCGGGCAAGTGTGAAAGAGGCTTAAAGGCACAGGACACCCAGAAAATTTATTTTCAGATTTTATGCTTATCTTGGAGAGAGTCACACGCTGATTACAGTGGTGTCTCTGAAATCGTCCAAGGCCCCCTTCGAACAGAGTTATGGCTCTTCAAAGATGCCTTGATTCTGAGGATGAAAAATTGGTGGACGAGTTGTCTCAGGCCTGTATTTCTCTTCATTCGCAATCGCCGCACGAGAGCGAAACAGGATGAGGAGATAGACCGGCAATGGACTCAAGAACGATGACTTGTTGGAATGCATCGATCCATCAAGCCGCTATCGAGTTCGGAAATCTGTGAGGGGGTCGGGCCTGTGGTGGTGAGCGAAGGGGGTCGGGCCTGTGGTGGTCGCTTATATCTCGCTTACTTGGAGGAAATGAGATCTGGCATTTGACACGTGTTATACAGGAGGGGTCTTCTACACAATTACATGAAAATCTCAAAATTCATATCTGAGGGTGTACTGTGCCTTTAATGCGACGCGATAAAAAAGGAGATTCGCATTGCCGTAGTGTTGACAAAAACCTTTTCGACGAAAAGTCTGACAGCTTAGAAGAATTCAGTGGGGCTGCTGAGTTGCTTTTGGGTGCGTTGGGTGCAAATGGTACAGCGCACGAGAACCCCGGAAATGATTTTCAGGGCGGAGCACATGGCGGTACACTCGAGGGATGTTGGTCGGAGCTCCCGGGGATGGTTGGCATCTTAAAGGCAGTGTTCACGATAAAAATCGTTTCTCTGTTTTTCCGCCTATCTTGAAAACGGCCCCATACTGATTCCAATGATGTCTCTGAAATCGTACAAGACCTTCTGGAAACGGAGTTATGGTCCCTCAAAATTTGAGCTAAGGAAACATGGTGGACGAGTTGTCCGGGGCTTGTAACTTCCGTCTTTTGCAGCCGATGTGTGCGAGCTGACCTGAGTAAACAGAGAAGTTGAGAATGAAGGGAAGAACGGGGCTAATGATCGAAAATCATCGCTCATCTCACGATCTCGAGCATTCATTTGTTCACGTCGGTGGGCGTGTGATGCGCTTTTGGGGTTTTCAATGAGCTCGAAAATGCAGCTTCGGGCTCTGTTGGGGCTCTTCCTGGCTCGTTTTCATGCGTTCTTTCGACGTCAACGTTACAGTGTGCCCTTCCACTACCCATTCCTGGTGGAAACTGAAACACATTTTTTATCGTGAACACTGCCTTTAAATTCGTTCAGTTGTTGTGTCACCTGATGCTGAGCGCGAATGTTCACGTCGTAATGGGCTTTTCACGTAAACAGCTGGTATGTAAGGGGACCTCTTCCACTTGAGTCCTTATTCGACATTCCAGCATGATTTTGACCGCTGATAAATCTCCCCGTCTGGGCCGGGAGAGGGGCAGCTTTCGCCGCGGTCCACAGAGAGGATGGTTCTTCACTGCTCACCGTAGCGAAGATTATGTTCTTGTTGCAAACCGAGGCTGGGGCATTCTGTGCTGTGCACAGGGTGAAGCCTACACTGAAATGATCCCGGGGAGCAGGGGGGCAGTTTAGCAGACATCGCAGGGGGAGAGCAGAATTGGGTCTTGTGGGAGTAAAAATCATTATCTGCTCTACTCAGAGGAGTGTTCTGTTTCCCATGTTTCTTTTTAAAGTTTCAAGCTTGAAAGATTAGCCTTCTTTTCAATTTTCTATTTTTTCTTTATTTTCGGCTCCCAGAATGTGAAAATACAAATCAAAATTTTCATTCGGAAACTTTTTGTTAGGTTTTATTAGCCATGCACCTTCCATGTGATTGTTTAAATTTTGAAGTGATGCAATATGGATAAATTGGAACAACAAGAAGTGGAAACAGGAGAAATCGAGCATACCCAGACAAGAGTTTTTTCCAATGTTTCTGTCATTTTGTTTATATTATGGGTACACTCAGCAAACGATTTTTCTTTCAGAAACATGAAAAAATCTATCTATGATCTGTTGCTGTAGGAATCAGAAACCAATACCACTTGTAAACTGGCTATTCGTATGGGAAAATTTCCGGGGAGCTCTCCTAAAAGGAACTGCGCGACATTTTCTACAACAACTTTTTGCGGAGAATAACTTGCCATCCCATATTAGCCAAGAAGGAGCAGCGCAAGGCGTCGATTTTTGCGTCAAAAAGGCCTAAAATCTCTTCCGGACTAAGCTGTCAGGTATGAGAAAAAAACTTTTTCTCGTAGGTCCTGTCCATGTGAGGTTTGTTTAGAAGTTTCCCATTAGTACTACTCCAAGCCCGAAATTGAGACCCCTAGCTCTTTTTTGAACCAAGAACTAGCCGTCAAACAAGGGAAGTGTTGATAAATTTTTATATATTCAAAAAAAAAGAAAGTAGCGAATGAATGGAAGAATTCGAACTTTTCTTCGCGGAGGGGGAGCCGCAGTGATGAGCGATCCACTGGAAGGGGGGCTGGGATGGGGGGGGGGGGGCGGACGCACTCTCCACCGACCGATCCCGTTTTCACGCGTGACCCTGGCTGTGGATCGCGACACTCGGGTCGACGTGCATGTGATAATGTGAATATTCGTGATGATAATGTGGAAGGGGGGAACAGAGAGAAAAGATGTAGAGAATGAGAAGTTGATAAAGTCAGTCTTGCCTGTGCACGCCGCAAACTTTGCTAAACAATTCCGGTGAGGCTGCTCACTTTTGAGCCAGCGGAAATTGTTAGCAAAGAATAATTAAAGGAAGGTTATTGAGAAATAGGAGGCGCGGAGTGAGTAGAAAAGCAATGAAATCAGAGAATGGGGAAAGCTCGAACCCGAAATCATGGTGGCATGTTAAAGGCGGCATATACTCTCGGAAAAGGTTGTAGCGATAACTACGTTACTTGGGGCGTATGACCCGTAGTAGGCTCACGTCGTTGAAACCGTCAAAAACGAGTGGAAACTACCAAATCTGAGCAATATCAGGTCAACAAAACTCGACAACTCCGCCCCCCTTCAGTGCACACTCAGGTTGATCGTCGAATACGGTAATTTTGGTCCGTTTTTGGTGTTTTGATGCTTTCAACGAGGTGAGCGTTCTAGTACTCAACTATGCTACCTCAACCGTTTTGCTGATAATATTCGCTGTCTCAAGCGCGCGGGTGTACTGCGATGTGACTCGTCCACTTTCACCTCATTACAAAAACAACCAGCTCTATCCTCTCAGGCAATAAGGCGGACTCATCGCGCACAGAAATTCTCGAATAGTACTTACCGCGCTTAGGAACCGTTTCTACTGCGAGCGAAAATCCAAGTAAAACTGATCGCGAACAAGCTGCGGTTGCTCGATATCTTCGCGCGGTGTGTCCGACAGAAATGCGCACTTACCGCGTGCAGCTATGTACTGGTAAGCAGAGCTTACCGCTGGCATAAATCGTTTCTGTCGCGTACAACACTTTAATTACGACTAATCGCGAACGGCCTGCATCCAATTCCGGCTGATCACGAGCAGCGACACATACCGGACTGACCGCGACGTGTCCGCGTCGACTACGATTTACTCTCAGGCAAACTGGGGCGTCGACAACAGGTTGATAAGTTGTCATCTCTCAAAGCGCTCCCTGTTGACAAGTCAAATCGTGCGTATTGTAAGCCTGAGACCTACCCGTTGTCCAGCGACGTTTGCCTGTTATCGGGCTGTTGACAACTCGATGTGTCGCGTTTAGCGGCCTATTTAGCGGCAGCTCACATTCTACAGAACTGTTTCGTCTAGCTTAGGAACTACTTTACACCGACACGCGTCGCGGCTAGTCGCCCAGCCTCCACTGGGGTCACCACCGGATAGGCAGGACCTCCATATGCTGGGCGGGGCCAATGTACCGCAAACTTGGATAATTGAACCGGCTGCGCTCTCATCATTCGCACCATGCGTGAGAACTGCGTCGTATACTTCCCTTGTATCTAGAGCGCTAGGTATGCAACAGCTCGACATAGACGAGATCATAACTCGCAGCCGAAATTGCTGTGCAACAGCTCGACATGGAGCAGATCATAACTCGCGGCCAGGGCCCGCCGAATATCGGCGCGTTGGCCAGCGGTGACTCATGGTTTGCGGATCAACCTGTTGTCGGCGCCCCAATTCGCCTGAACTGTGCTGTGTGGTAAAACGAGATCGTCCATGGTTTTATTACCCAAGTGTGAGGTACATCTCGTATCTCCTTAGCTGTCCCAGGCGGAGCATACTCTGCCCTCGCGAAAGAGGGGACCTAGCATCCGCGGATGCTTTGGTCCAAGGCTCCGCCTTGTTGTATTACAATTAATAACTAAGTTAGAATGATTTTTTGCGGTCAGTCCTTTTTTCTAGGCGTATTGATCGCGACCGCGCGCGAAAATAGTGCTGACCGTACGCGAAAATGACGGGCTGATCGCCGTTGACTCCGCATTCGTTCCTATTCGGCGTCGCAATAAATACGCCCCTTTGTCTGAGCTAGGCGGGGAGAGGGTTGCACCCAAAATTTATTTATAGAAATAAAGCATAGCTCTTATGAAAGATGCTTAATATTGCCGTTCTCCACTTCCTTGCCGGTCTTTCTCCTCATTCTGATTCGCTCTGGTGCAGTGACTGCGAAAGATGAGAAAAACAGGCTTAAGACAACTCGTCCACTTAATTTTCGCCCTCAGAGTATAGGCATATTCGAGGAGATATAACTCAGTTGGTAGGGGACATTAAAGGCAGCATACACGCTCAAAAACGATGTCAATTTAATGGAATGAATCGAAGGTCTGAAGCTTTTAATATTCAGAGATAACGAAAAAACCGGAAAAAAATCAACTGAAATGAAGATATAACGGTTCGTTCTATATTGGCCCAGAAGTGGACGAGTTGTACCGCATTGGCTGAAATAGCGGAGCTAGCGACAAATTTGTTGGGATAACGACGCTAATGTACTCGTACGACCCCTTCAGGAACGCCTACGACGTTAGAAGCGTAAAAATTAGCCAAAATGACCGTAATCGAGCATTGAACATCTGTATTGAGGGCGGAGCCCGTATCGATGGGCGGGGAAAGGATGATTTTGTGACTCAGTACGGCTGAAATAAGGTTTTTTTAACTCGTTTTTAACGCTTTCAACTTCGCGATGGCTCTCATTGTGCCCGTACGACCCCACTAATGTAGCTATCTCAACAACTTTTGCGAGCGTGTATGCTGCCTTTAAAGGCATCGTACGCGCAGAAAACCGTATATTATTGTTTCATGTTTTTGTGTAGCTTGGCCTCTCTAGTGAACGAAAATGTTGAAGGGGCCCATGAAAAACCTTCATTTGTGAAGAAAAGTCAATCGGAACACATTGTAAATACAAATTTGAATTTCGCGCCAAAACCCTTTTTGAAGTTTTTCTGCTTTTGGAGGCCTCGTCACTGTCATTTTCGGAGTTTTTCTGCATGTGAAGTTCGTGCCGTAACTATTTTTCATGTTGTCTTACGGTCGCACCAACATTCCACGAAAAAGTGCTAGACGACTGGTGAGAATTGGTGGCGGATCTTCATCTTTGACGTCTTCCAACCCCATTGCCCCACGTTTTTGACGCGCCAAAGTTTACCAGTGTGGTCTACCGGGCTCAATCATGAAATTGAGCCTGAAAAATGAAAATTGATTTCCAGCGCGAACGATGCCATTAAGCAATTTTAGAAATACCGTCATGATCAGCGTGTGATTTCATACCAGTATCTAGAATAGGACAGGTCAAGACTAGTTTAGTTAACTCTCGGAATTATAGAATAGCAGCAGCAACTTTTCCAACATAATCTCATATAACACGGAACAACCCCAGTGATTCGTCGGGGTAGCCGAGCTGAAATGCCGGTCTCCCATTTCTCCCCTCGGGGAACCATTAAGCGATTTGGTCTACAGCGAAACTCTGAACACTTTGAATTGTTTGGTGTGAGCGACATAGCAGCCAGTTACCTTGAAACAATCGCAATAAATGCACAGTTCAATTTCAAATGTTTTTTGATCTTTCCTGCCACGCCTGAGAGGAAATTTCGCGCTGTTATCGATCGTGTCTCTGGAATTGCTTACAACCAACTACGAACTGAGATACAGGCCATAAAACGGCCAATGTCTCACCGTCGATTGCGTACCACGCGCTGCGCGATCGCACGTGCGTGGGAAGCAGACGAGTTTTGGCCGCCGCGCGACGAAGTTTCAGCCGCCGCGCGGCGGTGCAAACGTCGCGCGGCGGCCAAAACTCGTCGCGCGGCGGCCAAAACCCGTCTGTTTCCAACGCGCGTGCGGTCGCGCAGCGTGGTACGCAGTCGACGGTGAGACATTGGCCGTTTTATGGCCTGTATGTCCTCTCAAAGATTGTGAATTTCGACAGCGAGATTTTAATGGTCAAGTTGGCCCGGGCCTGTTTTCTTTTCTCGCCATTCACAGCTATTATACCGCTACATGCCATATGTAGTATAGAGTTAGACTTATATATAGCAAATGCGAGAACATGATCCTCTTCTCATCTATGAACCAGCACGTAACCGCACCACTACCTTGCCTCTTCACTTTCAGATCCTCCCACAAATGTTGATGTTCTCTCCAATTTGAAATTTATCGAGGGACAATTGATCGTCAAGGATACCGATGATGCAAATCTCACATTTCTCCGTAATTTGCGCTGTATAAGAAATGAGAAAGGTAAGGATACACAAAAACAGAAGGTTTTCGCCAGAATACCACTACGAAATTGTTACTGTTCTACAGGTCCCGCCATTTTACTGCAGGAGAACACCAATCTGAAAAGCTTGAAGCTGAAACGTATTGAGTCTCTAGTTGGCAATGGAAGGCCAGGTGAGCTACTGTGCTTCTCTGGGCCAAATTCCGGTCCGAAATTGCGTCCCGACACGCTATGCGGTCGCACGCTCTCGAGTCAGTCGAGTTTCCAGCTTCAGCAACCAATTCGATATGGCTTTTTTATGCAGTTTTCTGCAATTTTGTTTAGTTTTCAGTTTCTTAAACAGATCGGCGGCTACGGCGCTGAAACCCCTTCTGACTCTAAAGCGCGCGATCGCAAGGCGTGACGAGACGCAACTGCGGACCGGAATTCGGCCCAGAGAAGCACAGTACAAAGGACGTATTGATGCTTGAGTGTGTCAAATTCTCTCGACAATAACTGTCAACTTTATGTGTCAAAAATAACATCTACAATACCGCTCGTAGGATTTGGTCAGAAGGCGCGCGAGGTCGGGTTTTAGCGTCTTTTTTGTCTTTTCCTTATAACTCACTTCAAAATCGTGTCTGAGCGAAACTATGGTGATATTCGTGATCCTGGTGTCAAGGGCTACCAAATGGTATAGCCCTTGTTGGGGTTTCGTCTTGAACTAACGGAGTTTGACAGGCAGGGTATACTGTATATTACCATTTCATGGAAGAGGGGCTCGGCGTCCTGTGTCTGCGTCCTCGAGGCTCCCACCACACCGTCTGCAACGCGCTGGCCGTCTGTGGCCTCGCCGACTCGCGTGCTGCCTCTCGAGATTTTCGGCGGTTCCCCGACCATCATTCCATTTGGTGTAAACCGTTGGGAAATCTCGAGGGTAAGCGGTAGAGTATATCAAACGAATAATATCGATTTTTCCGAATAAATCTAGTTTTCTCTTCATGATCGGAATGGTTTCAACAGCACTTTTTATCACACGTTAGGGTAAGTGATATGTTCTCATATTTGATACGAAAGTGGGATTACGTCTATTCATTAACATGCCACAGCCAACTAATTGAGTTTTTATTCGAATATTCGAATAATCGAATAAATGGTTATAGCAATCCTGTGATTGGACAGAAATTTTCTTTCTCATCAATTATGGAAACCTTGCCCATCACGTAATTCTTGCTACCAAGGGCAGTTAAAACCATCTCGTCTCTGAGAAAATATAAGAGCTAATTGGAAAATCGATATTATTCGGTGAAACACTCTAGTAAGCGGCAGGGATGGTGCCGCGCGCGGCGAAGGAACAGTTCGACGTTCCCCCCTCACAAAGTTATCAGCTGTGATCGTGGTACCAATATGATACATAGCATTGTGCCAAATTGGTCAAGTTCCCACGCAAATCCTTTAGCATCACCCACCCCTATTCTCTAAAAATGTGAGGAGAAGACTCGTTTTCTGTTGAAACTGATGTTATATTTTGACTGTTTAATCATCTGATGTTCCATCTATTTAGGCTTCGATAATTAGAATTATTTCTTGTAAGTTTATAACAGTTTTATGTCGCTCGAGCATTTTTGCTTTTATTTGGAGATTCTGTGCTTGATTATAGATTTTTATTGAGGAAAACCTCATTTAAATTTTCTTCGGATTCATAATCTCGAACTGGTCGTCTATGAGACCATGAATGCGCTTTTCAGTTTAACTATTCTCACAAGGCGAAAAGCAGCTGACTGCAGTTGTTTCACTTGCTGTATTCATCTTTTTTCTGCATTATAAAGCAGTAGAAGGAAAATTGCCTAAGCGACATCGAATTGTTATAAACCCATATAAACTACAATACCGCCGCTACCCAAGGGAAAAAAATGGGAAAAGTGGGCAACTGAAGCGTCTTTCTACCACAACACGCCTCAAAGTGCTTCGTTTTCAATTTCGAAAGGACCAAAATGTTCACCGTGCCACAATCTATCTAACTATGTGAGACAAAATTGGAATTCACTAATGAAAACGCTTTTTTTTCAAGATGGAGTTAGTTATGGATTTGATAATGTTATCACAAGATAACGAGCGCATTCAGGCAAAGACAACCGTACGCGATCTCTAGCATGGTCAAAATGGAAATGTTCTCAAATTTCGCAAAATATTTTCACACGATCGACTAGGCCACGACATGCTGTACATTTCGGCGTTTTTGAATTCGAAAACGGAGCACTTTGAGGCGAGTTGTGGACGAAAGACGCTTTAGTTGCCCACTTTGCCCATTTTTCCCTTGGATAGCGGCGTATTGTACTTCAAATGCTAAATACCACAATAAATGACAACATCGAGATATTTGGCAGTCAAAATATAATAGAGAAAATAAAGATGACCAATCCACCTCGCATGCTTCAAGGGTACAGCATCGATGACTATTAGATGATGCTTTTTTCGAAGAAATTTCACCGTCTGCTAGGAAATGATAGGTGATCCATGGCGTGAGTCAGCGTAGAGCCGCAGATTTCAGCATTGTGCATGATCATTGAATCTATGATTTCTCTAGATCTGATTTCTCTAGAAAGCAGGTCTATGATTCCCTGCTGAAACAGCGAATATGTGAATTTATCCCGCTTTCTACACAGCTGAAGGCAGTGGTCACGATGGATTATGGCTGTGTCCGTGGTGGGTTCTTACCGATTCTGGAGACACCATTGTGATCAGCCCGAAATCTTCACAAAGCTAAGCAAGAAAAACGGAAAGCGATTTTGAGGTTGGGCTGTGCCCTGGAGGTATCGTAGAATGTGTGTATTGTTTATAGCCCAATATGTATTCAACCCTACAAGGACAATATGTAGATTTAAGGACGTGGAAGCCGAAAAGAAGTGGGTCCTGCGCGAATTTTACAGCTCCTGCTCAAAGTTTCTAGCTCGCACGATACAGTTACTGCACGACTGACTCTCTGCAGGGTTTCTCAGTGATTGTGAACTCAGGTTAGTATTTTTCGCGAGAATCGCGTTTTTGAGCGACGTATCCTCCTTACTGTAGTAATCAATAGTTATCAACGCTGTACAGAGGCCTTTGTACTCCTCACATACACTAAATATCGCAAGTCACCTAGCTTGAATAGTGTATGGGTGTGGCACTGCACTGTGTTGTGAGAAAGAGCGCTCCAATGCGAAGCCGCGACGCGAGCGCGCGCGCGACCAACGGAGGCAAGGTATGTTTACGTAACATACGTCGATTAGTGCCGGGCGCATTGGGTAGTGAACGCACCCACGCCGATTTAGTTGCTGGTTGAGGGACCGGCGAAAATCAGCGCTGCTGACCTTGGTGGGAGGGAAAGCATGAATAGGGGAGTGTGCAAGGCCGTACGTGTGCAGGGGAAGGCAGCACGCGAGTCGGCCAGGCTACAGACGGCCAGCGCGTTGCAGACGATGTGGTGGGAGCCACGAGGACGCAGACACAGGACGCCGAGCCCCTCTTCCATCAAATGGTAATATACAGTATACCCCGCCTGTCAAACTTCGTTAGTTCAAAACGAAACCCCAACAAGGGCTATACCATTTGGTAGCCCTTGACACCAGGATCACGAATATCACCATAGTTTCGCTCAGACATGATTTTGAAGTGAGTTATAAGGAAAAGACGAAAAAGACGCTAAAACCCGACTTCGCGCGCCTTCTGACCAAATCCTACGAGCAGTATTGTATCAAATCAAAAATGAATCTCCAGGTGCGACTCTCCATAAACCTCGGCATTGTGAATCCGTAGTAATTGTGTAGTTGAACTGGACCACGAGGTTGATATACAGTTTATTGGCTTACGCACGTTTCGGCGGAATCGCCTTCTTCAGAGCCTGAAAGGAGCAAATCAGAAATGTGATTACCCGGCCAAATGTCGGCTAAACCTTACTGAGATTCGAGAGAGATTTTTTCTCAAAACGTAGTCAAAAACAGAGAAATTAAGAAATTACCGCACCTTGGCAGAAAACTCGCTAGATGAATCAGCACGATAGAACGGTGGCGGAAAGCGGAGCACAGGACGAGACCGCAACCTCTCGACGTTAAAATGCGAGTCTGAGATAGGTCTTGAGTTCTCCAGCTATGTATAGGCATTCCCCCTTCCGATTGATTTTTGGGTCGCTCGCCTGGATCCAAAACGCTTCCAGGGTTTTTCTGGCAGGGGTATCGTTTTCTCGCCCCAATATCTCGACCTTGACGTGATAAAGCGGCCGCGATTTCTCCCCAATATATTGCTCGCCGCACAGTTGGCACGAGATCCTGTAGACCACACCGCATGCAGTGCAATCTCCCTCTCTACCAAATGGGCAAACCACACAATTGGGAGTAGTGCAAATACGGTCATATAGACGGTTTCGGATAAGACGGTTTCTGAGTTTGTTAGGGGGTATGTCGACGATAGCGACGGAGCTTTCCAGACCAGCCTTTTTCAGGCGTTTGCGCAAAGATCTACTCACTTCATCAGAAATGAAGGGCATTTTTAGGGACATTTTGCTCTCAATCGCTGTTTCCTGTTCTCCCCGGCGCGCGGCTGGGCCCCTGGATCTACGTCGGACCAAAGTTGTGGGATATCCGTTCAAAGCTGCAATATCATGCGCCATTTGAACAGATTCTTTTTGTTCGTCTTCTCCGGTGCAGACGCATTTCGCTGTTTGGTAAATATTTTTAACAATTGCCCTTTTTGTCTGCGATGGGTGAGCTGATTGGTAATGCACAATTATATTTTTGTTACTAGGTTTACGATACCATTTTGTTGCAAAAACGCCCCCCCCCGAGAATTTTATTTGTACATTTAGGAAAGGAAGCCAATTTACCACCGGTTTTTCCCGGGTAAATTTAACGTTTTCCGATTGATTATTGAGGAGTTCAAAACACTGGTCCATTTCCTCCTGTGTGGGGCAGACGACAAAGCAGTCGTCTATGTACCTACAGTATAGCACAGGAAGCCGTGCTAGCACCGGAGATTCGATTTTACCCATAAATGCTATGGCGAGCGTCGGAGCTAAGCGCTGTCCCATGGCCAGCCCTCTGACCTGTCTAAAGTATTGACCTGACCATCTGAAGATATTGCATTTAAGACACTCCTTGAGAAGTGTCATTAGCTGTTCAATTGAAAACCCATACATGTTAATGGAGCCTTGGTGTTGGGTAAGAAGCTCGAAAACGGCCTCCATAGCATGGTCATTGCTGAGATTGGTGTAGAGGGCTGTGGCATCGAAAGACTCCATTATGCAAGGGTTTGAGGGCTGAATGGTGCGGAGATGGTCAAGGAACGCGCGAGTGTTGGGAAGGTGGGCCGGGATGTGAGCTAGCACTTGTTTTAGAATGCTGTTAATAAACCAGGAAATCCTATCTGTGGGACCACCCACGCAGCTAACGATGGGTCTGACTTTGATAGAGTTAGGAGAGATAGTAGCCAGATCTTCTCCCGTTGGAAACTTGTGGGACTTTACGAGCAGGTATAAAACCGGGCAAGTTGGCGAGTCAATTTTGAGGCGAGTAATGAAAGACGGATTCAAATCCGCTGATTTTCCCACTCTAACCCACTCTCTGTTGAGTCTACGATACTGTGCTTGAAATTCTTTGGCAGAGGAGGGACGGTAAAGTGAGATATCCCGCAGATGTTGCTCCGTTATAGCCTTGTCCAGCTGGTCAGGGATTATGACAAATTCCCCTCCCTTATCGCTGACGGAAAGGCGTACTGCCTTAGACTCTACCAACTCCCGAATCTCTCTGAGTCCACAAGCCTGAGCGGGGGAAAGATTTGACGCGATCCTTCCTTAGCGAGCGCGGTCAAAAACTTTGAAAACCTCGTCGGCAAAAATGCGAAAAGTGATATCAGAGCCTAGATTAGGGTCCTGTTGCTTGAAAAAGCTGTTGGGGAAGGGAATTCGGGGTAAAGCTCTGATTGGCGCAGGTAATATTGCATTGCCTATGTTAGCTTTATAGCGCAGCCGGTCTTGGAGTCCGTGAAGGCTACAAATTACTTTGCGCATGGTGATAGTAGAGATAGGTTGAGATGGTGAGAAACTGGGACCCATTTCCAGAATTGAACGAGCGTTATCGGAAAGTGGGAAATTGCCTAATACCGTAACTCGAGATTGAGTGGAAATAAGCTCCGTTCCTGTAACGTTCACTTCGTGACCACTAGGGTTCCGTAAGACACGGCACTCGAAATCTCCCTCTCTTGGCCACGTGATGTACTCAAAAGTCTCTCGAATTTCGCTTGCAAAGTTTGTTTTACATTAGACCGAATAGAGTCACAGATCGTTTTTGATCCGTCCACTATTCTCTGCCAGAGACGACCCTCCAAATATTTAACGCAAATATTTAACGCAATCTCTCTCGAATCTCAGTAAGGTTTAGCCGACATTTGGCCGGGTAATCACATTTCTGATTTGCTCCTTTCAGGCTCTGAAGAAGGCGATTCCGCCGGAACGTGCGTAAGCCAAAAAACTGTATATCAACCTCGTGGTCCAGTTCAACTACACAATTACTACAAAAATGAATCAGCGAATGGTTTTAAAATAAGACCACGGGTTTTGGTATTAATGCCAACGCTGATAGAAGTTTGAGCAATTAGAACAGTTTGTAAATACTCTTTCTGACCAAGTGTGTACTATACTCCGGCCGAATCGAAAAATCGGATGATCTTCCAACTGGAAAAGTCGGCTTCAATGAAATTAGTTTAGGTAACTATTTGAAAAAGCTTAGAGAACTATAAAAGCGAAAAACTGTATTAGGTTATCGCTCTTTCGTGTACCGTTCAAATCGCCAAGTGGAAGGGTCAACGATTTTTAAGTCGATTGAAAAAGTCGACCTTTTATTTGAAGAGTCGATTATTCGGAATAGGGATATTTTTGACCTCTCCAAAAAAGGCTGTCATTTGAGAAGTTGAATTTCCGGATGAATCGAAAAGTTGGTCATTCAAAAAAGTCTCATTTTGGCCCCTTTCGAAAAATTCAATTTGCCTCAAAATGATGTGCACCACACTGTTATGGGAAGAGATGAGCTTAGGATTATTCCTAATCCTATTATTTTGCTAATTGTGTAGCTTCACTGCAAATCTATCAGGATTCGCTTTCATATACGGCCAAGACACAGACAGTCTGTCGCATTATTATAGGGACACTTGAATTTTGGCTCTACTTTATCACAGCTTTATAGCTAGGCTATTATAGTGTAGACCACTAGATTCCTTGGCAAAAATACACTCGCAGACCAATTTTCAGCGAGATTGGTTGTCTCTGTAAGGTTTTACGCTTAATTTCGCTGAACACTGGCATTTTTGACCGTCGCATTTGCATAATTATAGGGACACAGGAATGTTTACAAGAATATTTAAATCAAGCTGAAAAACAACAGCCAAATTAGAACATATCAATAGTCAATGGATTGAGCCGACTCTGAAATAACGCAACATTTACCATCCGGCGTAGAAGCAATGCAATTGCTGATCGTTTACTAAGTGATGTTGTGCCAGGCGTTGAAGACAGCATTTTTTAGCTCCTGCACGTTGGAATACTGTTTCCCATTTACATATATCTCAAGCACAAGGATGCCCCAGATGTTTTCACTGGGATTAAGATTGCCGAACAGTTGATCGCATCGATGTTCATCGCTTGGAAGCCACTGTAGAGCAACCCACATGGACAGCTGCGTTTTCCTGTTGAAAAGAGTATCGTGCTCGAGCGCAATCCCTTAAAGACACAGGACACCCAGAGAATTATTTTTTTAAGTTTTATCCTTATCTTGGAGGCTGTCACACTCTGACCACAATGGTATTTCTGAAATCGTCCAAGACCCCCTACGAACGGAGATATAGCTCCTCGAAAATACCTGTATTTTGAGGACAAAAATTTGTTGGATGAGTTGTCTCAAGCCTGTATTTCTCTTGATTCGCAGTCGCGGCACGAGAGCAAAACAGGATGAGGAGATAGATTGGAAGGGGAGTGAAGAACGACGATTTGGTTGAAAATGACCTATCCATCTAGCCGCTATTGAGATCGAAAATCCGGAAGGTAGTGGGCCTGTGGTGGTGGCTGGAGGGGGTCGAGCCCGCGGTGGTCGCTTATCTCTAGCTTATTTGAAGGAATTGAGATCTCGCATTTGGCACGTGTTATACAGGAGAAGTCTTCTACACAATTACACGAAAATCTCGAAATTCATATCTGAGGGTGTACTGTGCCTTTAAAGACACAGTACAACCTCATAATCGATTTTTCACTTTTCTGCATATCTTGGAGAAAATTTCACGCGGATCACAATGGTGTCTCCAAAATCGCTCAGAACTCAAGTACGAACGGAATTACGGCTCCTCAAAAATTTCGATTTTGAACGGCTAGAAAATCTCGGACGAGATGTCTCGAGCCTGTATTTTCTCGTTATTCGCAGCCATCGTTCTGTAGCAGGCCAAAATATAAAGCCAGACCGAAAACAAATTGAAGAACATAGAATTTGAATAAAATCATTCGCGCGTCTCTACCCAATAGAGTTCGGTAACCTGTCGGTGGGCTTTACCCATTTTTTCTTTCGAGGGGGCGTGGCCGACTTTTCCCAGTTTTTTCTAGCTTATTTGAGCGAATTGAGTTTCCGCGCAGTGGCAGGTTGCTATTAAAGGCAGCAGACACGCTCAAAAAAGTTGTTGAGATAACTACATTAGTGGGATCTTGAGGGCCCTAGAAGAGCCCTCACGAAGTTGGAAGAGTTGAAAACGAGTTAAAATGACCGTATTTGAGCCGTATTGAGTCACAAAATTATCCTTTCTCCGCCCACCGATACGGGCTCCGCCCTTCAATACAAATGTTCAAGGCTCGATTACGGTCATTTCGGCTCATTTTTCACGCTTCTAAGGTCGTAAGAGTTCCAGAAAGGGCCGTAAGAATACATTAGCGTCCTTATCCCAACAAATTTGTCGCTAGCTCCGCTATTTCAGCCAATGCGGTAAAACTCGTCCACATCTGGGCCAATATAGAACGAACCGTTATATCTTCATTTCAGTCGATTTTCTTCCGGTTTTTTCGTTATCTCTGAATATTAACAGCTTCAGACCTTCGATTCATTCCATAAAATTGATATCATTTTTAAGCGTGTATGCCGCCTTTAACGGCGTCTGGACCAAAATATCAAAAATTACCTCTGAGGTTGGACTGTGCCTTTAAAGTCACAGAACACCCAGAAAATTAATTTTCGGATGTCAAGCTTTTCTTGGAGTGGGTCACACGCTGATCACAATGGTGTCTCTAAAATCGTCCGAAATCCCCTACGAACAAGGTTATGGCTCTTCAAAAATGCCAATATTTTTTGGGTGAAAAATTAGTGGACGAGTTGTCACAGGTATGTCTTTCTCTTCACTCGCAATCGTTACGCGAGTGCGAGCCAGGATAAGGAGACAGCCCGGATATGGGATGAAGAATGCCGAATCGTAGGGATTTATCCGTCGATCAAGCCGCTATCGAGTTCGAAAATCAGGAAGGGGGTTGGGCCTGTGGTGGTGAGCGCAGGAGGTCGGGCCTGTGGTGGTCACTTATATCTCGCTTATACGAAGGAATTGAGATCTCGCACTTGGCACGTGTTATATAGAAGGGGTCTTCTACACAATCAAATGAATATCACAAAGTTCATGTCTGAGGGTGTACTGTGCCTTCAAGGGCAGTGTTCACGATATTCTTCGATTTTGAGATTAGTTGCTGAATCGATTGCTTGGCCCCCGTATAGAACCGAAATGACGAAGAAGTCGAGAAAAACGTCCCGGAAGTACACAAAATTCTGTACTCTCACTGCGCTCCCTTACTTTTGGTGGGGCTGTTTGTTGTGACAATGGAATCTCTTGTGAACTTGTCCTTAGGAATTCTCTACTCTCTGCTACTCTGTTCTTTCCTTGAGACCCTAACTAAGACTGCTTTGCCTAAAATATTCTTCCACTTCTTCCACTTTTGATTAGCCTCATTTTTTAAAGGTGACAATCACCGTGAACATGTTCATCCATTTGGACAAATAGTCCAGGTTACAGAATAATGTCACTGATACAAGACGTTCAATGTGTTTCTCGCTGTTTGTTCGTAATTTTGGTGACACTTGGAGGCCAACGTATTGTTTTATTTGAAAAACTCGTCGACGAAAATCACAGCGAACGCTGTCTTTAAAGGCATCGTACACGATGAAAACCATATTTGGGTTTTTGACGTTTTCGTGTTGCACTATCCCTATAGTGACTAACGGTAGCAAAAGGCTCCCTCAAAAACGCCAACTTTTTAAGAAAAACCCATTTTTAGAAAGCTCAGAGAAAATTTGAATTTCCCGCCGACATCAACTTGAGATAGTTGCGCGGAAAACCCAAGGAACAGTTCTACGCTTCGTTCCTTGGCGCAGCGTTGGAAGCAATTCACCAAAGATGCCGCTCAAGTACGACTTCAACGAAATGAATATGGGTTACCAACCTGCTGCGTCCATCACCGCCAGCTGCTTCCGATCGATGCCGTATGCGGAATCGACTGGCGTGTGCATTGCGCCCTACGACACGTCAAGGCGCGCCCGCCGGCAGCAACCACGGAGTTTTGTTCCTTGTAACAACGGATCGACCTCAAGGCCGGCCCCCCAAACCCAGGAAGCCGTTTTGGGGTAAGCTAATCTTCATTCAGAGACGATTTTGGAACGTCAAACTTTCTGAGTGACATTGTCATGACCTACTAGTCCAAATGAATGCATAAACCCAAATATAGTTTTCATCGTGTACGATGCCTTTAACCGCGAAAGCAAGTGCGTTTGGAGGGGTTCTGGTAGTCAATGGAATTGGTTTTGCTTCTAATAACCGCGAAAGCCACCGCACCAGAAACAAAACGCTTCTCAAATCATGAGGCTCCCAACTCCGAAATCCCTCTTAGAAAAGTAGCGCTCGCCCTTCCGAGGATTCCTCCAGTAATAAGCATATCCACCGAGAAGGATCAAATTCCTCTATTTCTCGTCGGAAAACACAACTTGAACCCATAATCTAGTCGAAATGGAAGAATTTCGCACCTTTTTCAAAATCGCCGCTCATGTTGTTCTTGGCGAGAGTGATTCGTTTCACCTTGTGAGAGTAAGTCATTCTCGGAACAGGCTTCATCTTCGCTGGGCGCAGGCATCTGAAGTTGACGATGATACAATAGATCATCTCACGGCCAAGAGAAAGTTTTCAGCAAGCTTGTAGCTGGCGGAGGGTCGCGGCTGAGTTTGAAACTTCGCATATACTGTGCTTCTCTGTGCAAAATTCCGGGCCGCAATTACGTATCAACACGCTTTGCGGCCGCACGCTCCGGAGTCGGAAGAGTTTAGAGCGGCCGCAGCCGCCGATCTTTTCACTCTAGATGGCTTTTGGAAACAGGAAACTTGAAAAAAATGAAGAAAACTGTGTCAAAAAGCCACATCGAGTCGGCTTTGGCGCTGGAAACACGACTGACTCGAGCGCGTGCGGCCACAAAGCGTGTCGAGACACAATCGCGGACCGGAATTTGGCCCAGAGAAGCACAGTATATAACAAGCCTTCTTTCACGTTCACTGGGGTCGTATTCGCCAACAACCCGCCGAGGGTAGTCGAAGGGAAGCAGAAGGGATGATCCCGCGCGCGGCAGAGGATTAGATCGACCCATCTTACACGCTGTAAGATGGAAATGAACGTATTGATCGATTACCCTTCGAATTCCCGTGGACTTCCCTTCGATAATATTGTGTAATTTTCTATTTTTCGTTCGCTTCTTTTGCATTTTTAGACTTGTTTCTAGCATAAGGATGTTGAAAACTAATTTCCTTTGTTGCAGAACAATAGTATAACATGTTTTACTGGGTTTTATTCGTAGTTCTAGTAATTCGGCGCTTTTAAAGCTTGCGTTCTGATTTTAAAACTTTATAATTCAAGTATTATGGACAGTGGCTGATCAAATGAGACTTATTTTACCACAAATGGATCGGTCTTTCAAAATCAATATTCACATTTAAAAAAATGAAACCTGGCAGAATAAAGATCGTTATTTTGCACACTGTCTATAATAACTTGGAAATAAAGATGAGAGCCCGCAGCTCTCTGGATGATTAAGATGTGGCATAAATCGCTTTTTCAATTTTTTTTTGGTAAAAATTCAATGAAACGTGCGAAAAAAATAGCAAAAATGAATATTCACAGTCAAAAATGTATAATTGTAACGAAAAAAAGGATCTGAGTCACCAATGAAAAGGAAACAAAAGACAGAATCACACGGAAATTGAGAAAATGAGGGTTTAAGAAACCAAAATGAATGAATCTAACGTCTCTTCCGTGCAATTTGCAACAAATTTCGCCGCGATGCGGCCAATTTTCCCGAGAAGCGATGCAAAATCTTTCGGCGGTCGCGAGGGAAGCCAAGGGAGGCGAGAGGTGGCCGTGGAGCGCGCGTTTTGTACTGAAATTTCACCTCATTTACCCTTCGACTACCCGGCGGGTACCCGGCGGGTTATTGGCGAATACGACCCCTGGTCTTATTTGACCTTACCGGGTGTGGAGCGGTTCCGTACATGTGCGGAGGCTTGACGAACTTGCTGATAACACTCACAGAGCGTCCAGTTTGGCGGAAAATCGCTTGGTTCGACAATCCAGAGTCGTGGTGGGCAGTATTCGAGGTTTTCTCGAATCGGAGAGCGTCTTAGCTCTTCGCAAATGTGCAAACCGGTAATAGATAAGAGACGCAAAAAGTTTCCTATTGAAAAACCCATGTAAAGCTTTAAAATTTCAGAGAAAAATGGGTTCATTGTAATTATGCGACGATCAAAAATGACCCTTTTGGGCAAAATCAAGCGTTAAACTCTCCCGAGAAAGCCAATCGCGCTGAAAATCGCTCTGCGAGTATATTTTTCCCAAGAATCCTGATGGTCACCACTATATTGCTCTACCTACAAAGCTGCAAAAAATTAGAGCGGAAATTCCAGTGATCCCATAAGTATGCGACTGACTGTATAACAGAATACTGAAAATATAGAATATTCAGCTTCCATTTACAGCCCAGTAAATGAATAAATAAAACACTAATTAATAGGCAGTTTTACAGTAATATCTGCGATTGGTGACAGCTATCTTTCACTGGTGAGAGACTTAGAAATCAGAAGAGTTATCAAGGCGGCTAGTCCAGATGGCGTCTTTTCCAGGGACCTGTTCAAGATAACCGAAACCCCTGAAGGTGAGCTTTTACGTAGATCAATATAATGTATCTACAAGAAGAAAAGATGCTTTTCTGTACAGCTTTGCTATTTCACTCAACGATACTATTTCGGAATTGTGAACTGTCCTTGTCGGGACGAAATTCACCTCCGCAGTTGCGAACAACCGCTGTTGCAGCATCATCCTGAGGCCTGAAACTTGTTCGAGTTACATGCATATCAAATTAGCTAAATATGAGCATGGCAAGCTACATAACTCTAGACGGCTATCCAAACTATGTCTGCAACCCTGCCAGCTAAAACTACGAAGGATACATTTGAAGGCCTCACTTTAGAGCTATTCGAATAAACCAGTCTATATTGCTCCTAAGAGCTCGTCTTTACGGCTGCCTGGTAAACCTTGTCTTCCTGAAGTTTAGAACAAATGCCACTGCTATAAGTTGACTACGGGAAGAATGAAAAAAGTAGCTTGGCCAAAAACTTTCATTGAGTGGGGACTTGGCCATTATATACTCTGTTTATCTTGAATTGCAAGAACACGGTCCGCCTATAGTCCTCTAATCGGCCCGCTAGTACCGTAGTGTACGTCCACAACGCGTTCTCCGGCAGACCCGGGTGTGCACCCGGTGTGCAGAGCAATCGATTCGTGAATGCCGTCACTCGGCCACCCACCCTGCCACCCGGGTCTGCCGAGAACGCGTCTTGGACGCACACTACGGTACTAGCGGGCCAATTAGAGGACTATTGGCGGACCGTGTTTTTTGCAATTCAAGATAAACAAAGTATACCTAACTTCGAAGCTTCGAGGCCGAAACTTCTCGGATAAGCCAGAAACGACCAAAATTGCAAAATCAACCTACTATAAATAAATAATTACGCTCAATCGAAATTTTCCGCATAAGCTATCATCTAGTTAAAGGTGGTTTAGAGGAATCATTCGCGCTGAGAATCATTTTCTATTTTTCAGGCTCAATTTTGTGATTTAGGCCAGTAGACCATACCGGAACACTTTGGCGCGTCAAAAACGTTGGGTTATGAGGTTGGAAGTGGTTAAAGATGAGAATCCGCCACCAGTTCCCATCAGTCATCTGGCACTTTTTCATAGAATGTGGATGCGATCGTCAAACAACATGAAAACAGTTAAAGACAGCGTTCACGATGAAAAAGGTGCTCGTTTTTTTGGCAAAAAAGGAGGTTCGGGTCCCTCTAAGGGAAGTGAGAGCGGAAGGGCGATGAGAAACGGCCGGGATGTAGGTGGGAATCTCGTGGGCCAGCCAACCCATTTGGTCACATCGCCAACGTTCTAAAACAGTTGTCCCAAGTTCGTTTCGCGACAGGAACAATCACCGAGTTTTCGAGTACTTTTTACCGCGAAAGGTTCTAACATCCCAGCATGTACAATATGTAGCACCTCCTATTTCGAAAGATTTCTCAGTCCAGGAAATAGGAAGCAAAGCCATTACCCTAAGGATTTTGAAGCACGAAACTATTTCACTGATTTCAAGTTCGATACGTTGTCTGCATACTCCGAAACACGTAAACAGGCCCTGGCAGGTTATTCAGGGTCTCTAAACGGTCTTTTCCCGGTATTTGGGTGTTCTGTGGAGACTTTTCTTTGATAACTCCTGCTTAGTACACTTAGGTACTCAAAAACATCGAAAACAAAAATACGGGTTTTTTATTGTGAACAGTGCCTTTGAAGACACGGTACACCCTCAGACATTAATTTTGTGATTTTTATTTGATTGTGTAGTAGACCCCTCCTATATGACACGTGCCAAGTGCAAGATCTCAATTCCTTCAAATATGCGAGATATAAGTGACCACCACAGGCCCGAACTCCTTCGCTCACCACCACAGGTCCGACCCCCTACCAGATTTTTGAACGCGATAGCGGGTAGATTGAATGATTTCCCATCAAGCTTTCGTTCTTCAGCCCATCGCCGGACTGTCTCCTTATCCTGGCTCGAAGATAAATACAGGCCTGAGACAACTCGTCCACCAATATTTCACCCTTGAAATATAGGCATCTTTAAGAAGCCACAACTCTGCTTATAGGGGCTCTTGGACGACTTCAAAGATACCACTGTAATCAGCGTGCGACCGTCTTAAATATAAGCTTAAATACTAAAAAATATATTTCGGGTGTCCTGTGCCTTTAAAGGCAGCATACACGCTCGAAAAACGTGGTTGGCATAACAATGTGAATCGAACCGTATGGCTTACAACATAATGCCTACGCATTTTTGAAGTGTCAAATGACTCCACAATGCCACTACATAGGTTAGATGTTATTGCCCCGCCCTGTATTCTCAAGCCTCCTGTACTTGCTCTTTTGCTCCAAAGCAGGGTTGCTGGGTCATCTTCGCCGCCAGTGACGTGTGTGGTTCACTTGTTAGGCAACCTACCAACAGTACCGATGGTGAATATGACCAAGCAACCTTGCGTTGCAGAAAAAGGGCAAATACAGGGGGCGTGAAAATACAGGGCGGGGCCAACTTCTAACTCATGCAGCGGCATTGTGGGTCGTTTTTGACATTTCAAAATGTGTAGGCGTTGTAATCTGGGCCATACCATTCCATTTCCGTAGTTATCTCAATCACGTTTACGAGCGTGTATGCTGCCTTTAAGGCAACAACTCCACATGCAGAAAAACTTTAAGAGGACGGTGATGAGGCCTCCAAAAGCAGAAAAACTTGAAAAAACGTTTTTGGAGCGAAATTGAAATTCAAATTTACAATGTGTTGCGACTGAAATTGATTTACAAATAAAGGTTTTTGATGGACTTTTTCGACATTTCCGTACACCAGAGATTCCAAGCTACATAAAAGCATCAAAAAATAATATACGGTTTTCTGCGCGTACGATGCCTTTAAATTTCCTGTCAACTCTGGCAGATTTGATGCTTCACCTGAAGTTAATAGGAGCACTCAGTGGTGCTCACTACGGAAGATTACCACTGAATCATAGCATTTATTTCGCAGATGAGCAGGTTTGGCCCAAACGCAAGGCAGCGTTAGATAGAAAAGGATTTGTGCTTTCTGATCGGTATACCGCACTCGGCCGAACGACCAACGCTCAAAGACCTAAAAATCTTTCACAATTCAAGTGGCGAGAAACTTTCGCTTTAACCTCAGTATTTAGATGTTCATCGAATGTACAACGTGACATCAATGGCCTATTACAACAAAGCCAATCTACCCTTGTTGCCCATGGTGGCAATCACTTCACATTTTGCTTCCATGCCTCTAATGACCCCTATGGAAATGTCCTTTATAGGATTGTCGGATATCGACTGTGTTTTCATCATTGTCGAAAGTATCACTTCTCGAATTGTGGCTTATTCTGTGCAAGGAACATTAATCTCGTTTTATTTGAATGACGAAATTTCAATTACAGATCATGAAAGTATGATTTTCTTCATAACATTCTCAGTATTCTGTGTTATTGTCGTTGTGGGCATCATTATATGTCACTTTGTTGTTAAAATACACATACCACGTGAAGCGGGTGAGAAGGAGAATTTTTTTGATGCGTTTTAGTTTATAATTGTAGAACAATCTTTGCTGATGGTGCAAGTTTTAGGTTCCAGTCGACGTTGGTCCGTCAGTTCAACGAATAGTCAAGGAGGAGCAAGTGAGCAGAGCTTTCCCATGACACCACCTACCCCCACGGGCCAGCGATCCATGATCCAGTCGGAACCGTATGGCGCGCTAATGGCACAATCGCCAGCAGCACCGCCATCCTATCCGTTGGCACCAAAACCTGCAAACATCGAACCGCGGTCTCGCCCATCGGCTCCAAGATCGCGATTCTCCAAGAAATTGCCAATATGATCTGACATCATTCAGTATCAAGATGAAGAAAAAACATCACGAAATGCTTTACATAGAAGGGGTAATAAATGTTTCCTTAGGTGCTTCTTTTCACTAAGCATTCCCTTATCTGTTGGTGAAAAAGGGCGATAGAACTACACAAGAGACACATCGGAAAGGTTTCGAAATCATACGCTTCCTTTCTTGTAAGGGAAGGACCCCTTTTACCTATTCTTGCGAAATGTATGTAATAGTATCAGAACTATGCTGTGACCGATTCCGTTTCCGTATTTCCGGTGCTTTTTGGGCCTGCTCCGTTCCTCTTCCGTTTCCGTGGTTTTGGGCCCGGAAAACAAGAAATTACGGCTAGTGATGGCACCAGCGATGCTCTCGTGGAAAGGCTGCATAAACGATTAGTGGCAGTGTTGGGCATTCTTAGTAAAACTAGCAGCACCTCATCCCGAGCTGCTGGTTCCAAGAAGTTGTGTGTTTACCAAGCTTCGCGAAAGGGTAAGGATTAGAAATTTTTGGGATGTTTTAGAAAAATGAATTTAGTTCAAAACTTGTATGCAGGAGCAATCTAGGGTGCTGAAAACGAATCTGGGGTTTGTTTGTCGAAATTTTGAGGTTTACTGTAGATTACGGTAGGTACCATGTTATTAAGGGGGTGAAAAGCCTACCTAAATCTTCCAATAAATCGGCAAATGAACATCAAATTCGTATTCACCACCCCTAATAACCACCCGCAAACAAATTGAATCAAATCTGAGACTTCGACTAAACGACTGTACACCCACAGTTATCTACCTTAAAGGCAGTGGTCGCGATCAAATATGCTTGTCGTCTTTTTCTCTCCAAATCCTTTCCTGGGTCTCGAGTAGTAGGACCTATAAGAAAAAATCGCGAAAAAACCACTGTTTTGGGCCGAATTTGAAACCTGAACTTTCTTGTCTTTTGATGGTGGACGAGCTCTCTCCACATCATCGGCATCGATGACCTCTTATATCAAGAACATCAGCTAGCTTGAAATTGAATGTCAATCAATGAACCTTCGAATTTATGTACACATCTAGTCAAAAACATTGACTGAAGTGATGCTTTCATTATTCAACTGTTTTTATTCGTTAAATTTGCATTTATTTCGTCCTCTGAATGTCGATGATTTTTGACTGCTCGGCATGAGACTGCGATCTGTTTCGTCATCGCTGTGCACGTGTGCACGAACTAGCTTCTTCGGGCCCTAGAAACTCTATTTGTAGACCGTTTTTCACCGCGCTACCTTCATAGTTTTTCAGCTGTTTTTGATCCAAGCTGATTTTTGTAGTTTTTTCGATAGCGTTTTTCATCGTGACCACTGCCTTTAATGTGTCAAAAATTGACAAACGGACCTCAGATTCGTGATAAACACCAAACCGCCCACAGAGATTAATTTCGAGCCACATCTCAAATAATCCCTCCTCCCTTGGAGGTTAAAGTCAATCTGGAACATTTTTCCTAAAAGTCCGTGAATCTCGAAAATGGGGTTTATTTCTCAAAATGTTCCCCCGCTGGGCTGCTTTGAAAAAATTAGATCGAAACTTTGGAAAATCGACGAATAAACTTCAGGTTGGGTGGATCAGGGCCCCAAGTTTCCCCTATAGGAGGATTTAAGTCAAATCCGGAACGTTTTTCCTATGAGCTTTTGAAACACCCTTATTGACATAAGTCGCTTGACCCAAAATCAGCAAGTGGAAAACTCTATCAATCAGTGCAAATTTCGGAAAATGTGCTTTTACCTACTTCGGAAAATGTGCTTTCACCCGATCTTTGCACGGGGGGGTCGTCTTGAGCGCTGAACACGATTACTAGGTCCGTTCCCGGATTTTGGGAGAATTACACTGCATTCTGGAAGGTATAAAAATACAGAAAACGACCGTCTTGAGCTTATAACTTCTCGGAACCAGCAGCTCGGGACCGGGTACTGTGCGATTCCACTATAGATGCCCAGGAGATTCCAACAACACAATTCGTTTCCGCAGGTGCGACCTACGCTTTGTACCCCCCCCCCCCCCTGCAAGCCCTTTCTTCAGTCTAAGGACTGAAATACAAAATGAAAAATAAGCCTATGTTATCAAAGTTAGCCGCCGCTCTGCCGCAATCTTACTGCTGTCCGCAACCCAATACCATCCTCTTTGCGACACGTTGGTGGCTAACTTTATTTAAGTAGGCTTATATTTTCTTGTCGTGTTTTAGTTGTTGGCCTGAAGAAAGGCTCGGGCCCGAAGCGTTGCCATGAATTATACAATTGAAGAGTTTTCATCTACTTTTTGATTACAATTCTACGGCGTGATCGAAATTCCATCAAAAATTTAGCCTCCCGAGATCGGCTGGCGAAATTCGTGAGGCGCGCCTAGAATTTCAAAGGAACTTGGAAGCATAGCCAGAGTGGTCCCTGATGAAGCCATTTTCCCACGTGAAGGAAGCCGAGGCGTCGGTGCATTATTCATTGTTTCAATTAGCCTATCCCCAAGCGTCAAACCGCATTCCCAAAGAAGCTCAACTCCTCCCAAAGTTTTCTGAGCACCTGACCTTTCACTCTCAGAGAACTACTCACTCTAATTCGACTTCTGTTCGCGTTCTCATTCCCAATTTTTTAAAACAGTAGCACAACATAATATAACATAACCTAACATAGCACAACATAACATAGCACAACATAATATAACATAACATAACATAACATAACATAGCACAACATAACATAGCACAACATAATATAACATAGCGTAACATAGCAAGACATTCCATAACATAACATGAGGTGGCGTAACCTGACATAACATAACATTACATGACATAGCATAACATAACACAGCTTATCTTGGCATAACACTAAATAACTTCGCTTATCATCAAAACAAAATGCATAATAACATAACATAACATAACATAACATAACATAACATAACATAACATAACATAACATAACATAACATAACATACATAATATAATATAACATAACATAACATAACATAACATAATATAACATAATATAACATGACATGACATGACATAACATAACATAACATAACATAACATAACATAACATAATATAACATAACATAACATATAATATAATATAACATAGCATAACATAATATAACATAACATAACATAACATAACATAATATAACATAACATAACATAATATAACATAATATAATATAACATAACATAACATAGCATAACATAACATAACATAACATAGCGTAACATAGCATAGCATAGCATAGCATAACATAACATAAAAATAACATAACATAACATAGCATAGCATAACATTACATAACAATCCATAACATGGCATGACACGACATGACATGACACAACATGACGTGACATGACATGACATGACATGACATGACACGACATAAGAACAGATAACATAACATAGCGTAAGATAACAAGACGTTCCATAACATAACGTTAGGTGGCGTAACCTGACGTAACATAAAATAACTTATTCTAGCATAACAATGAATAACTTTGCTTATCATCAAATAACATGACTCGGCACAACAAACTAGCATAACTCATCGTGAAATTGCTCGAATTTTGCTTGTAGTTGAACAGTTTTTGGTTCGTAATGCTGAAAACTGACTCTCCCTGCCTTATTTGTGGAGATCGAGCGTCAGGTAAGGGTATATTTATGAAACGCCCTTCATAAAAACAGAATCAAAAGGTTTTTTTCAGGTCGTCACTATGGGGTGCAGAGCTGCGACGGCTGCAGAGGATTTTTCAAACGGTAATCTTTTCAGAGTTTCGACCTCGTGTTAAAACACTCCCAGTGACTATAACAAGAGAATGATATTTGAGGATTTGTCTTTACTAACGATACAGATGCTTTGGTCCCTAGACGGCCCTCCGCCTCCGCTATGAGTCAATGTTTGTCTAGGAATCATTTGGAGTTCCACTGGGGCACCCGCATGTTCGAGCATTTTACTGCCACGTAAAACCACGATTTGTGTGAGAAGTAGACGGGCGAGTCACGAAGTTATTTCACAGCCGTTTCCCACTTTTGATGGGTAATTTAAAGCGTTAGCCAGCAAGATAGCCAGCTGCTGGCAGCGGAACACATTGTCAGGAACTCTTCATATCTATACTTCCTCTCCGATAAATTTGTAATGAGTGATGCGTATGAATATAACAGAGTAGTAGAAGAATTTTTTATGAGAGGACTTCACGTGCACATTATAGGTCGATTCGACGGCGTTTACGTTACACGTGCAAAGAGACTGGGTGTTGCGTGGTGGATGTGGTTCGGAGGAACCAATGTCAAGCGTGTCGCCTACAAAAATGCTTAATAATGAATATGAACAAACACGGTTAGCGGTTTGTTTTCTTCTGTTCTGTGGTGCCTGCTTATGATGATCTCAGAAAGAAACAGCCAAGTTCTAAATCGGAGGGTGTGCCCGAATGAGACTGGCGAACCTTGGGGCCGCGGTGTGTGTCAAGCCGCCGTCGAGTGCACCGCTCTCGGATGAGCTCTCCCTCGCAACCATTGACTAGAAACGGGACCGAAAACGGCTGGCAGCTGTTCAACAGCGCCGATCAATCAGCACTGCAGCCGAGAGAAAAGGTGGCCTCCGTTCGAACCACTCGTTTGAGACTGGTACACGCGACGGCCGCTCGACACTCACGCCAGCCGCGTGGTTCGCCAGTCTCATTCTAACACACTTTCCATACGAGCTCGTTTGGAATGGGGAAGCTAGCGACGGTAGTTGAAATAGTGGAGCTAATAGATTCTCACGACCTCTACTAGAACGCTTAAGGCTCATTCATAGCAGGTCGCTTCGACCAGACGCTTCACTGCCAACAGTTACAAAACCCGTCGCACCAACAGATCTTGCCTTGAGTCGCGACGGATTGGAACATTTTGCAGTTTCAGTCGCGATCGCCGAGCGACTTAGGTATTTCATAGCTGGTCGAAGCGACCTGCTTGGTTTTGTTAGGTCGCTTCTAGTCGCGTAGCTTCCATGATGGCCGCGATTCGTCTAGTCGAAGCGACTAGTCCGTAATCTTTCGTCACAACACTGCGTATGTAACGCAAAATTGCAAACGTCACAGTGCACTCGCATAAAAGACGGCATGTAAAAGGGAAAAACGAGTAATTATCGTGCGTTTGCGATGAGAACGACGAGATAATCCAATAAGGCTACCGAGAAATCAAATCTCATGCAGCACTCAAAGCAAGTACTAAATTTAGTAGTAGTTTTATAATGTGACTCGAGGCAATTCCACACCATCGTGTTTCGAAACCATTTTTTGTTTTGAAACAATCCAAAACCTGTTCATTTAGCAGTCCAAGGTAACAAAACCACAAAAAAGGAGGAATGCTGAGAAAAATGCATTTTTTGTTCCGCGATGTCGTCCGCAATTGTCCGTCTGTTTTACGCGAAATTTCGTCCGCCCGAGCGATTTCAAGTCGGTGAACGAAACGATTTGCCGCTACACGGAGCGGTTTCAGATCGCGGCAGTATTGTTGATAGTTTCGGCTTCAAGTCGAAGCGACAAGCTATGAATGAGCCTTTAGTCCTCCGTGATAGCTGACCGGTCAACTGAGTCCTACCCAGTCGACACGCACTGAGAACGTTGAAAACGGGTAGAAAAGTGTACCTGAAGAGTCCGTCTATGTCGGATTTCAGACCATCCGGTCTTATGTTGATTTTCTGTACGCAAACCCCGCCGTGGAAAACTTGACCAATGCACTAAAATAAAGACAGTGCACTACCCGGCGGTGCCACTTGTCAACATCCCGTAACCCTTCCCGCGGAGAGCACAAATCGGCCGCGAGCAGTCGGCCGTGCTGTTCCGTCGGCAGCCTGCACATTGTTAAAGGCAGGGTTCGGGATAAAAACAAATTTTGAGCTCTCTTCATGAGAATGTAGATTTGGTCATCCTGTCCCCCTGCTGTCTGAATGTCTCTGTCGCATACCAAACTGATGTTTCCTATAAGTGGTAGCCTCTACGTTTCTAATGTGGCCAACTGGCTGCTTGAGAGTGTTATCCACAGCCCTTGCGACGCCGCATTAGTACTTGATACGGCAGCGTTCTTACGTCGCGAGAGCGGGCGTTCCGGCTGTTGTGCGCCACTCGGAGCTCCTCAACTCTGGAGCAGCCCGTGCCCGCAAATTAACACATGCAAACACCCCCTACCTCGTGTTGATTCAATTAAAAACGTTTGATCGGGTGATCAATCGCTCGAGTCGGCGCAACGGCTGATGATTTCCCATGGTTTTCGGCTTCCGTGGTGGGAATATGAAAACCAAAGGCAGTAGCTTTGATACAGGTTTAATGTCACCTGCCTTTAGTGATAGAACAGTGAGCTTGAAACTTGCTGCTTGCTTCGTGGTGCCGGCATAAGCACGCGAGAGCAAGCGGGCGAGGGCCCGCGAGAAGGAGCGCCTGTGAGCGGCTAGCGAATCGTATGCCTACGATGACCATCGATTTTGCGTAATGGCACGCTCTCGCCACGTATGGACGGAGCCTACCACCTAAGGCGCAACGGTACGGCCGCAGCAAAGATCACACCCTCTCGATCCGTTCAACGATCCAGGAAATATGTGGCAATATACCTTTATTTCCAGCTGTGCAGCATGAACGACCAAATACAAAGGAGCGCCGGATGGGTCGTGCAGTAGCAGATGGAGATATGTGAGTATGATTTGGACCAATAAAGCTCTACTAAATGATTGTGTTCTCTTACGGGGCCTTGATCTACAGTCGGCAACTATACGGGAAGATTTGACCCTGTGCTGCCACCGTGAGGAGTTCACCTCCCCGTCATACAGCACTGCGCAGTTTTTTATGGCATTGGGCTACGGTTCAACTATGTATGACAGAGACCTCAGGGAATGCGGGTCCGCGATTGTTGCAATGACGATCGATCGACACACGCTGACCCTATGTGACATGTCTAGAGAAGGCCTCCACGTAGACTTGTGCGGCCAAGACTTTCCATGGAGACCCTCCAAACGCGGCTTTCGCTCTGGAGTAACCCTTCATTGGCTCGGCCACGTGCTCGTTACCGACTAATCAAGGACTTGAATCACTATGTTAGTCCCACAGGAAATTTGAGGCTGGAAGTCGATGCTACTTACGCTGAAACCTAGAAATCATAAGCTTAATGATTTCTTTTGAGAATAGACGGCTACCTGAGTTTCATTGTTCAACGGCTTGATAATTATATGTATATCAATACTCCTAAGCGGCAACTGACTTGTAACCTGTAACATCGACAAGGGCTGTCAACCGACCTGGCGTGGTGTACATAGGTGTTAGGGTGTCGAACCACAAGGGTTAAGATGTCTCTAAATAAATGCTCTCTAAATGAGCGAGGGTAAGAAGGTGCAGATGTTGTATTATAGCCCACTCATCACTATGAGGACGTGGGCTACAGAGGGGCAGGATTATGTGTTCAGATACTTCGTAGATCATCCACATTCACGTCCCTCTTACAAAGTGATTAGCTTCGATGCGGCCCTCATTTCCTCTTTGCTATGGATCGAAGGTATCAGCTTCTTCATCCTCATTGCTTCCTTTATCTTCCTCTCCACCGTATCCATGGCATTCCTGTTGATGATGGTCACTTGAAGCTGTGGCGGCTGCTAAAGCGTATGGACAGTTGCTCCGCTTGCACTGATCCTCATACACTGCGTTGCATAAGTATACGGACACATACAAAATTGATGGATCGATTGTTGAAAGGAGATTTTGCGAAAGGACAGTAGTTTCCACTCTGCCAATTCGAGACTTGATGCTTCGGGGGAAGCAGCCTTTATCACGCTCTGTTATCATTAGGCATCAAATTCACCTTTAACGCCGTCATCAAAGGTTATCCGCGCAAAGGGTGAATTTGCTGAGCGGTTGGATATCACTCAGCGCAAAGAGTGAAAATACCGCCAGCGCTAACATGTTAATGCATATCAGTTGCTGAGCTGCTGGATACCAATCAGCGCAAAGGGTGAAATTACCGCCGTTGCTGGCATCTCAGAAATTTCCAAACAAATGAAAACATCTCAGTGAAAACAAGATAAAACGATTGATCACGTCTCAATGTGTTTATCGTGAGCACAGCCGGTATAAAAGCAGCCTCATCTCACTGGAGTCCTTCGGCTTTCTGATGCCGGCCCTGGAAGGTGACTTCGGGTCACTCTCCGGAGGCCAGCATAATTTTGGCTGCTGAGGATACAGCGGGTATCCTCACGGCGGGGAGGGAGGGGGCGAGTTACGTCGGGGTCCGCAGAGGGTGGCTCCTCAACGCACTCAGGCAGTAACGCCGGATGAGGGGGCAGGCAATACCGGTGGACTAAACATTTTACCCGGGCGAGCCCAAGTATTCAGACTAAACATTGTACCCGGGCGAGCCCAGGTATTCACTGCACCCTCAGCCGGCAAATGGTGGAGCGCTCAGCCGGCAAGTGGTGGCCCCCTAACACCGCGTTCACTGCCCCGTCAGCCGGTGAATGGAGGTCCGCTCTGCCGGTATTAGTTGCTTACCACGTAAATGATATCGATCTGCAAGAGCAGATAAAGCCCAAAGTAGGCTCTCCCTATTCAACAGCAAGTTCGATGCTTGCGTTTCATTTCTGCAGCGGCAAGCTTTACCTTCCTTTAAAAATCATGAACTGACCCGCTGTCCCGTCCCCACGGTCACAACGAACCGTACGGGGTGAGGGGCCAATTATCGAAATCGTGTGGATGACCACCCGTTCGAATGCCATCACTCGAATCAGCTCGGAGCCCATTTCGCCCGCGCCGTACGTCAGCCTGTTTCGCTTAAGTGTCTGCCCGATCACCAGGTGATATGCTCCGCCATTGATTAATGTCTGCCCGCTCACCCCGTATAGCCATGCCCCTCAGCCAGTAATGCTATGCCCGCCCGCTCAGCCGGTAAGACGCTCCGCCCCCATCTGGGCTGGGATTGATGAAGACGTTGGTTCCAGGCAGATTTCGGTTTTTCTTGGTTTAGTTAGCTGCCCCAGCTGGGACCAAACCGAACCGAACCACCACCTCGGAGGTGCGGTTGTATGGGACCCAGACGCAGCCCAGTCCTGACCAAACCTAGCGATGTTGAACCACTGGTTTGCGAACGAACCCCACGAAACACTGCTGGGACCCGCGGTTAAGCGTTCATGAATCCCAGCCCTGAGCAGACCTCGGTGAAGATTACGCCCATGTTGCGGACAAGGCGGGGCTTTCGGTGCTGTTGACCTTCAAATTCGTGAATTTTTTGAGGCTAACTCACTCATTTTTCGAGGCGAATTCACCTCATTTTCGCGGTAAATTGAACCCTTTCTCGCTGCAGGTTCGCACCATTTTCACGGGATATTCACCCCGTTCTCACCTATCCTAGCGGCAAATTCACCCATACAGTGAATTTAACGCGGCAAATTAAGACTTCATGCCGAATTGTACATGAGCGTCAAGTCTCTTTTGCTGAAGCATCAAGTCTCGAATTGGCAGAGTATGTAATCAGCTACGCTGAAAACGATGAGTCACATCATATTACCGTTGCACCTTCATTTGGGTTCCGATTATGCCGCAGAATCCATTTTTCGCTTGTTGCTTAAATATACGAGCACTTGGGAAACATCACAGGTTATCAAATCATTGTCATAAAATCTTCAACAAAAAGCTATAAATATGAAGCTGCAGCACCACTGCACGGGACCAGCTCGAAAAATATGTCTGAAGTTCTCTCGCTGAGCTGTTTGAGAACATTTTTGTTGAGCTCGCATCATGCGTCGAAAATAGACCGCTTCAGAGAATTAGTTTGTTGTACTGCGTCTCGATCATGAAACTTTTCTGAGAGCAGCTGTTCAATGAGTTTTTTCTTGGGGTTGGAATCGGGACCTATGGCCTACCAAGCCAAATTGTCGGTATAAGTGTTCTGAAATCCCTCTTGTTTTTACCGGCCGACATGGATTGATGCGTTTTCCTAGGCAAACTTGGGTGGCTGACGCCTTCGATCACGAAGAGAAGGGTAAGCTTCTTGGTACTTTTGTGAGTGCACTCTGTTTCAGACAAATGCAGGGCCGACCTCACCAGCACTGCTGAAAACGGTCTACACCATCATCCTGCCTTCTCCGAAACATCGCCAGCTGCCATAGGCCGGCTCCTAGCTAAAATGTTTCCAGTAACGTCTCCAGCCATCAGAACCATTTTAGTTTGGCTTCTTCCTTGGAAAACAGCGTAGAATGCCAATCTGTAATCAGAGCCTTCAAAAGCGGAACACCATGATTAATGGACTTTTTTCCCACTTTGTATTCCTGTAAGACCCTGCAAACTGAGTACAGGCAATGTTGTGGCGATACTCTGAGATGAGGGATTCCTTCCTGACAGATCTCACAATGTTGCCTAAGCGGTCGATGGAGCGTATGATGGTGTATTCCGTGAAATTCAGCGCCATTTCGGACCGAGTCATCGCGGCCGACACAGTGGTGTTGGATGCTTGCCGAGAAATATGTCGTCCATCCTGGACAGTGGGCTTCATCGGCCGTTCTGAGCGACAGTGGATGCGATAAAAGCAAGTATACCGCAGAACGTATTTGGAATGCATGCATCTGACCGTCCAAGCTGTCTGGAAACCTATCGGACACTGAGCCTAGCGCCGCTCGAAGCCTCATCCTGAGCTCGTTCTTCAAATTGGAGATGTGAACCGCGTGGGATGATGATAAGTTTTCCAGCATAGCATCCCGCTTCTGATGTACATTACAAACTGGAACTTTTGCGGTGGAAATCGCGAGATAACTTTATGTTTCCGAACTGTTCGTATACTAATGCAACAGGCAAAAAATGGAGTTTGCCGCATTACTGGAAGTGAAATCAAGGAGTGATGGTAATACGATGTGATCCATAGTTTTTGGCGAAGCAGATTACACAGAAACTGACACCATTACTCTTAAGCTGTTTTCATCGCCCAATTAATCGATTTTTGGGTGTTCGTATACTTATGCAACGCACTGTATAAGCGCGACGATGTTAGCAGATGTTGTGAAGTCAGCGATGGGCGAAGTATCAAGTTTATGGGAAGTCCTGATCTCCCCTATCGACGTCCATCGCGAACGCTTCGGAGACAAAGGTAGGACGAGAGGTGAACCACCAGGTGCCGAAATCCCCCAGGATTTCTTGCATCATCCTGCCCCTCATCCCTTTATGTGTAGCCCATGTACTTATAATGATGAATGAGTTATAACACACCATCTGAACCCTCTCACCCTCGATTATTTAGAGAGTACTGGGTCCTCCCTTGCGATTCGACACCCTAACACCTATACCACGCGAGGTCGGTCGACAGCTCTTGCCGATGTTAAAGGTTAGAAGTGTTTGTTCATTTCAGCTGGCCTGAAGAAGCGCTTAGGCGCGAAACATCGCTAATAAAAGTGCCACCCAGGGGTGGAATTCACGAAACGCTAACCACGTTTTAACCATGGCTAGCGTATCCATGGCTAAGCACATCGTGTGCGCTTCATACACATGTTATTATCAAGAAGTAAAACAATGAAACTTAAAGGGTCGTCAATTCTGCCAGGTTTGACTTTCGTTGCAATTGGCGTTTTCGGCTACTTGTCGTTCCCTAGTGAGCCGAATTCATGCATGCAGAAAAAGAGATTCGAGTTCTTCAATCTCGCAAGCAGCGCCTTCTGCTACTACACCACCCGCGCCTACAAGATACATAATCGAGAAGTCAATGACGTAGACTCGAGTTGAAGCAATCATTTAGAACGCAACCGAGTAGCACCTAATGTAGAAAGGATCGTTTCCCTGATGAACTGGAGGTGGCTGGAGATCTCCACAAAAAATAATAAACTGGTCTCGACGTACAGCAGTTCAAATTATATTCGTGGCCTATTCTAAGCACTACTATACAACCTAACTATGGGATACGTCGTATTCTTAGTAGTATTTATATGCTTCCAGTGTTTTATAAGGAACATGACACCAAAAATTTCGCGGATTTTTTTTAGAGCATAGTGTCGTGTGGACAGCGCGCAAAGTGGGTATGAGAGCGGAATCCTCATGCCCGATTTCCGATCAGGGATGAGCGGAATTCCGCGTTTCGCGTTCCGAAACCCGCAGTTTCGCGCGTTTTTGACCTTCCGCGTTCCGCCTTCCGAAAACCGCAGAAAGTGCTGCGGAACGCGGAAAATGCGGAACAAAATATGACGACTTCGCCATCATTGAGAATTTACCCGATGATTTTTCTACACTGATTTGAATATTTTGACATTACATCAAATCTTCTATTTTTTTCTTTCCCTACCTCGTCGTGCAAGAGTATTATTCTAATGACAATTATTATCAGGCCCTGAAGACCGGTCGAAACTACCAAATTACAGCCGATCTGGGCGTCAAATTGCGAAAATTTTTCTGTTGCTTTACTAGTTTAGTGATTTCTTTCTACGTTCCATGTATGATAATGGTGTTGCGCGCTAAGCGTGTACCATATTTGGCCACACGCACTTGCGCAACCCTGGAAATACCGTTTGGAGTAGTTGTGGAGAAGCGGTTTTCCTTCCATTGATGAGAGCGCAAAGTTGGTATTACCACCAAGAAGGTCTGGAATGGTTTCCTGAGAATCGAAAACCATGAAAAAAACGCTCGATTTTGGTTTATTCTCAAATGGCGTTCACGATCTTGTGAGAACACTTCTCGATGAGCCAGGAAGCTAATTCTCCAACAGTGGGCTGGAATTGGGTGCAGTTACATATCTTCTATTTCAATTTGGAGTTGATAGCCCAAATTGAGCGGCACTTAAAGGCATCGTACACGATGAAAACCATACTTGGGTTTTTGAGTTTTTAGTGTTGTTATATGCCTATAGTGACTGAAGGTTGCAAAATGCCCCCTCAAAAACGTCACCTTTCCAGGAAAAACCTATTTCAGGAAAGCTTAATACAAATTTGAAGTTCCCGCCGAAATCAATTTGGGATAGTTGCGCGAAGAACACAAGGAACACTTTTACGATTCGTTCGATGGCGCAGCGTTGGAAGCAATTCACCGAGGACGCCATTCAGACGAGCGATCATTTTTTTCTTGAACGAAATTTAAAAGGGTTACTAACCTGCTGCGTCCATTGCTGTCAGCTGCTTTCGATCGATGCCGAACGTGAAATCGAGTGGCGTGTGAATTGCGCCCTACGACGCGTCAACGCACGATCGCCGGCAGCGACTACGGAATTTCGTTCCTTGTAACAACGTATCGACCCCAAGGCCGGCCCCCGAAACCCAGGAAGCCCTTTTGAGGTAAGCGAATCTCCATTCAGAGGCGATTTTGAACCTTCGGTTTTCATCGTGTACGATGCCTTTAAAAATTGGGGTCGAAAACATTCAGAAACATTTAAGCATGTTATTGTGAGCCACCCGACGCTCCCTCCTTCACAAAATGAAACTAATGAAAACCAGCACCGTTACTGATAGGATTTCGCCCAGGATTGTGCCTTTTTTGAGACAGTGTTACGCTCCAAGAAAGAGATGAAAAGATAGGTGCAGAGGAAATAGAAGTTGATAAAATTTTTTACGCTCCAAGACTCACCGAAGGCAAAAGCTGTCAAATGTTTCGCCTCTTTCAAACTGATCTCTCAGCAAAAGTCAAGCCAGAAAGGGATTTTCCGAGAAAAACACATGGAGTTTCTAAAGCTTTGACCCCCCCCCCCTGAGTGATTGGCATGTCATTACTGCGAACAATTAGAGGTCAAAGATGTCAAAAAATGTCTTGAATTGTTTTACAAAATGTTTTGGCGCATGATAACCTGAAGTAACAAGCCAACTGGGAAATGTAGTGAAATGATTAAAAATACGAATGTGGTCAATCATAGATCATTTGTCGAAAGTAAAAGACGAAAGATAGGATTTCACAAGCTTCTCCGTCGCACTTAATTAAGCAAAATCAAAGGTGCTTTGAAACTACAATACCTGCGCTAAGTTTTGTAAGAACGGGGAGCACTAGCGAAACTTGGCAAGGAAAAGGCAAAAAAAAACGTTTGATGCTCATAACTTTTTTTAATGAAGACGTTTTTGGATTCTGAAAACGCCATCATATTAACAGCTCAAATTCCTACATAGTGATGTGCATTGTGGGCCTAAGTTCCCTAAAATCGTTATGTGTTCGAGTGAAATTTATTTTTGCAATCGTTTCTCAAAAGCGTCGCGCGCGGCGAAACTTTGAGTAGTAATTGTACAAGTAATAGAAGAGCATGCCCTATGTATTCTTTGTGAGTTATATAAAAAAAGGGGGGGGGTAATCTCGAGATTTGTGCAGGTTTAGTTTTCAAAATTCTTCATTAAACATGCTCAGAAGCTTCCTGAAAAATCTGACTTCTGTAGCGAAAGCCTCAGACCGATAAATGAAGGAGTTCGAAATTTCAACCTGCACAGATCTTAAGATTGCTCCACCTTCATCTTATTTACGGAGAAAACATAGAGATTGTTCTTTTATTACTTGTACAATTACTACTCAAAGTTACACAGCACTTCACCGCACGCGACGTTTTTGAGAAACGACCGCAAAAGCAATTCTACTGAACAGCAAAGCGATTGCAGGAAACTTCGGTCCACAAAGCAATTTATTGGGTAGAATTTCGAGCTGTGAATATGATAGCATTTCTGAAAGGTCTTCGTTCTAAAACTTGCATGCATCGGACGTTTTCGCAAAGTTTGGAAATGCTCCCCGTTTTTGCAAAACTTAGCGGGGTACTGTATGTAGTGAAACATTTTCCAGGTTATTGTATGGCAGTCAACATTAGTGAAGCTGGGAAACCGCAGCGCTCCAATTCATGTCGCGCTTCATTTTGCTTTTATAAGTCTAATGGAGAAGCCTGTAGAATCCGGTCCCTCGTCTGTATTTACATATCGATAATTGGTCCATGTTTGACCACCAAAACGAATGGTAATCATCTCACTACATTTCCCAGTTTCTTGTTTACGCTAGGTTATTGTGAGCCAAATATTTTTTATAAATGTTCCAGGACATTTTTTGACTCCTTTAACCTCTAGTTTCTCGTAAATATGACATTACCAAACCATTACTTTTGCCAGAGAGCTAAACTATTGAAAATTCTCTACTGTCAGTCTCATACGTTGGTTTTGACAATTCTTGAACGTTTCATTTCTCCAGTAGATAATATAAAGTATAGTACATTTTCAGGATCGATTTCTATATGTATCCAGATGTGTCCGAGATTTTTTGAAAATTTCCGCGTTTCGCGTTCCGAAAACCAAAGTTTCGCGCATTTTTGGGCGTTTCGCACCCGATTTCCGAAAACCGAGAAAAAAATTTCTGTTCCGAAACCCGAAAACCGATTTCCGAAATTTTGAATTTTTATTCCGCTCATCCCTGTTTCCGATGTCTTTAGATGTTCCGTTTTGCGGTTCCGTATGGACCCCTCAGAGTACTGATCAGAATCGGGAATATTGAAAAATTGGAAACCTTCCCGTCTATTCTATGATTCTCAAAGTTCCGACTCCTGGTCCCCGGAAACCGTCTCAAGTCTTAAAAAACGAGAAAAAATCGGAAACTGTTAGAAATTCGAAAATTTCGGTTCCTCAATTTTGAATAACCTCTGGTTTTTCATTCTAGAACTCTGGAAAAGTTTCGAATTAGGAAGAAAACCGGAAATACTAAAAATTGAAAAATTTGCCTTTTTTCAATTGTTGAGGGTTTATGGAGTCCCGAATTTTCTTTAAAGAGAGTTAAAATAACGCAGAAAATCACAAACATTCAAAAGGTGAAAGTTTTCCGATTTTCTTCTAGCCTTCTGGCTGAAAAAAACACTTTCAAAACAAGGACAAGCAAAATCCCCGGGAAATTCTCTGACTTCCTTATGTTTTTTAGCGTTAATTCTGGTTGACAAAAGGTGACGGTTTTGAATTTAATTATCATAATAAACAGTCTACATCTTTCTCGAACCTGAGAAAGCCTTTCCAAATAGTTTAGGAGCGTGTACTCTGAGAGAACCCCCGCGATCGTTAACGGAAAGAATCCACTCGGTTTCCGGTAGGGGCCAAGAGAATACTAGCATAGTGCTATCGCGGAACGATCGCGATATTCTGCCAGTCTCAAACCGAGAGCGTACCGCGTTCGTTCATCGATGCTAATGCCGTGCTCCACCGCGGAACCGCGAGGAACAGAGCCCGGGGCTGTCGCGGAACGATCGCGAGATTCTACCAGTTCTAACTGAGGGTGAATCGCGTCTATATATCTATATATTTCGAGTGTTAAATCGCGCAACAGCGATGAACTGCGCCCGGAACTATCGCGGGACGATCGCGAGATTCGGCCAGCCTCCACCTTTGATCGTACCGCATTCATGCAGTCTCGGTGTTTCAGCCCAACGGGTGTTGCCTATCAGATCAACACTAAGCTATAAGGTAATGTCCGTGCCGTATTTAGCGCTGCTTTACAAATCTGCACAGCATGAGAGCGCGGAACCGGGGAGAAAAGATCACGTTACCATCGCGGAACGCGATTTCACCACGGTACTAGCGCGGTAAACTTGGTAAAGATCGCGGAACCATTATGGTACGAGCACGAGAAAGTCAACGGATAGGTCGATTGGGTAACTATCGCGGAACGGACGCGGATCGCGGGACTAGGGGGAAACAAACACGGTACCATCGCGGATCGCGGGAGCATCACGGTGCTAGCGAGAATGATTCTCTCGGAGTATGCTGCCTTCAGAGGTTAAAAGTGTTTGTTCATTTCAGTTGGCCTGAAGAAGCGACGAACAAGGGAAGTATAAAAAGCGTAGGTCGGATCTATATCAAAACGAATAGTATCGTTAGTATCTCTTCTGGCTACATAGTAAAAATGCGCAGTATACCGCCCCGAGCTGCAGGTTCAAAAAAGTTATCAGCATTTCTCAAGCCTCGCGAAAAGGCATCAGGCATTTTTTTGGGAGTTTCAAAAAATTTTCTCGGATTTAGCTTAAAAGTTGTATGTAGGGGAAGTCTAAGGTGGTGAACACGAATCTGGAGTCCATTTGTCGAAATTTTGTGGTTTACTGTAGGTTACGGTAAGTAACATGTCATTTAGGGGTCGAAACCCGCATTAGTATTTCAAAATTCGACAAACGGACATTAAATTCGTATTCTCAACCCCGAATAACCCCCGTATACAAATTTTGAGTGTAATCTGAGATTTTGACCAAACTACCGTATACCCACCGTAATCTACCGTAATCTGCGAAAAATCGTTAAACGGACTCCAGATTCGTGTTAAGCACTTCAAATAACCCTAAGAGAATGATTTTCAGACATATCTATCGTAGAAATCCAGGAATCTCGAAAGCGGCGTTTTTCCCTCCAAATTTTCCCCGGTTGGGAAGCTTCAAACGAAATTAGCCGAAAACCTGGGAGAATGGACTATTAAACCACAGATTCGTGATCAGCGCCCCGAAAAACCCTCCTGTGAGAATTTTAAGTCAAATCTGGAACATTTTTTTAAAACGCTTCCACAGCTCTCAGTTGGTAGAAATAAACGCCCAACCAAAGATCGGTACATGTCCAAAACGCTGTCAGTCTGGACAAAGTATGGAAAATGTGCCTTCACCCAAACTTTGCTCAGGGTGGTAATTTTAGGCGCTGAACACATTTATGAGCACACTTCCACACGCTGAACACGCTGAACACACTTCCAGATTTTCCAAAGACTTACGCGTTTTTCGGAAGGCACAAAAAGCACAAAAATTGAGCTTTTAAAGATTGTAACTTCTTGGAACCTGCAGCTCGGGGCTGGATACTGCGCAATTTTACTACTAAGAGATACTAACGACACTAGTCGTTTTGGCGAATCCAACCTACGCTTTGTATACTTCCCTTGTAAGCGCGAAACTTCGCTAATAAAGGTTCCTCTCAGGAGTCTTCATACACATGTAACTATCAAGATTTCTTTTTTCAGAGTGACAAGCACGTCGGCGCTCAATCTAGAGCAAGATGAATGTTCCCAACAGCGTCTGGCTCGACGAACTTGTAATAATTTTTCTTCAGTTCATTAACACGATAATGGAGAGTTTTGTGATTTAAGGTGACTTTTCGATATCACGTCTGGTGGCTGAACCCTCTGAATATGCTCTTCAGACCCTAATTCGATCATGGTCCTCCTCCGCTCCTATGTCATCCCTAGACCGCGAGGATAGAAAGGTTGATATAATTACTCCGTTGATGATTTTTGTTCCTGACTTTGACTCATCTTGTAGCCCTGGCCCAACTGGAACGACGTAGAAGCGTAGTTGTGATCCACCGATGGGCCGCTGTGATTCAAACGTCTTTTCAGCTTTTTTTCAGATTCTCCTCCTGAACTCTTGGCATTCAATCTTTTTTCTCAGTCAAATCGGTAACAACACGCCAACCCATCTTGCGGACAGCGGTGAGTTCGAATTTCCCTCTCTCAGATGTGAGTGAGGTTATTGTCACAGTTACTTCATATATAAAGGCAGTGTTCAAGATGAAATACAGCTGTGGAGTTTTTCGTAGCAAAATTTTCCTATGGCTAAGTGTACATTTGGTTAAAACCAACACATTTGCGTTTGTATTCTTTAGAATAGGTGCTTTTATGCTCTCAAACAACTTTATTTAGTGCAAGCGCACTTCAAAGATGTTTGACCAGGCACATCATCATCATCTTCTTCTTCAACGCTTGACCCGCATTGTAGCAGGGTCCGCTTTTCTCGAATGTTGCCGCCATTTTACCTTGTCGTTCGCGTTGTCCGGATGGAGGCCTGAAATTTTATATTGTTGTGCAAGACATCCAGCCATCTCTGCTTGGGTCGTCCTATTGCTCGCTGGCCTGTCGCTTGGAGCTGCATAGCCGCTTTCGCTATCGAGCGTTCTCCAGCTCGCAGAACGTGCCCAACCATCTTAGGCGATGTTCGCGAAGTTTGTCCGAAATGGGCACAACACCGAATATTTCAAACACATCTTCATTCCAAACTCGGTCCAAACGTGTTAGTCCACCAGTCCACCTCAGCATCTTTAATTCCATAGCGTCGAGCCGCCTTTCTGCTTCCTTTGTCATTGGACAACACTCACCATGTGCCATACAGTGCGACGGGCCTCACAACCGAACGACAAATCTTTGAATTGAGCCTGTCGCATAACTTCTTATCCCAGAGTACTCCACTCGCAGTTCGCCATTTTAACAAAGCAGTATTGATGCGTGCGTGTACTTCGGCCGTCACCGTCCCAGAGTCGGTAAGCGTCGACCCAACTAATCGAAACGTATGTGCTTTTGGCAAGACAGTGTTGTCGAGTTGGATAGAATCATCACAACTTCGTCATGTATTCCATTTTCTTCTTATTAAGTCGTAAGCCCAATTCTGATAGTCAGCATACAATAGTGTCCAAGGGGCCGAATGCTGCAAAATGCCAGGCTTGTACTTGCAGTTGGAGATTTTCTTTCTCGTCTGAGGCGAGCATCATCATCATCGCATCAGCATCTTCAACATACAACAGTGTCCAAGGGGCCGAATGCTGCAAATTTCGTGTGATGAGATCCATGACGATGATAAAGAGCTAAGGGAAAGGGCGAAGCCTTGATGAACTCTAACAGTGATTTGAAAAGGCCTTGATATTCCTGCCACAAATCGTATGCAACTCGGCGTGCCCATGTACAAAAGCTTCACCCAATCAATCAATTCTTCGGGCACATCCCGGCTACACAGAGCATACCATATTACGTTGTGAGCGACTCTGCCGAAAGCTTTCTCAAGATCAAGGAAGGCAATACGAACAGTTTTTTTTGACGACGCTTTTCCACTAGAGGTCGGGTGGAATGAATAGCGTCGATGGTACCGCAGTTCTTGACGAAATCACATTGACTTGCGCTCAGCTCAACGACATCACGTATCCTCCTATCCAAAATCCTCTCAAAGGTCTCCATTGTATGGCTAAGGCGCCGAATGGGCCGATAGTTGCTACAGTCAGCAGAACCCCTTTCTTATAGAAAATCGAGTGTTGCGCTTGACTTCCAGTCTGAGGGAACCTTGCGCTCCACCACGATACGGTTGAACAACACTGCAAGCCAGGTACTCGGGTTCCAATTTCGACTTTTCCATAGCTCCGCGGCAATATCATCCGGTCCAGTAGATTTGCCATTCCTCATGGCTTTCGAAGCCTCTACTGCTTGCTGTGATCGGCGACACTGTCCTGTAAACGGGAAGAGCATGAGGTAACGGGGGATGGGGGAACTCCTCAGTCGACACATCTCCGCCACCTTTTCTTCGCCTGCTCAGCATTCGATAGGAGCTGGCCTTGTTCATCGTTTATCTCAACAAACTTCTTTGTATCCTCTGTTTTTCGATTTCGCAACCTGACGAGCTGATAGAGATCTCCCCCGCTCTCTCTTGTGTCAAGCTTGCGATACAGAGCTTCAAATCGTTGGCCTCTCGTTCTCGCTACTGCCTTCTTAGCCGCACTTTTCGCACCATGATACTCTTTCCAGTTGGTCGGGGTTTTTCTTTAAAGGCAGTGTTCACGATGAGAATCGCTTTTCTGCTTTCTTGCCTATTTCGAAGGCGGTCCCATGCTGATTCCAACGATGTTTTTGGAATCGTACAAGACCTTCTAGGAACGAAGTTATGGTCCCTCAAAAATTGAGCTAGGCACGCATGGTGGAAGAGTTCTCCGAGGCTTGTAACTTCCGTCTTTTGCAGCCTATGTATGCGAGCTGACCTGAGTAAAGAGAAAAGTTGGGAATAAGGGAAGAACGGGGCTATTAATTGGAAACCATCGCTCATATCACAATCTCAAGCATTCATTTGTTCACGTCGGTGGGCGTGGAAAGTGCATCTGGGTGTGACGAGCTGACGGGTGTCCAACTTTGGAGCCGTAGGGACCGTTCCGAGCTCATTTTTCTTAGTTTTTTTCAACGTTAGGGTTGCGCTAGGCCCCGCAACTGCCGATCTCCACCAAAAAAACAGACATGGTTTTTATCGTGAACACTGCCTTTAAGGGAAGTGTGGTAGAGAGCATTCTCCCTTCGCACACGGGCCTTTACATCCTCAGTCCATAACCATGCTTTCTTTTCGATGCATATCCGTCCGGAATTTGTCGTTCCAAGGACGCTGCGAGCAGCTTGAACTGTACTCCTTTTTGCTACTTCCCACCTCTCTTCAACGCTTGTGATCTGTGGTAGATGGGTCCGATTAATTTTTTCGGGTGCCTTATCCATAATATTCCACCACTTGATCCTTGCAGCACCTGTGAGGTCTGCTCGATGTTGTTTCGGAGGGCTAATGCGGAACGCGCAGATGAGTGGGCGATGTTGAGTGGTCACTGCCTTATAAAGAATCACCTTCTCAGACGTTCGCTGTTGTCTACAGGACGTCGATCCGCCCAGAACGAGTCACCGCTGGCGGACAGGCAGCTCTACGCGGGGTCGTCCCGGTGTGCTGTTGAGCAGGGGGCGACGGGCTGTTAAACAGCCCATCGACCGGTAATCCCGCCGAGTGCCTTAAATCGACGCAGACCGAGTTGTTGTCCACAGGACGTCGATTCGTGATGTTTACGGCTGCGCAGGTCGATGGGCTGTTCTACAGAACATTTTCGGGAAGGGCGGTGGCAGCGTCCATCAATCGATGTATCACGAAGATCGTGCCGTCCAAGTTCTCATTTTCGGTATGATGCTGTAGACTTCTATGGTAATTCCTCTCATTTCTTAATCATAAGAGATCTGTGATTCGTTTTTTAATAACGTCTTCCCGTGGAAGGGGTGTTGGTGGCATGCCGAGAGATGCACCTCGCGAAGTTCCCCGTGACGGACCCGAAGGTTTCCGCGGTTTACGGAGCTTTCAGCAACTGCCTTCGTAGGCAGATTTTGACTTTTTCCATCCCTTTATGTGTGTCATTTGCGTCATTTTTAGTTATTGTCAGGAATCTCTGATCATTCGGGGGTGTTTATTTACCCTGATTCCCATCAATGTTGTCAATACTCGAGGAAAGGTAAATGTAGCGAGATGAAAAATTGTAGATTTAAAAAATAAGCGTAGTTAGCCGATATCACCTTTTCTGGTTGACAAGGGAAGCCATTTTAGCGTATTCCGGGATTAGCGAAATGGAGTACCTTGCGAGCTCAAAAATCTGCGTGCCGAATACGTGTTGAATATGTATCCAACCCGAGTGACCACTCCCATTGAAAGAGTGTATTGCAGGGACACGTGCTCCAAAAACCGTAGGAGCATGTGTTGCGAAATTTAATCGCAGGAGCACGTGCTGCAAGCTAGTCCAGCGTTATCGTAGCTGCACATCGGCACGCGACGCGACCGGCACACCGACATGCGACTCGGCCAGCTCGCCGAGCACCATCTGGGGCCGCGATTGGTTGGACGAGGTCTCCAGCGGCTGGGCAAGCAAAGCACCGCAAACTAGTGTAATTGAACCAGCGAGGCTGCCGGCATCTGTGTCCCGCCTCAAGAGTTTTTCGCATTTTTCCTTTTTTGGGAAATCCTTTTTTCATCGAGTTGAATGTGTATCATGCACGCATTGAAAATTTAATTTGTCGGGGAACGTGCTGTAATCTGAAACACTATAAGAGCACGTGCTCCCTAGCAGCACGTTCTCTGATTGTGCTCCTAGCCGCCTTGTCTTCGGGTTGAATGCATATTCGGCGCGCATTGAATACGGCGATAATCTGGGAGGATGTTCTTGCTACTAGTAGCGGAAAATGTGAGTGACTCCGGTAGAATCGTAGCCTGCCTAGACTCACTCTGAAAGAAGTTATGAGCGTTTTTATAGCTTCGCGGCAAAGTAAGGGTACCCACCATGGAACTTTTGAAGTGTTTTTTTTTAATTTTTCTCCTTATACTGCGATAAACATGTACTGCTGAACACGAATCTGGGGTTCGCTTGTCGGAATTTATAGGTTTACTGTAGGTTACGGTAGGTAACATGTTATTCAGGAGGCAGAACTTAATAGTTTGAAAACCGACAAATGGACATCGAATTCGTATTCAGCACCCCAAAAAACCCCCACATAGAAACTTTGAGACAAATCTGTGACATTGATCGAACTACCGTATACTATAGCTGTACAATTTCGAAAAAAATTTCGAACGAATGCAATTTGAAAAAAAAATCGTTCGACGAAATTTCGAACGAACGGAATTTGAAAAATTACGTTCGACGAATTTTCGAACGAACGAAAAAAATATCGAATTTTTTTTCAAAAATTTCGTTCTTGTACAATTATACCGTATACCCAACGTAATCTATCGTAAGCTGTCAAAAAACCATAAACTGACATCAGATTCGTGTTGAGCACTTTCAATAAACCCCAAAAGAACGATTTGAGCCACATCTTTTGTCACATTCCAGACATCGTCGAAAGTCGATTTTGCCGTCAAATTTTTCTGCCGGTGGGAAGCTTTGAACAAATTTTGTAGAACTTAGGAAAAACCACAGGTAAACCTCGGATTCGTGATCAGCACCACAAATCACCCCCAGGTTGAATTTCAAGTCAAATCTGGAAAAAAAATTTTCAACGCTTTCCGTACCCCGTAATTGATATAATTGAACGCTGAACCGAAAATCCATATAAGTCAAGAACGCCATCAGTCTGCACATAGCTCGGAGAATGCGCTTTCACCCAAACTTTGCCTTGGGGGGCTGTTTCGGGCCCTGAACACGATTATGAGGTCTGTTTCCGGATTTTCATAAAATTAATGCGCTTTTTCGAGGGTACAATAGGTACAAAAATAGGAGAAAAAAACTGCTATAACGTTTTCCAGGGTGAATCTAGGCAGCTGCAAAGGGCATATTTGGACTCTACGTCCGAAACTGGCTCTAGAAAAGTACATTTCATTTGGAATGGTTTGTATAACATATAGTAGTTCATTTGGAAGCAGTAGAGTGTTGTCCGCACAAGGACATAATTATTAAAATAATGTAACGTCGGTATAGATCCTAATGAGACATTGCGTTTACTCTCGAAGGTTGGCGCAAACACGGTGTCATATGCTATTACGTAGGTGCACCGTATTTGCGCCAACCTCCAAAGAGGAACGAAAAGTCTCATTAGGATCCACGCCAATGTTAGTTTTTCTCTAGAAAATTTGATTGAGAGGGTCCAATTTTTCTGCTCCGCTTAGATCAGAACTGAAATAAGGAAAATTGGGCCTCATCATGAAGTTTTGAAAGAAGGCATACCGCCGTTTAAAGGCAGCATACACGCTCACAAACGTGGTCGAGATAACAGCATAAATAGGACCGCACGACCCCTACCATGTCGTCAAATACGTTTGAAGCGCCAAAAACCATCCAGGATGGCAATATCCTCTGGTTCCGAGCCGGTTTTACTCTGTTCTCTCGCGCGCTTGTGCGGAGCGAAGGTAGAGACAGCGAGAAAATGTGGGAAGAAGGAGACGCGGCGTACGCACGCAGACGCACGCGACGAACGGAAATAAATCACACTCGGAAACAGGATATACTTGGCAATTTTTGAGCATTCTTGCCTTCCACGCCAGGGTTTTCCCACCCATTCGAGTACGAGAAGGAGAAAAGAAACTTGAGAAAACATGTGATAAGTTAGAGTGATAGCATTACTAAATGGGAATGCACGAGAGAAACAACATTTCAAAAAGTCAGCCGAAGTAGAGCGGCATTCTCAAAAATGGACGAGAGTCAATCGGTATGCAGACATGTTACATTCAAGCAAATCAAGCTATTTCTCTCGTGCGCTCCCATGTGATAGTGCTATCACTCTATCTTATCACATGTTTTCTCAAGTTTCATTTCTAATTCTCGTACTCGAACGGGTGGGAAATACAGACGTGGAAGGCAAGATGTCTAAAACATTGTCACATATTGTCATCCTGGATGGTTTTTGACGCTTCAAACGTCGTATTTTTGACGCTTCAAACGTCGTAGACTACATGGCAGGAGCCGTGCGGTCCTATTTATGCTGTTATCTCCACCTGTTTGTGAGTGTGTATGCTGCCCTTAAAGGCAGTGGTCGCGATCAAATATGGCTGTCTTCTTTTTCTCTCTAAACCCTCTTTTGGGTTTAGGGTAGTAGGACCTATAAGAAAACATTGCGAAAAAAAACGCTGTTTTGGGCCAAATTCCAACCCTGAACTTTCTTGTCTTTTGTTGGTGGACGAGCCCACTCCACATCATCGGCATCGATGATCTCTAGTATCAAGAACTTCAGCTGGCATTAAAATTGAATTTTAATATATTTGTGTACTCGTCTAGTCAAAAACATTGCCCGAAGTGCTTTCTTTCATTGCTAAACTGTTTTATTAGGTAAATTTGCATTTAATTCGTCCTCTAAATGTCTGTGATTTTTGACTGCTCTGCATGAGACGGCGATCTTTTTGAGCGCCGCTGTGCACGTGTGCACGAACTGACATATTTGTGCCTTAGAAACTCTAATCCTAGCCCGTTTTTCAAGGCGCTACCTTCATAGTTTTCCAGCTGTTTCAATTCTAAGCTGACTTTTGTAGTTTTTTCGATAACGTTTTTCATCGTGACCTCTGCCTTTAAGGGTGACGTCATAAAGCGGTTGATGCTTCACTGGGATGGTAATATCAGGTCTACAGGATGTTGATAGGATGTGAACGCGGAATCGGGGATGGAGACCCTCATCCGATGGGATGTCTACAGCAAAAGCGTTCCCGCGGATAGGTTGTCTACGGCACCTAGGAGGGGGGCGACGGGCAGTTCTCGAGGGGCGATCCATGCCCCTTTTGAATGTCTACAGGGAGCATTGCGTGAGGTGACATCTCATTCGTGTTCTGTGGACAACAGCGAACGTCTGAGTTGGTATCAGTAACTAACGTACTGTCTTTGCTCCTCACAAGGAAGTAATCGATTTGCGAAGAAACGGTTTCGCTATGATACGTTGCTTGAGAGCACCGCTTTCTTTACCATGCATTCAGCAGTATGAGGTCGTGACTACCAGCGTATTCAAGAATGCGCTCACCATCATCATTCCTTCGTCCGTAACCAAATCCACCCTGAATGGGATGTCCGTTGCTTAACTGTCCCACGTGTTCGTTCAAGTCGCCAGCTACTAAAAGACAATCTTCCATCGGAACGGCAGCGGTTTCACTAACAACGAGTCAATGTCTCTGGACTTCGCACCAGCCCATCTTATTTCTTGCACGGCACACACATCAATTCGTCTCTCCTTGAGTGCAGCTGCGGCTTCTGCCGCTCGTCCAGACATCGTTCCCACATTCAGAGTGGCAAATCGGATGGAAGGTGAGGCCTTTTTCAACGTTCGATCGCCGAGCGACGCGATGGGATGATAAACATGAGCATCGATCGAGATCGCGTCGCGCATCGAACTGTATTCAAACCATGTCTTCGCGGCGATCAGCGATCGCACTCTAAAAGAGACCTAAGTTTCTCATGAAAAAACATCATATACCATGCCATAATAAGGCATCAGATATTCCAAAAAAAAGTATTAGAATTCTGTCTCAAAAAAGGCCTCAGCTCAACTGGGTTAAATGCCATTTGTGCCTACCAGATCATACCCGTCATCGGGTGATTGCTGTTGTGCCCACACAGTTCATGTGTGAATAGCTGAGTGATGCAGAACGGGGTGTCGGTGGTGTAATGGTAACACTCTTGCCCGGAAAGCGTGCAATACAGGTTTGAGTCCTGCCTGACATCTGAGTTTTGCGTTCAACTCAGCTACCTTGTGCTAAGAGGCCTAAGTGTTTCTTGCGAGAATCGCCGCTCCCACCACGGTCTAACTTCTTTAACCTACGCCTTCCAGAATTCGTAGGTAACCCTAGCAAATTTGGCACGTCGGTCGGTCTCCGACGCGCGTCGCTTCTGGGGGACGCCCAAGATATCCTTTGGTTCATGAAGGTTACGTCCATGATGTTGTGATCACGGGAGTGTTCCGGATTTCGTTGTCATGGCTTGTCACTGGAGTCTGGCGTTGGAATCGTAAGCGTCCGTGTTCAGCTCACCCTGATCTTACACAGGGAGTTCCCAGTGGCACCACGTGGAGGAACAGATTTCGACACCTGACCAGGCATATCATGAAACTGAGATCGAAAAAGAAACAGATTTTTCCAATTTTCTCGAGAACTTTTTACATGGTGAACACTGCCTTTGAATGCACAGTACACCAGATAATCAGATATGAACTTTGTGAATTTCATTTAATTATGTAGTAGATCCCTCCTGCAAAACACTAGCCAAGCGCGAGATCTCAATTCCTCCAAATAAGCTGGATATAAACGACCACCACGGGCCCGACCCCTGAGTCACCTGCACAAGCCATGCCCCTTTTTCTTGGTAGTTGACTTCAATAGTAGCTAGATGTGCGGATTTACCTCAACCGCGTCTTCGATTTTCGCTTCCTTGCCGGTCTGTCTCTTGATCGTGTTTGGCTCTCGCACAGCGACTGCGTATGAATAGAATTGCACACCTTAGAGAAATCGCGCACCAAACGTTAGCCCTCGAATGATGTGAAGGCACTCTCCAAGGAACTATAACTCCAACGATTTCAGGGATACCATTGTAATCAGCGTTTGATCCTCTGTAAGATAAGCATAAATTCTAATTTTTGGGTTGTTCCGTTCTTTCAAGGGCACAGAACACCAAACAAAATTATTTTGGACTAGATCATACAGGTATGATCTTAACCGTTAAAGGCTCCCTACAGACGGAGTTATGACTCCTTGAATAATGCCTTTACTTTAAGGGCGAACATTCGGTGTAAGAAATGTCTCAAGCTTGTATTTCTCTTCATTCGCAGCTGCTGCGCAAGAAAGATTAAGATTGCAGATGCAGGCCAGCCAAGAAGAGAAATAGAAGGCGAAGACGTTTGCTGTTCATCCGCCCACCTAGCAGCTATTCAGTTGAAAAATCGAGAAACAGGCTTGGACCGCGGTAGTGATTGAAGGGGTCGGGACCAGGTGTGTGCGTAAATGAAATTTCAAATTTCGTAAATCGTAAAACGTAATTACGACAAAACCACCGTAAATCGTAAACCGTAAATCGTAAATCGTAAACAGCAAATAATAACTATAACCATTAGAAATATTATTACTATGGTGAAACAAGAGAAACTATCTACTGTCCACCGTTTCACGTGCTAAGTACATATTAGGTTGCGTTCATTATTTGACAGCTAACCACGTTTAATGGATGTGATATACTTTGTCGTTGTCATCAGCGAGAAACATGAAATCTAGCACGAATCGCGGCGGGACGCGCATCGGAGCAGCGACATCGGTTGTCGTAGAAAGAGTTATCGCGCGTGAGTTATCGCGCGCAACGACGTGTCGCGGAGAGCTGATATACTGCAAATGTGCCAAAGTCTGTCGCTGCCGCTGTTCAGCGCACTGCGAACGCGACAGGTCTAAAAGGCGGGAGCTCCGGGACAGGAGGTCGCTGTCGCTGTTCAGAGCGACGCGACATTGTCTCGTAGAAGTATACTGTACCCTTAATGGCTGCGTCTTACCCAAATTTCCTTGCTTTCCCTTGTCACCCATTCCACGACTTCTTCCTAGATCTTGAGAAATCCGCATGTCCGATTCAGCTCTCCGCGTATCTGCTGGGCAACAGAAGGAACACAATTATACTCGTAATGCCTCTCCCAAAAAGTTAACGCCGTTGTAATCGTAAAACGAGCCAAAATGACTGTATTTGTGCGATTCTCAATAGCCGAGTTTGAGAACTTCTCCCATTTGCTAACGATACCGCAACACCGGTAGAGTCGGTGTGAATCGCACTGATATGTACTTCGAGCTCCGTACTGAAGGCTCAACCTCAGTGCACGTACGTTAAACAAGACGGCACGCGCTTGCGCCAACCTTCAATAGAGATGGCGAATCAAGATTCAGATCCGTGGCAGCCCTATATTATCTAGAGCACAGTATCGGTCGCCCAGCCCAAGTTATTTTTTTCTATATCCACTGAACCACTTGCAGAATCGTAGCTTCATGGTGACGATAGTGTAGATTGGTAAAGGCAACGTAAGCATAAAAAACGCTCTCTAAATTCTGCCGTTTTGTGTAGATTAGTCCCCATAGTTTAGAAATATAGTCAAAGCGCCCCATCAAACGCTCGCATTAGTGAGAGATAAATGTTTCATAAAAAAGGGCGAAGATGAGCGTTCAAACTTGCGCTCACGCCTTTTCTGAGGGTCCGTTTGCTGCGGACGAAGAGAAATCAACTAGAAGAAACGATTTTGAGCTCCGAACGTTTGGGGTAAAAAACGAACGCTCCTCTTGTTGATTTTTGTGGACTCCGAGAAGGCGTAATCTACTCAAAAAACAGGGTCAGGAGATGTCAAGCAAATTTTAGATCGATTAGACTGCCTAGCTCGATGTTTTGACGCTAATCTAGTTATACAATTCAGGAGACTTGATCTTCATGAAAAACGCGAGAACGAAGTTCCTTGTGAAGAGTGCTTTCAGATTGCATTGCGTCGTAGGCGGTATACTTATGTCGAGTCGAGTCATCGAGTCTTGGTATCGACTGAAACAGTCGACATCGAGTCATTCGACTACTCGATTATTCGAAATTTCGAAAAACCGAATTAGTCGAAAACTCGATTATTCGAAATTTTGAAAAATCGACTTAGTCGAAAACTCGATTATTCGAAATTTTGAAAAATCGACTTAGTCGAAAACTCGATTATTCGAAATTTTGAAAAATCGACTTAGTCGAAGACTCGATTATTCGAAATTTTGGAATTTCGGGTTAGTCGAAGACTCGATTATTCGATAGACCCTAATAGTCGAATGAACTCGATAGTCGACTGTTTCGAGTCAATAGAAATCACAGTCAGGTAAATTACTTCATGTAGTTAACCGAAACTAAGCCACCAGTTTTCGAAAACGTATTTGCGGACCATGATGGCGGAGACTCCTCCATGAGTTTAGAAAATCTCGAAATAGTCGTGACTTATTAATGTTAAACTCACACCCGCCTATTTCCACGGTTCTAGTCTCCAAGGGTGATTTAAATCTTCAATTACTCCACTTGGTCATCTCACTTGACCACGCCCATTTTTCGGCGCCGCAACGACTCTTCCGATTTCGGAAGGAGGAGAACAATCCTGGGTTCATGTACTAAATAGAAGGCGGTACGGAAAAATGGGCGTGGCCTAGTGCAATTTTATCTGATTTCATCCAAAAATTAACCGATTTTATCCGAAATTTTACCCGAATTTTATCCGAATTTATCCGATATTTTATCCAATTTTATCCGAATTTTCTACCCTTCAAATAATGGTTCGACTCAGATAATGCCGATTTTAAATTTCCCGGATATTGGTTCGATTCAGATAATGCGTTTTTTCGAATTTTCGGATATCGGATTATCCGATTCTCGGATATCCGGTCGGATATCCGAAAAGGAGTGATTCGGATACTAAGTATACCGTATACCCGCCGTAATCTACCGTAATCTGTCAGAAATCGTCAACTGGACCTTAGGTTCGTGTTAAACACTCCAAAGCACCCTTGAAAAAACAATATGAGCCACATCTATTGTAGAAATCCGCAAATCTCAGAAGTCGCGGTCTGCCCTTGAAGTTTTTACATGCTGCGAAGCTTTGAACGGAGCAAGTCGTAGACTTCGGAGTCGTAAACAAGTAAACCCAAGATTCGCCCCAAATAATCGACCTGGGAGGATTTCAGGTGAAATCTGGAGCACTTTTAAAAACGCTTCCAGACCCCTCTATAATGATATGAATAAAAGCTGAGCGCAAAATCCGTGAAAGTGGAAAACGCTGTCACTCTGTGCGAAAATCGAAAAATATGCTCTCACTTGAACTTCGAACAAGGGGTTGTTTTGGGCGCTGAGCACCTATTATGAGGTCCGATACCAGATTTTCCAAAGGCTGAAGCGCGTTTTGGAACGTACAAGAGGTGCGGAACTCTGGCGAAAAACGCCTATAACTTTTTACAGAGTGGCTTTAGGCAACTTCGAAGAGCGCACTTGGATTCTACGTCAAAAACGGTTTTGGGAAAGTACACCTCAACCGGAATGGCCAGAGCAACTAATAATAGTTCCCTTGTGAGAACATCTTTCGCTCCGGTACCGCGATTGTGCGGCGCTCGTCTTTCCCTTGTCCCTCGATCCGCCGCCGTCCCGCGAAAGTTACCCGATCGACCCACCCGTGGTCATTCCTGTGTACGTACCATGATGCTACCGTGATCGTTCCCCCCGGTCCAGCGCTCTCATGCTGTGCAGATTTGTAAAGCGGCGCGAAATAGGACACGGGCAACTACCTTATAGCTTTGGGTTAATCTGATAGGCAACACTCGTTCGGGTAAAACACCGAGACGGCATGGGTGATAGGACGCAGTACGATAAGGGGTGAGGCTGACAGAATCGCGGTACGCTCCTGGTTCGAAAAAGAAAAGAAAAGTGATTCGAGTAAAACAGTCGAAATAAGGTGTTTTAGAAATTCAATTGTCGAAATTTGCAAAAAATGAGTTAGCCGAAAACTTGATCATTCGATTATTCGAAAAATCGAGTCAATTCGACTACTCGATTATTCGAAATTTTGAAAAATCGAATTAGTCGAAAACTCGATTATTCGAAATTTTGAAAAATCGAATTAGTCGAAAACTCGATTATTCGAAATTTTGAAAAATCGAGTTAGTCGAAAACTCGATTATTCGAGATTTTGAAAAATCGAATTAGTCGAAAACTCGATTATTCGAAATTTTGAAAAATCGAGTTAGTCGAAAACTCGATTATTCGAAATTCTGAAAAATCGAGTTAGTCGAAAACTCGATTATTCGAAATTTTTGTCGAGTCGCCGAAGTATAGTAGGCGGCAGCTAGTGAGACGTGCGCGGCGCGCAACGCGGATCTCTCATTCCAACTCCGACCGCGTCATAATGATAGAATCACATCAAAGACTGATAACGGGATCGTGGTGCAGTCACACGACTGGGTTGGTCTCTTCTTCTGACTAAATACAATAGTATATGCAAAGTGGGAGAGCAAGTTAATTGAGGATATCTTGCGATTTACTTCAATTGCATGTAATTTTTTACGAAAAATTACGATTTACGGTCCAAAATGTCGTAAATCGTAAACCGTAATTACGAGATCAAAAAACACCGTCAATCGTAAAATCGTAAATCGTAGACCGTAATTACGCACACCCCTGGTCGGGACCGTGGCTCATCTGAGAATTGAGATCTCGCACTTGGTCTGTCTTATACAGAAGGTGTCTACTAAGCATTTGCAAGAAGATCAAGGATTCATATATGATAGCGTACTGTACTTCTTATGGCGCAAATATTTATTTATTCAGCATTGTTTTGCATTGTTTAAGATGATAAGGTGATGACTTCTTTGGATTTCGTCAACAGCCTGCATCTCTCGCTTCTGGAACAGTGGAGCATCAGCTGCTTGATGCTTTTTCGGCCAGGTAGAGTACGGACAATTTTTTTCACAACTTTGCTCACACTTGGAGTAATTTTAGTATTCAAATTCTTGCCCCTGCGTGCGACCCAAATTTTGATGTGGTCCGTAAACTCCATACGGAGCTATGGATACCTCCCCCATTTTTTTTCAAATAATACGAAAGGCTTTCGCTGCATGAATATACGCAATACAAGGGTTTTTGTTTGGTTTCAACAACTCATTTGAATGCATGCAAATTCGCGTTTTATTGCGTTTGCAATTGCTATGACTTTTATGACTTACTACTGCTGTTCCATCTGGGTTCATATGGCATGTGGTACGTCACGCTTAGCCGAGCCAAGTAAGCAAAGTTGGTATGCTGTGAAATCGGCGGCATCCTCAAGATTCTTACATAAACATCGCAATCCGGTTGCGTAAGACTTGAGACACATCAAAAAGCGAATGAAGGAATGAATAAACGAATTTCGATGGGTAAATGGTAAGTATTCTCGGGGGCCCGAACACCGAATCTGAACTTAAAGGCATCGTCCGCGCTGAAAACCACTTTCTATTTTTCATGCTCAATTTCATGAATCAGCGCGGTTGACCACTTCGATGAAGTTTTGCTCGTCAAAAACATATGGTTCAGAAGTTGGAGCGGTTGAAAATGACGATTCGCCACCAATTATCACCAACCGTATAGCACAAGGAACAGAAGCGGCATCACAGGCGCAGACGATTCAGTACTTGAAATTTCTAATTCGGGAAATTCTAACATCCAAACTTGCCCAATGGATGCTTTCTTTTATTAGAATAAGTTCCTGTGAACGGAAGGCAAAAGAAATTCACCCACCTAAAAAGTTTGAAGCAAAAAACACATCCGTTTGTGAAAAAAAAATTCTAACGTATTGCACCAGACACACCGAAATTGACGGAGGGGTGGGAAGCGATTAATTCGAGACGTTTTAAAACGAGTTTTTTTTGCGAAAATTGATGGTTTTGTGGAGCCTTTCCAATCTTATTCTTTATGTCAGGGAATCAACTGCGCTTAAAATTATGACGAAATCACTCACGAGTTGGATGTTAAAGTTGCATGCATTTCGAGATTGTCACACAACACCCTGAATTGTGCGACCATGACAGATCGAATCAGTCTTAGTAATCGCGCTCATATGATAAAATTTAACTATTCCAAAACTCAAGGGAACATCGAAATGCCAAAAATTGTGCCTATCTGTTTTTTTTATTTGCAACATCCAACCTTAGCCACTACGATAATAAAAACGATAACACTAGTAGCCATCATCCCCTCATTTTCCCACGTGCAGTTTTTAACACCAAATCGCCACTACGAAGATTCCTAACTGAATGACACTCACCATGGGATGCCGCGACGCTGCTTGACGGGAAAACATCACACAGGAAAACGAAAAGAAGGCTATAGATCGAATGAGTTCTCGCCCAATGACCGAGTCCGGCTTCCTAATTGAATGTCGTGGACTATACGACAATGTCTCCAAATATCGTCCATCACTGGATTAGGGATCGCCGCGACGCTGCTTGGCGAGAAAAATTGGGCGATTTATAGCCACTCTCTCTTCGTTCTCGCGCGCGCAATTTTTTTCGCCAAGCAGCGTCGCGGCAATCCCTCATCCAGTGATGAACGATAACTGTTCACGATAAACATCGTTCTCGACGAATCTATGAAAAACAGGTAAACCATTCACGACCAAGCCTAATTTCGGGTGACTGCACGTTCGGATCGCGTTCAATATTGCGTCACCGTAAAACGTGTCCACCGGTGGGACACGCATGCTTGAATAGCATCCCACGGGTAAATGCTTTCAATTTTTTGGCTCTGTATGGTAGCTAGCAACGATGGTTGAACAGTATCAGAGTTTGAGCTTCCGAGACGCTTTCGTTATCGAGAAACAATTTCTCAAAACCAAAGCGGGGTCAACCGAGCTGCAACGATTTCAGAAAAGTGAACGAGTTTCAAACGATAGGTTTCTGCTGAGCAACCTAAAAGATAGCAATAGGAGGAAAATGAAATTATAAGGTGCTTTCAAAGTTACTTTACGGCCGTTTTTTCTTCTACTTCAGCCCACCTGATTTTAGAAAAGTCTGAATAGATCTTTGCATTTGACCTACTGTGGGACCACGAAATTTTTATTCAAGTCTTGAGGAGCTCAATACATTGATCATATGCATGTTCGAAAGTAGTTTCTAGTGACGGAGAAATCGATTTTTGAACAGGGTGTCCCACCGGTGGGCCACGTGGTCGTAAAGGGGTTAATCTAGTTATCAGAATCGTCGAAAAAAAGGTCCTGAACGTCCTCAGGGCCAAAAAAGCGCTATATTCTAGTGTTCGGTACTCAGACATTGGCTCGCGCCTTAAAGGCAGCATACACGCTCGTAAGGGTAATTGAGATAACTACGGAAATAGAATGGTATGGCACCGAACACAACGCTCACTCATTTTTAAGCTTCAAAAAACGACCGACAATGACGCTACAGGAGTGAGAACTTGGCCCCACCCCTGTATCTGCCCGCCCCTGTATTTGCCGTCTTCTCCAAAGCAGGGGTGCTGTGCCATTTCCGCCGCCATAGATGTGTGTGGTTTACCTATTGTACCTATTCCACCACCAACAAACGTCGCCAACGGTGGGAATGGCCCAGCACCCTTGTTTTGGAGGAGGACGCAAATACAGGGGGCAAGCAGATACAGGGGCGGGGCCAACCTCTCACTCTTGCAGCGTCATTGTGGGTCGTTTTTGACGCTTCAAAATGCGTTGAAGTTGTGATCGGTGCCATACCATTCTAATTTCGTAGTTATCTCAATTACGTTTACGAGCGTGTATGCTGCCTTTAATTCCGAAAAAGACCAGTTTCGTCCAATGACTCGGAGGCAAGCTGTGTAAAATAAGCGACACCCTTGGCCCGCCCACAGAAAAAAGGCGGCTCGTTTCGGAAAAAAGGCGCCCTCGAGCCCGAAAAAAACTAGGGCCTTTCACGCGATCGAACTCGCGCCAAATTCAGAACCCAGTCTCGCCCCTACTTTTTTCGTACATTTCTCCAACATTCTTCGTACATTCTTCGGAAATCTTTCTTACAAATTCCCTATATTCTACAAACACGCTTCTACCATTTTTCCACTATTTTCGGGCGAGACCTCTTCAATACAACGGTATTTGCCAATATGAAGCGAGTTTAGTTCTCCGTCGGCCAATTTGAGAGGATCTCTCCACCTCTAAGGCTCTTTAGATTAGCCGCTAGAGAGAATAAGCCTGCTCCCTACCTCTATCTGCTTTGTTCCATCTCCTCAAATTTCGACTCAATTTCCGGTCCTTATTTCTACTCTACCACTGTTTTTTGCTCATAAAACGTATTGCTGATTAATAATTTATTTTTAACAAGTGGAATGAAAATATACCTACTAAACAACACCACTTTCATAACTGAAGAACTTCACGTCATTATTTTTGCCCATTCTCAACCCCCTAATCTGTACCCATTTCTCACATCCTGAATTCCATACGAGTCTCATCTCGTAACAAATAACATTTTTTTAAAACAACATTTGGATGTGAAGTGGTCCGCGCTACGTTTCCGAATCTCATCTTTCAAAAATAGAACTGTTCGGGAGTTTCCTTTACCAGGATCAGAACACTGAAAATTTTGAGGTGAATTTCGCATACAAAAGCGTTTGCAATCTGAAGTCACTACACGTACGCCGATTTCCATGTGAAATGGGACGTGGACCAGAGCTCAAAAATCGCTCAAGTCCCAAAGTAGTCTCAATGCTGGGCGGCGATATTCACGAAACCGTGGGCGCTGAAAGGAGCGTATTCGTCCCGCGCCAAGCGTATAGCAACCAATATTGTTTCACCCGAACGAAATTTTAATTGTGGCGACCCACCTACATCAATACCGTTACATTGTGTAATCAAAGAACAGCACTATGACACCTAAACGAAATTACAGGTGAGAAAGTTTTCAGAAAAAAGCACAAAAAAAATTCACTCCGGCTAGGGATCCTAATCCCACCTGACGTCCTTCTCCGGCTGTCTCTTTTGTATGTTGCATCGTATACATTTGTATCCTCCAACTGGAAAACCATAAAAATGTCCAAACGGCAGTTAGAGGTATCGTCAATCACTGGATGAGGGATCGCCGCGACGCTGTTTGGCCAGGGCTGGGCACGCGTCCCGGTTAACCTAAGAGGGGGTCATATTGGGCGTTGCAGAGAAGGCAAAGGGGGTTCCTAAACCGGACACTAAAAAAAACGAAGTGCATGTTCTGTCGAATCTCAGGAGAAAAATAATACACGATTCTTTTCTGGTTTTTCATATCTTCTTCTCCGCATTTAAGGTAAACACTTAGAGAATTCAAATTATTGATAGATATGCAGTTTGTTTTCACAATAATTCGTAGTTGCTGTCGAAGCTTCTCATTAACAACTCTATGAAATAAAGATTATATAGAATTTACTTGATTGTTTTAATGAAGGAATAAACACTTCTCTGTTATCTTGCCGCAAGTAAGGATTGATGTGGTGCCATGTTTCGTTGGTGCAACGTTCAGTGATTACGCGGGTGGTTACCGATTCGAGGCAAAGATACAAAGACAGCGCTCCGAAGCGCTATCGTTAACGTTCAGAAAAGGCTTAGCGAACTGCTGTAATCTGACAGACTAAAGATAGAGATAGCACAGTCAGTATAAGAATTAGCCAACGGATTATCGTCTATGAGAATGACTTATGAAGAGAGCCGGCTGTAAGAATTGAAGACTGCAGGTTCCAATGAAAGAAGCAAATTGTCGTATGATCCTACTTGAGAAGTTACCTGTACATTAAACCCCGAATTTCATCCAGCTTGAATGCCGCAATCCCTTAGAGACTGGGCTTGCCGTGCGATATGGTGTTTGTACACAGCTACACAGCACACACTGTAGTGGACGCGCACACATTATTAATTAAAAATGTGTTTTATTACAGAACGGGGAGGAGAATAGAATTGAAACTGGAGTACATGGAAGAAGGCAGTAATAGGATGCTTTCAATGTAACCACTTCAGAAATTTAATGTAAATAAACTAAGTTGGAGCAGGGTGATTTTTTCGGACTTGACAAGGTTCATTCAAATGAACTTTGTTGATTAAAAACAGCGTTATCCATGAGAACTAAGAGCATTAAGAGAAAGAGGAGAATCTGGCAAACATTTTAGTAACAAAAGGTTTGATATTCAATGTGATTCAAGGACCTTAAAACTCGTCCCTGTTTTGTCCCGGTTTTCGGGGTAAAACCGGGACGAGATTTAAGGTCCTTAAATCATATTAAAAACCGATCCTATTGAATCTAAATTGTTAGCTAGGTTCTTCTCTTTTCCACAATATTCTTTGCTCGCATCTTTAATGCTACTTTTGATCAACTAGGTTCGTTTGAATTAACCTTGTCACGACTAAATACTTACCCTTGCTCCAACTCTGTTTATTTACATTAAATTTCTGGAATGGGTACATCCAGAATAGACAATTCTTATAATCTTCCATTTCCTTCAGTTTCAATCCTTTTCTCTTTCCCGTTCTGTTATAAAAATTTTTATTATTATTGTGTGCGCGTCCACTTCCGTGTGCGCTGTGTAGCTGCGTACACACACCATATCGCACGTCAAGCCGAGCCTCTAAGGAATTGTGGCATTCTAGGTGCGTAAGAATCGTGTTTTCCACTCCCTACGCGTCTCATCAATCCTAACATGGCTCCACAACACAAAATAATTTTGATTTCAACATCAGAACGATCAAACACGGATTAAACCTTCATACATAGGTTCATGAAAACATTCGAAAGAAAACATTAATTACTGCAATAAAAGTAGCTTGTTGTTGTTCGCAATTGCTGAATGTATTGAAACAAAAATTGTTTTATCTTTTGTCATAACCTACCGTCTTACTAAAAATTTTCCTCATCAAAATGTTTGGAAGTTTAGAAATTACACTATCTTTCTTTGTTGACATTTTCGGAATTTTCTCTAATCAGTGCTTTGCTTATATTCTTGTTTATTAAAATCAGGAAGTCAAGATCATGGCTGTTGTGCTCGACTTCTCGGAAAATAGCCGATTTTGATGTCCCATACGGGGGTGCCTGAAAATTACCGAGCTAAGGGGGGTGCATATTCAAAATGGCCATGCCGGGACGTGTGCCCAGCCCTGCTCACACTGGAATTAATAGGAATTTCAATTTTTGTATGAATCAAGTCTTACTTGAGTATAACATGTTTGTGCACTGATAAAATCCTCCATTTCAAGAGGTCAGCCAAAGTAGAGCGGCATTCTCGAAAGTGGGCGAGAGTCATTAGGTATGCAGACATGTTATACTCAAGTAAACCAAGCTATTTCTCTCGTGCACTCCCATTTGGTAGTGCTATCACTCTCAATTATCACACGTTATCACAAGTATCGATTCTCATTCTGTTACTCAAAGGGGTGTGAAAATACGGGCGTGGAAGGCAAGATTGCTCAAACATTGTCAAATACTGTCATCCTGGACAGTTTTCAGCGCTTCAAACGTCGTTGACGACATAGTACGGGCCGTGCGGACCGATCTATGCTGTTATCTCGACTATGCTTACGAGCGTGTATGCTGCCTTTAAGGGAGGGTTTTTTGAGGTGCTGATGGGAAACTCTCCTATTTTTATTCTCGAAGGAGCGTGTAAGGTTTTCAATGTATAATCATGACATACGGTAATCCTTCTACATGGGTACGCGAATCTCGGATTCACATTCAGCACTTCAAAGGGCCCCCTGTGCTAAATTTGAGAAATTTCCGCCTTTTTTCTGGAGAACGAAAAGTTCGTGGGCCCCCAAAACGGTTTGAGCTACAGTGGGGCCTTTTTAGATCAAATAATACATTGGAAGCACTCGAAAAAGGTTTCGCACTCACTCACTGACATTTTTACAAAACGTAACATGGGTGCGAAGCGTTTCCAATTTTTACCACGGGTTTGGTAGCCACAATCCTAAGAAATCTTGACGCTGCTGCGATTTTTCTAGCTCGGTGCAATAGACCGACATTCCAAACGAAAATAAAAGAGATTCAGTCGTCCTCAGACGAGTGGAATACTAAGAAGGACCCACCATATCGAACCATTTTCTCAATAAAGCATGGTTCCTGTGCTCTATTCCGGCCCTTCACGGTTGGGGAGCTTTTTGAAATCCCTAGCCGGTGATGTGTAAGACGAAAAAAACAGTCAAGATACGATTATCAAAAAACCCAGAACAAAATGACAATGACAAAAATGACAATGTTCAAAATGACGCCCAACACTGACGTCGCGCGATGATTGAACACGGTCCGATACGTTGGAAAGCTAAAATCGGGCTGGGAGCCCCAGAAAACGTAGGCGATTTTCGCGAAAGCTGCTGCGCTCCAATTGAAAACTCGGGATTCGCCTATTCTATCGCGAGTTCCGTTCATTGTTCCAATGCCGTGAGAAAAAAGTGTTTCGCCTCCTCTCAAAACGCTGAAACGTCTGCCATGCTGGTCAGCACTTTAGTTTGAGTAATGCAAATATATTTTAAAGTAATTCGATTGGTTTCCACCAGAAAATTGAGCTCAAGGCGCAGGTGAGCTCTGTGGACACACCGCCTTTCAAGCGTTAAAAAGGTAGTGGATTTGTGAATTGGTTGGTGAAAACGTTTCGAAATTCTCTTTAGGTAATTTGAGGTAATCCTGTCAAATTAAGTTTCACAATAAAAAAGTGTTGATGATCATAGGTTAGAGCTTGGCATAGATGACAACGGCTGGGACGCTAGGAAGACAGCTAGAACACTCCACCTTTTCAGCCGTTTTTTGGCTACAAGAAGGCCTCTGGCCAACTCCTTTCGACGCTGTTCCACTTGTAAGAGCTATCATAGATTGTTTTTCAACAAAAACCCAGGAAAATGGCTTATCATAGACAAGGCATTTAAATAGTCTCAAATATGAACCATAAAATTAACCTACACAATTCATGGTACTGTAACAGTCAACCATGAAAAAAGGGAAACAGTAGGGTGACCAGAGAAGTAACTCACTCAGCAAAGTATATTTACGGTAGAGGCATTCAGCTAAGGAGCTGCGACGCTGCATGGCGGAAGGTGGCGCGGGAAATCGAAAGGATGGTGGCTATCGATCCGATGGTTCAGCGAGCAATAGCTAAAAGTGATTTCCTATGTAATTGACGCGAACTGCCACCACCTCGTAAGGGGTCCACAAAAATATACTCTTTAACAAAGTGATGCACAATCCTATTCAAATGCGATGTCAACTCATTCACGAACCCCAAGAACAGGTTGATCTTAGTTCTGTTTCAATTAATTACGGTTGAAGTCTTCGAGTGCGTCCATAGTGTACAGCTCACTAGTTGCAGAGCTTTACAGAATGCCTTTAGAGCTTGTGGAAATCTCCAGTTTGAAGGCTAAGGCACCTGACTGTTGCGACTGTTTCTTTCGAGCTCTCACGAGCCCATACTTCCTTCGGCCGTCTTACCATCACTTTTTCTACTTGATGTGCTGCCGTGAACTGTATAAATTGGATCGTGTGTTGAGAGGCGTTCTTCGTATAAGTGGAGGAAATTGATAATCGTCAACAAGAGAGTTTCTGACAAGCAAACGGAGTTGACATTAGGAGAAGAACCCTTCATCAATGTGATACGTACAATTCAATTTATCTAGAGTAGTTAAGTAAAAATGAAGCACAGTATTGGGAACGAAGTGAGGTTCTTGCTCTCTTTAACAATTCGGACCTCGAGAAGGCTCCATGAAAATTCTATAACCACCGAACACACTTGATGAGACGTGGCCTCTTATCAGGACTCCTTGGGTATACTTGAGCTGGCTTTTCCTCGATGTACAACGTTTCAAGATATTCTCCAACACAGATCCTCAGGCGGATCTATGCAGTCAGGTTTCCTGTTTAACTCCTTGCTTAGGCATAATATAGTAGAAATACAGGCACTGGCAAATGAAGGCGGCCATTAGAGTTTAACTGAAGATTGCAGACTAGAGTGGCGTCAGCTAAACTCACCAACTTCAGCGACTGCAGAGGAACGAAATTCGAATTGATAACTTTATTGAAGAGCAATACCACACAAGAGTTAGTGGGGAGCATTCAGATTCGTTTCTCAATACGCGAACGATTGTAGCCGGTTGTTAATCGCGTTTGCGATAGGATGGCTAATCAACACTTCCCAGTCTTTCTCTGGCATGGGGAGTTTGAAGTTCAGAGCTCTCTGGGTATGCTCCGGACTGGAGCTTTTCCTCGTAATCCAAAAAAAAAAAACTTGGTTTCCCCTTATCTCCTAACGGGCCTTAGAAGCAAAGCTTGTGAGAATGAGCATTGTCAGTTGTTTCGGATAACGGGTAAGATTGTGTGGTTATCATAACGGTTGCACCGAAAAATCAATTCAGAATCTAATAAAAATAACATATACATATATAGAGCAGGGTCGTTGTCCCTCTAGGAGCGCCCCTGAGTTCATGAAGCCTAATTGAATATTATTGGGGTTTTAACCAAACGGAGATGATCCTTGCAGAGCAGGTATATGCTCATTGGAGTAACGGTCCATACTCCAGTGACATGGGCTACAGTGTCGATTGTGAGGTGATCGCCTTGTGGCGCCACACAGTGATGAGAAGAAAATTGGGCGGATCAGAGAGAGAGAGGGACTATGCCAGCGCTAATGTGGAGTTACCGATGTGCCGCCTACCAATAGCAGTGCCCTGTGCAGCCCTTCCCTCCTGATCCGCCCACCCTTCCTCATTGCTTGTTGACTGACACAAGACTGACCACCCTCGATTGTGGTTTCGCTTCCTGTAGGTGTACAATACTTTGGCGTGAACATGGTGCTTAGTAGGATATGTTAGTGGGTTTTAGGCCAATGTATTGTTGGACACCAACAAAGGGGGAACCTTACAACCGGATAGGGTGGTTCGTGTTTTGACATCTTTATCTTTATGATAAATCTTTATGATATCCTCATCTTATATGATGGAAAGGAAGCATTCAGAGTCTATAAATTTGTCAGTTATAATCTGTAAACATCCTTCTTAGGCCTGTCATCCCAGTTTGCTCGAAAAAGCAGCCGGTATTGTGATGGAAAATCTTGGCAATTCTACAAAGTTTGAGGCATAGGTTCGCTGGGTAGAAACAGCGGTCCGAGAGGTAAAAGGTTGTTCAAGATGCCGGAGTGAGAAAAGGTGAAAGCTCATTTCCAACTCTGTGACTTCAGCATTGAGCATTTTTCTCAATATTCTTTTTTGCTTCGAATATTTTTTTGTAAATTTTTGGCGAGAAAATTCAACTTGGGGCAGCCTTCTAAGATTCAATAGCTTAGAGTGACCTGCTAATTATAGTTTTACAATTTCGAAAAAATGCCGAACGAACGAAAATTGAAATAATTTCGCTCGAAATATTTTCGAACAAACGATTCTTGAAAAACTTTCAGAATTTGGGAGGTCGAACGAACGAATTACGAAACAAATCGAAATTTCGATTTTTTTTCAAAATTCGTTGAAAATTTCAAATTTTTTTCGAAATTTGTTTGAAATTTGTCGAAAATTTCGAATTTTTCTCGCGACTTGTTTGAAAAAAATTCGAGTGAACGAATTTCGAGAAAATTTCGGAAAACCGGTTCTGGAAGGAACAAAAATTGAAAAAAATTCGTTCGAAAACTTTTCGAACGAACGAACTTTGGAAAAAATTCGTCCGACGAAATTTCGAACGAACCGAATTTGAGAAAAACTCGTTCGACGAATTCTTGAACGAACGAAAACGAACGAAAAAAATTCAAAAAATCTTTCGAAAATTTTTCAAAAACTTTTTTCGTGTACAGCTAACATCGGCATGGATCCTGAAGAGACTGAGGTCCCCATTGGAGGTTGGCGGCAAATTCAGTTGCACCCTTATTGATTGTTGATGTTATTGCATTTAATGTAGCAACGAGTGTGCATAACTCTTCAAACAGTGAACGCAATGACCTCCTGCTGCGGTCAAGCTTCCGGGCATCACGTAATATTCTATCGAAGACTGTTTTCAGGTTGAAAAATATTCTCTCGAGCCCAAGCCGATTTAAATCCATGAAATACCGGGATGTTTTAGTCAAGACCATGTTTTCAGCTCATAACTTGTTTTACAATTTGATATCATGGACCATTGTTGAAGGTTGTTTTTAGCCTTCCCAAAGAATATTGATTCGAATAGCGTTTCCAGGTTGGAAAGACATTTTTTCAATCCTCTAGACGATTTCAATTTGATATACCGGTTTTTTGAACATAACAACGCCTGTAGAGATGGTTTTTCGATGAAGGATGTCTGTGGAGTCTCCGTAAGATTCTGCTTCGAATGGCATTTTGGGTTCCTACGTTAACGTGCGGTGGTCGCTATAATTCAAGTAGGTAGCAGCGACGCTGCATGGCGGGAAAGTTCGCACGCGGGAAATCGTATAGAGAAGATGGCAATCGATATCGGTCGAGTGATTTCGCGACAAGTTGCTGGGTGCTGCTTTCTAATTTGAGGACAGACGATACATAAGCCAGCCAGGTCGTGGGAGCCATGACGGATAGAAGGTTTCATAAAACTATGCGTCTCTCTAATTCATCATCATCATAGAAGCGAGAGCAACCGATGGAACTTACTATGGAGCTCGGTTCCATCGACCTGGCTGGTTTATGGAGCTAGGCTAAAAAGTTATGAACAAAAAAACTGACATTCTATAGAATTGAAAATCGGCTAGAAGGGATCGGAAAGAACATATTACCAATCTGAAAACGCCATTCGACTCTGAAGAATTTTATGGGATTCCGAAAACTGCTTTTACCTGAAATACATCTCCAAGGGTAAAATAGTTATGAACGAAAAACAGGTATTGACATCTCTCGTTGATTTAGAACCAATGTCATGGCGACATTTATTGCTTTTACAAGGCTTTTCTCAGGAGTTTATCGTTTTTTCCCAGTGAGAAGGTTTTCCCTTTCATCTGCCTCTGAGGTGGAAGTTGGGAAAGTTCGTGGTTCCACCCAACGAAGCTATGAAAGGTTGAGGCCTGAATGAACTGGTAGTCCCCTCAAAGTTAGCTAGCTACATATATCCACTGTTTATGAAGAAACTCGGCAACCGTTTACATAACGTATTCTGCCTTTAATCAAAATCTACTCGAAAAGCGACATCCTTCAAAAAAATGCTCTAATTAAACACACACATTTCTTTGCAGAAGACCATCGCCTCAAGATGCCGAAGACCGTCCGAGAAATCCAGACACAGGCAGCTGGACTGCTAGCCAATTGCCTCGGTGCTCGTTCCTCCACATGCAAGGAGTGCAGCTCTGTGTGTCGCTCCTCTTCTGAAGCACTGCCCACCATTGGTCAACTGCAACCAAACGTGACATCCGTCAATGTTTCTTTCGGGAGAAATCTCTTTCCTGAACTCGGAACACATCTGCATGTCCGCCGCTGTAATATAGAGCGAAATGATTGTTTTCTACTTTATTCCAGTGAGTGTCATCTCACGAGTGTCGCTTGTCTTCCCACCCATTTGCCTTCCACCATTCACTCACTCGTTCACTACCCTCTTCTCTCGTGCTACAGCCATTGTTGTTTTTCAATAATTCCAACCAGCAATGATACGCACGTAAATAAATGCCTAGTCATTATTGGAGAGGAGACGTGGCCATTCTGAGGATCTGACGTACCAAATAGCGTTCCGCAGCTCCTCTCTTCCCTTCTTTTATCCCCTGGAAACAATTATTTCCTTGTTACGCGATATAAAAAGCGTTTACGCGTGATAATGTCCTCAATTTGTTTTTCAGAATAGTTTAAGACGCATTAAGGCGAAAAGATTTACCTATTAAACTGAATGTTTTACTACTGATTTGTTTAGGGGGCTGACATTGTGCTTTCTATGTGTAAACCCACAGCCGTTTGTGGAGCCAATATTGTAGTCCGTTTAATTGTATATAAGATTTTTAGTTTAAAAGAAGTGTTTTCGTGTGAAAAACGCCAGTTACTGGAATTCCACAACCTCCGCCTATAAGAAGCTTCCGCTGAAACATTCAAAAAACTGCCACGTTATATCTGCTGCCAGGGCGATGTATCAGTTCTTCGTTATAAAGAAGAAATATGAAACTTTCTTTGCCCACTTGCTCCACACGAAAACGAAGAAGACTTTTTGCAATGGAGAGAGCTAATCGCCAGTTAGGCTGCAGATTTGTAATTATTTTGGACTCAACACTCCTGAGACGCATCAAGGAGTATGCTTCCCCCTGCTGTTTTTTTTCATAAGTCATCACCTTTGCCCTATAATTATCATCACCACTTCCCGTTTTTGTAGGTGGTAGCCGTGGTGGTTTCCATCTTTAAAAAGCGGATTTCCCGCTTATGATCGAATCTTATCCAAAAGTTGGGGCCACAAACATAGACGTATAGTGCCTTTTGCACAGGTTCCCCTTTTTTCATCCGCACATGCTCAAACCACCCTCCCTTCTTAAGCAAGTTTTTGTATTAGCTTTTTTTTGAAAAAGTTTTCAATAAGAATAATTTAGTTCAATTACAGGACGCATTCTGTAACATATCTGTTTTTCTAGTAACTGCTCATGAAAAAAATCTGCAGAAAATTTCACGGCCTCAATTTTTCTTTTTTTCCCAGAATTTCCCTGCGACCCTCTCTACACCACACATTGGCCAACTATCCACTCTTGCTCGACTCCAAATGAGAGTTAGAGCGAACAGGGGAAAAAGTAAAGCAAAATCAATAAGACTCCTCACTCCGGGGATGGTTGGTTACGGCCAAAGATGCGATTTTACGCAAATCCAGGCGCACAGACTGGATACGTGGAGAGAACAGCGCATCGTTCCTAATTTCTGCACACATTTGAACTCTAACACTCAATTGCTCAAACTTTTCGATTTCCGCCATATTCGTTACCTCCTTTCTAATGAAATTTGAACTACTGTATGGATGTAGAGGACAAGTGAAATATATAGATATCTTTCACTCATCCTTTTTTTTCAGTCATTGAATATATGGAGTTAGACTCCGAAGCATGTCTTCAGTAATCCCTATATAAGAAGGAAAGTGATGTTCTCGATAAGAACTATGTGATTCTTCCGTAAGCACTCATATGCTCGCCTTTTCGCTTTAGAGTGTCACAATACGCATGGCACTCCTATTTCCGTCTATTCAATCCGTTTCTGAAGAAGAGCGCAATCCAAAACATTTAATACGTGGTGTGCTACAAAGGTGGATCAGGGCAGAAGAGGAGCAGAGCAGTAGCACTGACCAGCTCAGAGCCGCAGCCATGGAAACATTTCGGAAATCATATTAAACTGCCATAAATTAAATGTCAGCATGATCCAAAACCTATCCGTAGTATAAGAAGGACCTTGAGTGTGGTATTGCGTGAGGGGTGGACAAAACAAGATGAGCCGGTTGAGAGGATTTTAGCGAAGAGCATACAGTTTCGCAACCCTTTTCGGTTACAGCACTTCATAATTTCCTCCCATTGGAGACAAGGATCAAACTCCACAGGATTCAATACACGAATAACGAGACTTGAAAATTCCTGGAAGCGATCTTTCAACTAGAATAATAAGTATATGGAAATCAAAGACAGTAGGGAAGGATCAGACCAGCGTCCTGAAGCATAAGACAGCAGGAAGGGGCCGGCGAGCACTGAAGAATCAGGCTAGACCGGATTAATTTCAAGCATAAAAAAGGACTATGTCCATATAAAGAGGCCTAAAATATTGTGCATGCCGCATTGGCGCGAGTCCCGCCACGCAACATGATTATGTCTTCCTCCAGTTCTATTGGAGCGCAATATTGACCACATTGTTAAATGAACTTGTCCTGGGGGCAAACACTCCCAACCATTGTCCTTACCACAATTAGACTCTCAAATACGATCAGGTACATTACTTCTCTCGCCGTTCGGTTGTTTCGTTGAGGAAAGAAGGGAAGCTGACAGATTTTCAGGATACAGCTTTTTGGAGATTCTAGGATAGCAATTGAAGGAGTTTCCGTTTATTTATGCTTCAATCACCGCACAATATCAGGACCTCTCTCTCTCAGATTTGTTCGAAAAAGTCTGTACAGACCTGTTGGCAAACTTCTAGCAATGCCCCAAATCAAGTCACTTCTATGGGAAAGGACGCCATGAAAAAGGAGCTCTTCAGCTTTCGCCGAATCCTCAACGACTCTCTTTGTGTGTGTTTGTTTTCCACTCTATTTGCTTTCTACACGTTTAACGGTTTCTAAACCATCAGCCTTTTTTCTTGAAGCTGAGCGTCAAGTGAGATCTCACCAGACGTAATAGACATATGTTCGAAGTTCGGTGAACAGGTAGTGGTCTGCGTAGAGACTCGTCTAACGACCTCTTAGCGGGAGACAAATGAAATGCATATCCAAAAGGTCGCCACTGGGAGATCTTCTACAGCGCGCTACTCATGAGTATTGCGACCAAGTAGTTGGGTTTTCCAAGCTTCATGTGAACAACTGCATTGAAATATCCTCTAAAGCCAATGTTAACAGTAGATTTCTCTTCGGAGTTTCCCCAAAGCATGATGAAAGGTTTGGTGTCTATATATCAGGCATGTTTGAGAATAATGCAGAAAGCCGGGTTTTTGGTTGAAGTGGGGCCACCCTTGCTCTACCTTATGGGTTGGATTGCAGGGCGCGATGCGTGAACCTTGAAGATTGAGCGCGGTAGGAAGTCGTTCGCTTTGCTTTCAATGAAACGTTCTACGGGGATTCAAGCTTACTCTCATTATGCATCAGGCGTATTATCTAAGTCAATGCGGGTGAGGAATGAATACTTCGAGTAAAGATTTGCGGAGCAACTGAAGGTGGGGAGCGGCGCTGGGTCTTCGTTGCTGCTGTACGATAAGGGCGCTCCTCCGGAAAGGGATTATGCTGGTTCAATCACGCCCGAGTTCAAGCCTCCTTTGCGATCAACTCAGCATCTTGTGTAAAAGAGTATGATCTGTATCATATCATAATTGAGTGCAGCTTTACGAGAATAGTGGGCGTTGTTGTAGAATATGAGCGCAAAGAAAGGGGAAACCCATTTCTTCGAACCTATATTGCGAATCTAATTGTCCTCAGGCTATTGCTTTTTAGTGCAAACTGCCTTTGGTCGTTTCTAATATCTCAGCACGCTGCAATACGCTACTTCAACTCTCAGAACACTTTCTCTCATTAAATGTATACAACAAACTTGATTTACCACATCATTTCATGCTTCTGATGATTTCTCGCCGCTATTCCGCTATCCCGATTTACCGCTTAAACTGTACTAGTCGACCTTCCAGAGAGGGAGAACCGAAAAGACAGTGTCAGCGACAAATGTTTTGCTAGAGTCCCCACATAGTATTAAGTTGAGCACTGCATGCGCGCAATTGAAATCATTGTGAAACTCGATGGGGAAGCGATAGGAAACCAGCACACCATGGAAAACGGTTCGCCAATATATGGACTGCTCCAAGAAGTTCTTAACTGTTAGGATTATAACGACCACATCAAGTTATCTGTGCCTTATCTCATGTAGTTGTTTACTTTCAAATTCTGGGGCCGTATGCCAACCGTCCTCCCGAAAATTGCAAGGGTAGCCCACTGCAGGGGAGTGAATCGATGACTATGAAATGAACTACCAGGTTGTTCAATAAGTTTTGTCGTTCGATAAGAAAGGGCGTTGCTACTGGCCCATTTTTTTTTGTTGGTACACTCTTCATATTAACGTATGTGAAGTTTCATTTCAATCTGTTGATTCATTCTTTATTTACAAGCCATTTAGTGTCGCCGTGTCACAGCAATGGAAACAATTGAATATTGAGTAGTGATAAAATTCTTATTTCTGGAAGGTTTAGCTCCAAAAGAAATTCACGAACGAAAGTTAAGAGTGTATAAAATGATTGTTTCACCAACGAATAGAACAGTAGAGAAAGAAGAGGTTGCTGAGTTTAAACGTGGTCGTGTACAAGCCTTGAAGACTTGATCCACGTGAAGGACGATCCAAAAAGCGCATCAACACCAGAAATCTTAGCCAAAAATACAGGATATGGTTTTGGGAAGATCGTTGATTGACTGAGAGAGATTTATTAGAGGCTCTACACATCTCTCATCATGCAGTGTGAGCCATATTTTAAGTGAAATTTTGGGTTGTAGAAAGCTGTGTGCACAATGGGTGCTGCATTCGCTAACAATGGAACGAAAACACATTCGAATGCGACTTTCTCAGCAACATTTGAAGCGTTTTAAAAAGGATAAAGTGGATTTTGTGCGTCGATTGATCACTATGGATGAGACTTGGGTCTATCACCATGATCCTTGATTAAAAGAAGAGGCTAAAGAGTGGTGCGAACCTGGTTGTTCGAGTTCGCGTCCGGAAATCGGCCAAGAAGGTTATGGCATCAGTTTTTTTTTGTATGCGAAAGGAATTTTGTTTGTGGATTACTTGGAAACTGGTAAAACAATTAATTCTGAATATTAATGCAATCTTTCGAACCAGCTGAAGGGAAAAATTCGTGAAAAAAAGATCCTGTTTGCAGAAGAAAAATCATTTTTCACCAGGACAATGCATCGTGTCACAAGAGCATTTTGACAATGGCTAAAATCTATAAGTTAAAGTTCGAATTGTTGGAGCATCCACCGTATTCACCAGATTCGGTCCCGAGCGACTTCCATTTGTTTCTAGAACTCGAAAAATTTAAGCGTGGCAAGCGTTTTTCATCAAGTGAAGAGGTCATAACGGCTATTGCAGCGTATTTTGCAGACCTTCAGGATTCTCCCTTCAAGGATGGGATCCACAAATTGGAGGATCGTTGGAGCAAATCTATAAACGTTCAAGGAGATTATCATGAAAAATAAAGTGTATTTTGAATCATCAAGTTGTGTTTTTCTTATCGAACGACAAAACTTATTCAACAAACTGGTACGCCACCTTGTTTCAAAACATTTTACCTCGGCTTATTTGTTAGGAAAAGATTATAAGTGACGTGGCTTTCTCCCAACCTTCTCCTCACTCTGTAGTAAGGGGACGGTCGTGGTGGATAACTCTGGACCATAAAAAGTAGTCTTCAGTGGTAATATGAAGCTCGCTTCCGTCGCATCAAAACGTGAGATGGTCCTACAACAACGCCAAATAAGAAACTAGCCGATTTTTCCTAGATTTTTGTAAAACTTCATATCTTCGCAGGCACTAGCCTTTCCATTATTTCACACTAAATAGGTGATTATTTAATGCGTAATGATTGTTTTCTCTCAGCGGGAGAGGTATGCATACGGTCCCTAATGCTAGAAGTACCTTAAATAAGAAACTGTTAATCTCGGAACTGTGAACTCGTGGGAACTCGAGGGTGACATAGTTGAAAACTTGCAGAGCTATTGTGTAAACCAAAGCCACTTTTAACATAGTCGAAGCGGTTAATAAGATCAAACGAAGCGTTCCTTCTGATTAAGAACTACCAGGAATGCCAGAGGAGTGTCTTCGTCGAAAAAATATTTGATGTTTGAACTCATTAGGTATTAGTTCATTTGCCCAGTTCTCAATTCAGAAATGTACCTGGATTTTGCTGACTCCCGGTGGCAGAGACTTGTGAGAACTCAAAAAAGATATAATTCAAAAAGCCGTTTTTGAACGAAGGGAGAAAAATAGAGAATTGAAATAAAATTCGAAAAGTGTGGCGGGAAGGAAAACTTTTTCCTTTCAACCTAATATATACTTTTTGTAGGCAAAGCTTTTCAACTCCCTTTACCGCTAAGTGGACCAATAACAACTTAGAGGCAGCGTACGCGCTCGTAAACGTGTTTGAGATAACTACAGGAAATAGAATGGTATGGCTTAGAGCACATAGCCTGGCGCATTTCGAAGCGCCACGAAAACGACCCACACAATGCCGCTACACGAGTCGGGAATGTTGGTCCCGCCCTTGCTATCTGCCTCGCTTCTGTATTCGGTGTTCTTCTCCAAAAGCAGTGGTGTTGGGCCATTCCTACCGTTGCCGATGTATGTGGGGTGGTACAATAAATACATTAAAGGCAGTGTTCACGATAAGAATCCGTGTTTCTGCTCTTTTCGGTCTATTTTGAAAGACGGTCCCATGCTGATTCCAATGATGTTTTTGGAATAGTACAAGACCTTCTAGGACCGGGCAGTTATGGTCCCTCAAAAAGTTGAGCTTAAGGCGCTGTTCATAGCTACTCAACGCGCCAGCGCGGTAACATCGCGCGTGCCGAGCTGGCGTGGCGTTTGTGTATGAATACTTTCTTCTACGCGCGTGACGCACTTGCGGAGACTATGAATGCTCCAGCGGCTACGCCATGGCGGAGACGGTGAAGCTGGGAATGAATGAGACGATCGATAACAAAATCAGTGAATGAAAAACGCCAAGGCGTTCCGGGTGGAAGTATGAATACTGCAGCGGCGACGCCATGGCGGAGCGGGCGGAGCGTGACGGCGCGTGCCGCGCGAGGCGATGCGGGTCAAGGCCATTCACCATACACAAACGCCACGCCAGCGCAGGCACGCGCGTTGCCTGCGCTGGCGTTGAATAGTATGAATAGCGCCTTGGGAAGTAAGTGGTGTGACGAGTTGGGTCCGAGGCTGGTAACTCCCGCCTTTTTTGCAGCCGATGTATGCGAGAGCTTCGACCTGTCCAAGAGAGGAGTTGAAGAATGAAGGGAAGAACGGGGCTGTTGATCGGAAAATCATTGCTCATCTCACGATCTCGAGTTTTCACCATTGTTCACAACGATGGGCGGGCGTTGCGCTTTTAGGGTTTGCCTTGCGCTCGAAGCTTTTGGCAACTTCTGGGCTCTTTGGGAGCTCTTCCTGGCTCGTTCTTCATGCGTTCCCTTCGGCGTTAACGTTACAGTGTGCACCCTCCAGGTCTACCCATTCCTAGTAGAAACTGAACCACATTTTTCTCTCGTGACCAGTGCCTTTAAAAGAAGTAATCGTGATAAATTTCACTTCCAATATCTCCATACATGGTTTACAGAAAGGGTCTGGTGCTTCAAAATAACGAAGCACGCTTGAAAAGGACGCAAAAGTCGCGTTTTGAGCCAAGATAGGTTTTCCTTGTTAACGTTGATTTTTTGAGCGTGGAGAAAATTCGGACCGCTATGAATGGTGATAGTATCTCAGTGCAATCAAGCGATCAGCTCGACTTATCTTTTTTTCTTCACTTCCTTCTTGACTTGATCATTCAAAAAATCTAAGTTTAATAATAAAAATCTAAGTCTTCATTTGTTCATATCGAGGGAGCGGATCTGGAGCACTTCTTTTAACACAGTTCTGGTGCACCAAAACGCTTGTTCGCAGCCATTATTTTGTCACTCCTGGCTTCGTTTTCTACCGTTCTTTTTCAACACTGGGGAGCCTGAAGGTCCTTCGCGCATATCATTTCACGGCGCGAAAGTGCAATCGATGATAATGATCGTGAACGCTGCCTTTAAGTAAACCACATACATAGACAACGGTGAGAATGGGCCCAGCACCCCTGTTTTGAGGGAGAACGCAAATACTGGGGGGGGGCAGGATACAGGGGCGGGGCCAACTTCTTACTCGTGTAGCGGCATTGTGGGTCGTTTTTGACGCTTCCACAAAATGCGCAGGCGTTGGGTGTTCCGGAGCCATACGATTCGATTTCCTTTGTTATCACGAACACATTTACGAGCGTGTGGGTACTGCCTTTTAAAACGAGAACAACCTTGCAATTGTTGTACTCACCTAACCAGAATCTTCTTCTAGTGGCATTGCGCCATCAGGCAACCTCTTCACCACCATTGGACTTCCGCTGGCACTACAGTTCACTACGGTTTTTCGGCAATTTTATGCGACCCCTACAGCACTCCTGCTATTCGACCCTGCTGCTAATTGAACGGCCTCCTATCCTCTAGGAAAATGTACATATTCTTTCCATGGAGGAATGTCAAACTCCTCAACACCTTTTTCCACCCTTTACCAAGTGCTGGTAGTCGCGCTCCCCTTCTTATTTCCCGGCGTATCTTCTATCTATGCTCCGAACATAAGGTTGCATATCGTCAGAGTTTTGACGATGGTGGCCAAAACTTTTGCTGACGTTTTATGTGTATATATTTTTTGGCTCCTCAAGTTCCATTTCGTAGTTTCACACACAGTACATAGTTTCGATGTAATGTTAGGGATCAGTTATTGACTTAATGTAAATGGAGTTGAATCGCTGGCGCTTATTATTCGACTTCTTACGATTCTCACACTACAATGTACTCTTGAACATCCGAAAAAAACTAGCGCACTTTTTTTTTCATAACTGGGAGGGAAAAATCCGGAATTGAAGCAACACAATTCTCTCTCACTAGGGTTCTCAGAGAGCTCCGGGATACTGGAAAGAACCTTGATCTATGTATGGAAGGTTGTTTGTTTTCTACACGTGTTGTTCGCCATATGAATGATTGAGTGTTTTGAGTCGTCGGCTCCTTGAAACTGAAGCAACACATCGGAATGCACTGGAATAGGAAACTAGCATCTAGAATTAAAGGTGGTGTGACAGTCATAAATGAAAGAAATCATTGTTCTAGATCCGGATTGGTAAACTATAGATGGGAATGTCTGAAATGAGCGAATTCAGCAGAACCTTGTTACGAAATCCATCAAGCAAATCCATGGTAATCCTGAAAACGAACGGCAATTCATTACAACATGCCTCCAACCTCGAAAGTGCATGGCCTCTAAAGTAATCCCTGGGCATCATTTAAAAAGAACAAAAGGGTGTCCACTTCGTTCGAACGGAAGGTTTTCCTGCCCCTAACAGTATACAGTACCGTGCAAAAGTCTATTAGCGTGGCCTTTCCGCGAATAATGTTTTTATACGTATCTTGGAATGCCCTTAAAGGCACAGGACACCCAAAAAATTAATTCTCAGATTCCATGATTATCTTGGAGACAGTCACACGCTGATCACAGTGGTATCTCTGAAATCGTCCAAGACCCCGTTTGAACAGAGTTATGGCTCTTCAACATGCCTAGATTTTGAGGAGGTGAAAAATTGGTGGACGAGTTGTCTTCAGGCCTGTGTTTCTCTTCATTCGCACCGTTGCGTGAGAGAAAGCTAGGATAAGGGAGACATTCCGGTAATGGACTGGAAGAACGACGACTTGTTGGAATTCATCCATCCATCGAGCCGCTATCGAGTCCGAAAATCTTATTTAGGGGTCGGGCCCAGGTGGTAAGCGAAGGCTTCTGGCCTGTCGGTGAAGTTTGCTTATATCTCGCTTATTTGGAGGAAATGAGATTTTGCATTTTTGGCACGTGTGTTATACAGGAGGGGTCATCTACACAATTACATGAAAATCTCAAAATTCATATCTGAGGGTGTACTGTGCCTTTAAAGGCAGCATACACGCTCGCAAACATGGTCGAAATATCAGCATAAATAGGCCTGCAAGGCCGCTACCATATCGTGAACGACGCGTTTGAAGCGCTGAAACCATCCAGGATGCCAGTATTTGTCCATCCCTGTCACGCACGCCCGTATTTTCACACCCCCTTTGAGTAAGAGAGTGAAAAGTTAAACTTGAGAAAAACATGTGAGTGATTTCTGAGGTAGTGATAGCACTATCAAAAAGGGAGTGCACGATAGAAACAGCTTGATTTACTTTGAGTATAACATGTCTACATGCCGATTAACTCTCGTCCACTTTCGGAGAATGCCGCTCTACTTCGGCTGACTTTTGAAATGGAGGATTTCTATTGCGCACTGAAACATGTTATAACCAGGTAAATCGAGCTGTTTCTCTCGTGCACTTCCCTTTGACTAGTGCTATCACTAACAATTATCACATGTTTTTCTCAAGTTTAACTTTTCATTCTGTTACTCAGCTGAAAGGGTGTGAAGAAATACGGGGCGTAAGTGAGACATGATTGCTCGAATATTGTCATCTTTGATAATTTTCAGCGCTTGAAACGACGTTGACGACATGGTAAGGGCCGTGCGGGACTATTTATGCTGATATCTCGACCATACATTTGCGAGCGTGTATGCTGCCTCTTTAACGAAACTTGATGAAACTTTAGTAGGTTATGGGACATCACATCCCTGTTTTTACCTGGGTACACAAAATCGGTTTTTGAGCGTGCAGTTTTTAAATACAGAATTTTTTAAACATTATTTTGCCAATATCTACAAAATTAGAACTATTCCTTCAGAACATGGCTTTCTTACAAATCCAAACCCTGTAGCAGTTATTCGCTTCATTCAGAAGGTCTTCGGAAACCGTTGTATAGCTTTGTGAGAGCATGGTCTCTATCAGTCTCTATCGGAATTCTTTCTGAAGACCGAAAATTGAACAGGTTGGATTTAATTTTTTGAAATTCATCCCCTATAAAATTATTCACCTCAAGAACCATTACAGATATGTGCTTTATAAGCTTTGACAAAGTACAACTGCGCATTATTTTCTTTCGAATTTATTTCTGAAAAAAAAATTCGATGGAGATCAATCTTTTACAAGGTTATACGACAACTCCGAAGACCTTCGAATGGCGAATATTTGCAACGAGTTTGAAATTGTAATAGCCATGTTTTGAAGAAATAGTTCTAATTTAAGATATTACCACAAAATAATAAACAAATTCCATTTTTAAAAACTGCACGCTCAAAAACCAATTTTATGTATATGTAAAGCAAGCGTTGTGATGCCCCATAACATACTAAAGTTTCATCAAGTTTCGCTTAGGGCAAGCGAAGATATGTATAAAAACATTATTCGCGGAAATGCCACGCGAATAGACTTTTGCACGGTACTGTATATAGCACGGCATAAGATAACATAAGACACTAGCACAAATTCCTATTATGAGGCGGTGCTCGGACAGGTCATAAGCAATCTCTTGGCAAAAGCCTTAGCATGAGAGAGCAATGCCTATTGAGTCAATTGCAAGGTTCTACTGAAACATGAAAAACTGAAACGGCTCCAAAGCTTCCCTTATAAGATTCCAAGCAACATTTCCCAGTGTGTACAGTACCGAAGGCTATTATTTTTGCAGAAAAAACGTTTTGCGGGGTTTTTCGAGCTCACAAAGCGCCGCATCGCCATAACTCACTTAAAAGTGTACGGAATGAGTTTTTCAGCTAGTTTTCGTGTTCCGCTCTGTGAGGCGGATGTAAAGGTACATGTAGAAAGCCATTTTAACTCCGGTATTTTACAGAAAAATATTTATTTCTTTCTGAAATTCACATAGAGCACAGGTCAAACCATGACAGATTTCTGCTATCATGAATATCTGATCAGTTCATGATGAGGGGTTTAGAGGTGCAAATACGTAATTTTTGATGAAATTCTGGAGTTGATTCTGTCATTTTGTAAAACTACATATCGTATAGGATTTAATGGAAGCAATTCAGGAATGGCTTCCGAATTGAAATTGGACCACTTTGAAGCAAGTTATGGGGCGCTTGTGAGCGCAAAGAACGCCGCGAAACGCTATCTTTGCAAAAAATTTGCTCGGTACTGTAGTGCTGAAAGACCTCCTTTTTATACCTATTTGCAGATTGGAGCATTTGAGCTTTGGGTTAAAGCAAAAATAAGGTGCGTTGTACGCACTTCAGCGGGATGACAAATATAAATCTCTAGAGTTTTGATGGAAGCTAGGTACGTATATGTTTGTAAACCTGGTAGAATCGGGGTAAATGGAAGGCTCGAGCAGAAGAGCAGGTGCCGCTAAACACATCAAACTATTGAGATTGCCTTCGGGCTCCGGATACAATCATTGATGGTTCGCCGAATTGCCGAGATCCATCGACAGGGATCTGTCACGTTTAAAAGTGCATTATGAGTTCTCTAGGTGCTAAAAAAGAGAACAAAGAACACAGGAAGCGGATCTACTGAAGATTTTTATAACTTCTTCACTACTTACTGTACTTGAGAATAAGTCGAAAATAAAGCTTTTTTGAATGATCGTCTTTTCGATCCATTTGGAATTTCATCTACTCGAACGATCAGGTTTTTAGGTGAGTCGGAAATCACATTTTTTCGAATGATCGTCTTCTCGAATAAAAGGTCGAGTTTTTCGATTGACTTTAAAAAGCGTCGACATCTACATTTAGTGACTTGTGCGGTACACGAAGAGGTGACTGAGGCAGAAGAACTTGCCAACAATTGACACGCAAATTATTCGCGATTTAGTGAAAAGACTGGATAAAAATAAAACTAAAATCAATCATTCAGGAAGCTGGCTGCAGGACCTAGCAGTTACTGTCCATCGTGACAACGATGGGGGCGCAGAACTTGAAAAAAAAACAATTCCAAATTGTAGTGGGGACACGTGAAAATTTTAATAGAAGTTAACTAGAAACTTCCCGAGGCGAAAAAATTGCAGTCCCTTGAAAATTCACGGAGGTGCGAGGCAACGGTCTGCCTGATACTGGCTGGTTCCGCTATTGGGAGAGGGGGGAGAGGGTCTCTCTACACACAGAGGGAGGAGTTGTCCCGTTTCTGCAGTTCGACACGTCACGCGACTCAATGCAAGCGAAGCGGTCCCGAGTGGAATTAGAGCCGCAAAACGCGGGACAACTCCTCCCTCGGTGTGCAGAGAGACCCTCTCCCGAGGGGGGGGGGGGGTCGAAGGCAACTACATGTGTATTTCACGCACGCCGAAATCTCGTCCACTCAGGAGTTCCAACTCCTTTGAACTTTGATTTAAGACGAACATTATTCCAGTGTCTTGTTCATTCGACTGAGGAGAGGTTTTACTGACTGCGAAAATTAACTCATTCAGAAAGCATTCATACCCACCTATTTTAGGGGTGCAGTCGATCGAAATGCGAAAAAACAGAGCACGCTTGACATGTTTGCACGGAGACTTCACTTCATCTTCATTGATCACATCTTCTCGTTCATACACAAAAAAATACAAATACAACAAATATGAAAAAAATCACAAATAGTATAACAAATATGCTTAAGGCGCATCAATAGTCTTCTTCGGGCAGCTCCGAGTCGTGATCGATGCCCTCGCCTGAATCCTCTGTGTCCGCTGAGCATGGCCACCTTTCCGTAGCTCTCGTGCCAACCTCTGGTTTATACGGATAAAAGAAGGTTGGATCTTCTGGGCAATACAGAAAACTAATAAAATAACTTGCTGATGTTGTTCCGTGTATTAGCATTGATCTGCAACAGGAGGCGTGAAGCCTTTGAACTTGAACGTTCGCTGCCATTATTCCCGTAGACGGAGGCGGCGCTAATGAAAATACAAAATAAAGTAGCAGGAGCTTTGCTTCCATCAATAAATAAAGGGAGCTACCTAAATAGTTGCTCGCAATCTGCGTAGCTCGTCACAGAAGAAATACAATACTGCGGAACCAATGACACAGGGACTGAAATCTCTCCACAGTGCGCATTCCACGAAGCCAGGGGGCCCGAATCAAAATCCGGCCTTGCTTTTTCTCTTCGAAGCAGTGTGGGGCCGCGAAACGCTTATATGCTCGAATTTGAATTTCTTTTGGATTGGTACAGGTATAGATAGGAGTACACGGCTGGGTTTCCACTTCTGTCCGCTAATACTCTCTGACGTCTTTCCCCACCCAGTGAGTGCAGGCAGAAGCACTGAATCATGAGCAAGAACAAGAAATCAAGGAACGTATAAAACAAAGGCGGGAAACTATATATCTATGTCAGCGGATATCCTGCAATGCGTGTCGAATATGCATTCAACTCGAGTGACCGACCCCGCATCGAAAGGCTCTTTTTCGCAGGCGCACGATCGTTCCAGAAAGCAGCACGTGCTGCAAAATCACCGCTGGTAGCACGGTGCTGCGATAGCTTTCATATAGGTCAGGAACACGATGCTGCATGGATAGCCCAGCGTGTATCGCTAAAAGTGCATATCACCTGCTGATGGGCCTGAACACCCACATGCGCGGCCAACTCGCTGAGAACCATCTGAGGCTGCCAGCGGTTAGACGAGGTCTCCAGCGTGGTGTAGCCAAGTACCGCAAACTGTGTAATTGAATCCGGCGACGCTGCCGGCCTTTTAGTCCCGTCTCAAAAAGTGCGTCGCATGCTTTTCTTTTTGGAAAATCGCTTTGGTCACTGAATTTGATGTGCATCATGCACGCATCTAACGTTCAGATTTGATAGGGGTACACGTGCTGTAATTCTGACACACTAATAGAGTCAACGTGCTCTCCTAGCAGGCACGTAGCCATTACTGTACCTGGAAACCGCATTGTCTTCGAGTTAAATGCAGTATTAGACACGCATTGGAATGCGGCGATTGCGTGATATGAGTATTGGTTTACTCTTCCGCATGTGCCCAGTCCGCAAAGTGCACTCTGATTGTGAGTTGCTGCGGCGCGGTACTGAGCATCCTCGTATAAGGATGTGCGATCACCCGGACGCTTTTTGCCTTTGCGCCCGAGAGTGATCTCACCGCCCGGGTGATCCTATTAATCCCTGTCTGAGGATACTCGCAACCGCGCCGCAGCATGATTTCGCAATCAGCGCACACTTTGCGGACTGAACGGCAGTGCGGGAAGTTAACTGTATGTCAGCGGATATCCCCAAAATTAATGCAGCGACACAAGCCCGACCTGTCACAGAAGCCGCGCTATGGCTCAAATTCATAGAATAACGCGCGCGATCGATCGATAAGTGGGAGAAAGTAACACAAAATGACGATCGTAGCGGGGAAATGCTGTTGCCCTTTGTCGAAGTGTCCGAGCAGAACGATGGGCAAAAAAGTACTGCACTTTTCCGTCGCGTCGCGTGCATATTGTCATCACATGGGGCCGGATTCATCAACGTTCGGTTGGGTTTGGGTTGGCGCACGGTATGTCTGACCGAATCAGCTGGGTTGGTTAGCGAGCTACCAGCCTCCTGCGCTTGGTAGCGCTGACCCACTTACCAACCCAGCGGCGCGTGGGTTGGTAAGTACATGAATCGCTCAAAACGCATTGGGTTGGTAGGTTAGGGGCGCTAACCGTGGGTTAGAACGTTGATGAATCCGGCCCATGATTGAGTGGATGATAAATCAAAGCAGCGGTAAACACAAGACGTGTTGAGGTGGAGCTCTCCCGTTTGCCTAAATACCAATCCTCGCTCTCTCTCTCTTCGGGTTGTGCCTTCGAGTTGAGTGAGAGTACAAGTTCCTACGCCTTGAAGCCGCACTTGCACCAGGTTCTGATCTGGGCGCAGGCTGTGAAACGGAGCACATGGTCTTTTTGTCAGAATTTTTCATAAGTATCGAGAAGGCGCGCAATTTGTGAACGGAGAGTCAGGTGCACTAAGGTATTGGATGAAGAATTCGACTGTGAATCAGATTTAGGTAAAACAGCGGAGGAATACCCCACGACGAGAATTATGGTATTCGGAATTTCCTCCCCAAGCAGCAACTCTGCTTAATTTCAGTTGAAATCTATGTGAATAACGGTCAATTACAAGGTGACCAGCGGAAAAAGACATTGTAGAGCTATAGGAGGGGACATTAGGTCTCCTGGAATATCTACTGTAGGAGACCAGCGCCAGTGTGTGAGGTCGAATCGCCCACAATGGTGGAATTCCCCCGTTATTTGTGGCTACACAAATTTTCGCACACATTATGCGCAAGCCTACAAAGGTAATTGTGTCTAAATGCATCCGAAAAAATTGCAATTTCAAACATATACTTTTTTCAAATTTGGATTTCAAACATCTTTCAAAGTCAGGAAGAAGAAAGATCTTGGAAAGCGGCAAAATTTTCGAATGAGTCGGGAAAATAACTCTTTTCGAACGATCGACTTCCTTCCGTGTAACTGGAAAATCAAGGTTTTTCGAGATCGCCTTTAGATTTATCCGGCAATTTCAACTTCTCGAATTGTCGACTTTCCCCAATACATATGTAGAAAATTAGACTTTTTCGAAGATTTTTGGGTTTATCCGGAATTTTTACTTTTCTACTGATCGACTTTTTCGAGTAAGTCGAAAAGCACACTTCCTTGAGTGATCTACTTTTTGGATTATCCGGGATCTCGTCGTTCGGTTAATCGCTTAATTGAATCGAAATTAACTCTTTTCAATCGGATCAACAATGATTCGATCATTCAATTCGGCCCAAGTACACCACTGACTACAGCAGCGCTTATTAACTGAATAGTGTCTGTGAAACACGACGTAGATCAATCTTTCACGGGTTTCTAGAAGTAGCCAACAAGATAAGCCGGATATTTAGTGCATAAACACGATTTTACACAGTGAGTGTAACTTGGCAATGAATAGCAAAATGATAACTACGCCTCGTAGCATTAAAAAAGCGAAACGACAAAAAAAAATATAACAACATAAGGTACAATACGCAAGGGCTTCGCAGAACAGCGAAAAAAAGTTTTCTTGTGTTTTTTTTTGCCTTTCGTTATAACCATCAATATTGCATTTTCGGGAATGAAAAAGATATTGCTATAATCGCACCTTCAAGATCTACAGGATGGCATAATAATTTTGTTGATAGCTTCAACCATGTGGCAACTATTATGTATAGGTATGTATGTAATTTTCAGAACAATGTATTACTCGGCAGGGTGTTCCGCCCACTCTCGTCTGACGAGTCAAACGCTTACGGCGCGAGGTGTGATAATGAACTTAACATTGATCCGACCTCCACCCAAGTCAAGCGATTTGCTCAGTCCCCCCCGAAAAGTGATGGCGACGACTGGGGTAGGTCCTCACTTCGGTAATTTTTGTAGTGTACGTGAACGAATTATTTTTAGATTTCAAGACTTTACATTGATGTATCGATTGTATCAATTATTCCTAATAATCCTAAGGAATAAATAAGCTTCTAATGAAGGCAGACAAAAACAACTCTCCTGCGACAATGACACCAAATGTTTGTTCACTTTAGTGCCCTGAGGACACATAGGTGTGATTTCGGGCATGAGAACCAAGCATAGTGTATGGATATCCGGATATGAAAACTCCCCCGAAATTTCATGGAAGCAGCGCTAAGCCGAACAGCGGTACATAGGACGGGCGGAGCCTGTTTTCATGCCCTGAGGGCACATAGGTGCGGTTTCGGGCATGAAAACCACGTATAGTAGTTGGCTGTTTAGATATGAAAACGCACCCTAAAATTCATGGCAACAGCTTCGAGCCGAACAGCGCTATATAGATTGGGGTCCATGAAAAAATCGATAGCTGTGAAATATTTAAAAATGAAGTATTTAACGAAATTTGAATTAGAGAGTCTCGCGTTGCTACAACGTGCGAAACACCTAGTCACGGACCCAAGTAATTTATTTTATTCTTTTAACCGGGTTTAAACGGTCTTTGAAGACCCATTTTTCCTATTTTGTATGGATTTAAGTGTGATACAATCGATTGTATCACACCTAAAAAATGGGTCTTCAAAGACCGTTTCAAACCGGTTAAAAGAATGAAATCATTCACTTGGATCCGTGACTAGATTTCTCGCACGTTGCAGCAACGCGGAACTCTCAGTTCACAAAGTTCGTTAAATACTTGTACAGTTTCACAGGTAGTCGATTTTTTCATGGACTCCCTATATAGCGCTGATCGGCTTAAATCTGCGTCCATGAAATTTTGCGTACGTTTTCACATCCGGATAGCCAATTACTACACATGGTTTTTATGCCCGAAACCACACCTATGTGCCCTCAGGGCATGAAAACAGGCTTCGCCCTGCCTATGTAGCGCTCTTGAGCTTGAAGCTGCGTTCATGAAACTTTGGGTGCGTTTTCACATGCGGGAATTCGTATTCAGAATGTGGGTCCCGCGCCCGTAACCGCGCCTATGTGCCCTCAAAGCACAAAAATCCTATGCTTGAGGCGATATCGCATCGTGGACACGAGTCGATTTCGTAGGGTAAATTGCAAGAGACATAACAATAAAACAATGCTCTTCTCAAACAGTCAACTATCCATTATTTCTCAGAATTGCGAAATTTTTTACTTTTGGCGGTATCGAACCTGTGAATCCTAAATTGCCTAAAGATGCATCTTCTATTACGAAATTCCAGAACATCTGTGTCATTTCGTTGACATGATAGTCCGCTTGTAATCACCTCGATGACAGCGAATACTCAACACCACTGCTGCTGGCATATCCAGAAGCGCTTTGGCGACCACTTTACCTGACCTGACTCCTTCCCCATGTCAGAGTCATTAACGATGGCCATTACACTTGGGCAAATTTGTGAAAATTTTCGAATTTCGAATTTTCGAATATATTCGAAAATCATTTTTTTTCGAATTTCAAATTTTTGAATACATTCGAAAATCATTTTTTTCGAATTTCGAATTTTCGAATATATTCGAAATCAAATTTTTCGTATTTCGAATTTTCGAATAAACTCGAAATTGGTATTTTTCGAATTTCGATTTTCGGGAAAATAATCGAAAACTGGATTTTCTTGAATTTCACCTTGAATTTATTCTGGAAATCAAAATTTTCAAATTTTAATAATTTTTCGAATTTTCGAATAATTTTTTTTATATTTTTCGAATGAATTTTCTCTAATTCACAAATGATAGCTTCGATTCGAAAAACTGGTTTCGAGCTGTCACTTGTTGCGACTATAACTTTGTAAAAATATTCATCGGTTACACTTACTATTAAGCCCCTTTCATAGTTTGCCGGCCGACGTCGGACGACTCGTTAAGATAGATAAGATGGGAAGGGTAGGGTAGATGGATATTACACATTCGATAACGAGTCGTCCGACGTCGGTCGGGCAAATGTGAATGAGGCTTTAATCTCAAACCATTTTTAATCAGGATAGCTGCAGAATCTGTCCCTGGGGTTGTGTCGGAACTGATCAAGAGAGCCTATCACAATGTTAGGCGCTATTCATACTACCCAACGCCAGCGCGGCACGCGAGTGACACCCGCTGCGCCATGGCTGTGGCGGCCCTAACTTCTTGGTCATTTTTATTAAAAATCCGTCTTCAATTTCATTAAGCTCCATATTAATTAATTTTAGTGCGTTGGGGCCCATTTTAATCCGCTCCGCCATAGCGTAGCCGTTGGAGTACTCATAGTCTCCGCAAGCGCGTCACGCGCGCTTAGTACAAGACGCTTGACCTCGGGTGAGACTTGACTACCACTATCCCTCTCCGGAGAAGAGCCTTATCGCATACATCACCGAGACCCTAGCGCCGCTCTCAAGACCTACTACTACTCCACGGCACGGTATAGGCAAATTTGCTGCCGCCGAGCTTCCACGACTGCAGGTAGGGGGCAGGGCTGAACATGCGAGATTGAAACCCTTAAGCCCGTTCGCGTTTTTGCCACCGAGCCAAATGTCGCTTTTGAGCTGGCAATTAGCTTCTCTCCACAAGAGAATGCTGGCGAAATCGATTCGCAATCGGAACCAGGGATGTGCGAAAATTTTTCGAAAAATCGAAAAATGACGTTTCTCGTATCGAGACCAAAGTTTTTGGTGCAGATGGGTCATTTGGAGTGCGACCATTTTTTGAAAGTTTTTCGGTTTTTTCGGTATTGATTTTACGAAAAAAACGAAAAAAAACGAAAACTCGAAGAAAGTTTTTTCAACGTAACATAGTGTGGGTAAGCCTTCTACAAACTTTTGCGGAAAATTTTTTCGTTTTTCGGTTTTTTTTTCGGTTTCGAAAATTTTTCGCACACCCTGATCGGAACTGGTGAAGAGACAGTTAAGCGCCGCGAACGCCCTAAAGCGGTGATAATGACTGAGAACATTTTCTCCGCCACCGCCGCAATTTATCAGTTTTCTTAGGGGACGTTTATACTCCCCCCGCCGAGCGGCGCGGCACAGTGCACTTCTGTAATATTGATAATATTGATCATGCGGCGTGGCACGATCGATATTGCAGGATTGCACTTGACCGCGCCGCTCGGCGGCGAAAGTATAAACGACGCCTTAGACAGCGGCGTTTGACGCGGCAGCAAAGGGATGAAAAGGGCGTTAGGCCTATGGTCTAGTTTTGCCACACGAGGTCGCGTCGCTCTGCACAGCGACAGCGCCCGCCTCCCGCCCTTTAAATCTGTCGCTGTCACGGAGTGCTGCACAGCGACAGTGGCAACGAAAGGCATCGGCACATTTGCTGAATGTCAGCCCTCCACGACACGTCGCTGCGACGGACACGCAACAACTGTTCCTACGACGTCCACTGCGATCGCTCCGATGCTGGTCCCGCCACGATTGGTGCTAAATTCCATGGCTGTCGCTCATGGCAGCGACAACGTATACCATTGACCTTAGACGACGATTCAACACCTTCCGCTGAGAGGCGCGGCGTAGTGCCATCCTATAATATCACTCGCGCCGGCAGCGCTGCGCGCAACTGAATATTGTAATTTCGTAATTCGTAAGTTTTCAAATTCCTCGTAATTCGCAAATCGTAGTTCACAAGGCCTGAGCAAAACCAAACCTTCCCAGCCGCGAAGACCAATCCTAGGTATTGCTTTTAAAGTAGTCACAGATTAGTGAGCTTCGATCGCTCCCGTCCGTATTTCAAGTAACTGCTTCTCTGGAACGGGATGGTTTTGGAAGCTAAAACCCTGGTATCGTACATATCTGCCTGACAGCCAGCATTAAAATGCGAAAACGAGAGAGGTTTGCATTGGCTGGTCGGTTCAAGCCGGCCTATTCCACCGATAGAGCACCTTGTACGGTGACGCAATATTTCACGCGAACGAAGCGTGTGAGAACCCCAAATTGGGCGTGAGGTGAATAGGTCAAAATGGTGCTTTGATAGAGTGTGCTTTCAAAGGTTATTTAGAAAAAAACTTCTATTTGAATGATAACGCATTTCTGATTATTCAAATTTCAAAAATTCGGATATGCGATTCAGATTATTCGAATTTCGAATATTATTCGAAACTCTATTTTTGAAATATTCGAATTTCGGGAATACTATCTGAAAGTCTGTTTTTAAAATATTCGAATTTTGGACATTATTCGAAACCGCTTTTTACGAAGTATCTGGAATTTCGAATATTATTCGAGAGCCTGATTTCGAAATATCTGAATTTCGATTATTATCTTTGAAATCAAAGTCTTTGAGTTTCAAATTTTGAATGGTTCGAAATTGAAAAAATCATTCGAATATTTTTCGAATTATTTAATTCGGTCCGAAGTATAATGGCCATGCTACTGTCGCTATTGTCTTGCATGCTTCATCACCAGTGAATCGTACGCTCTTCTTGTGTGTTCCTGCCTTATTTTTACATCGCCATTTCATATCTTGCCTCATTTGTTTTTTTCGCAGTGGTTTCTCATTATGCAGTTTCTTTTTTGATCTCCTGTCTCATTTTGCTCTCTCAGTGTGATCTCCAGTTTTATTTCGACCTCTTATTGTGATCTAATTTTGCCGTCATTGTTTTATACTAACGGTATGGCTCTCCACTTCCTGTCTTGATAGAAGTCCATCTTGGTTCTTAGTTGACCGAAGGTCCGACCCCCATCCCACAGGATGTCGACGGGTCCAACCCCCCTCTGTGATACATCACACTTCACGCCGAACCCTGGTCAAAGATGTTTTGGAAAGAGCTGCATTCTTATAGCGAACGTATAGTTGAAGCTATCAATGAAGTTTTAACAACATCTTATAGATCTTGACTAGGCAATTCTAGCAATATCTTTGTTAAACCCTCGAAAACCCAAATTGGAAGGAGTTATGACGAAGGCGCGAAATAAGCCAGAAAACGCATTTTTGCTGTTTTGTAAAGTTCTAGGGTGGATTCTGTAACATAACACAGCATGCAATGACGAAGTATAACACGGCGATACATGAAATAAAATATCGCGAATCACGTAACATAACATAAAGCAATATGCGTTACCGCTCGGAGGATTTGGGTTCTCAAAGTAATCAGTTTAAAGGTAAATCCAATAGGTAGCCCTCAACGCCAGGATCATTAATATCACCCTGGTTTCGCTCAAAGTTGAGTTTGAAGCGTGTTTTGCAGAAAAATACGAGAAAAAAAACGCGAAAACTCGACCTCGCTCGCTTTCTGAACAAATTCTACGAGCGGTGTTGTAATTATGCATCACATAGGATACCCAACCACGATAACATAACATACCATAACACAACATTTAACACAAGATTACATAGCATTTGCCGGCATAGCCCAATAAGTCCATAAACTCTAGCCACTCGGTATGCACAGAAGCCAGGAATTCTGAGAAGCATTTATAGGGACTAGTGGATTTCCAGCCCTGATTGGAAACACGAAACCGCAACTATATCTAATCGAGATTGAATGTTTAATGCATCCAGAGCAAACCAAACTCCATGCAATTCTAGAATCCCCTTTTCAGGTCGTTCGGGAACATTACTCATATGGTCACAATGTTTCGATGTTCGTCGCCGTCGTTCTGCGTGGCATCATATGTCTTTAGTGTCGAATTCGGACTGGCTAGGATTAAAAGATCTTCCGAGGCATGGCCACGCCCACGCCGCATCATACTCGCTCAGCACCCATCCCTTACCCTTAGTCCATCCCTCTCAGGGATCCTCCCACTGCGCTGGTCCACATCTTTCTATTGGATCATCATTACCACCATCGAATGTATTTTATCGGAGAGCAAAAACGTTCAACACTTTTTTACAGTTGCAAGTCAAAATATCTTCTTGTTACCCTCATAGGGTTTTTGTAGAGTTACCTAAGTTTTTGCAATACGGAACAGACTTCTCAAATTTCTATCATTTTTTCACCTGGACGTATTGGCATCCCAATGAATCTTTCGCCATCTCTAACGAAACCGAATGATAAAGACCTTGGATTTTATAAATGTGTCCAAATACAAACCTAGGTTGACCAAGATGTGTAATAATAGCCTAACAATAATGCAGCTTCTAATCGCGACTATGATAACAGGCATTTCTCCCTTGGGTCACGTCGGCGTCATATAGTGATTACCTCCTCTAATAATGTGTTTCGCTGCGCATTCTCGGCGATGAAGCAGCAACTATGGACTTACTTGTACAGCTCATTGAAGTATGTATTGAAGAAAATCATCTTCTTACTCATGCATTCATGTTTTTCTATCAATTTCGTAGGCTGCTGATCAGAATCTCAATCTGTGTGCACTATCGCATTTCTGTCTGGTTTTGCTCCTTTTATAGTGTTCTTTTACGCTAATAACTATCGTGGCTCTAAAACCACTCAGTAAAAATCGAAAATTTCTATGCTGGCAGCAGCAGGGATGTGCGTAATTACGTCTAATGACGAGCGACTAATGAAAAGAATAATATTTTGGCAAGCTATACCAGAATTCGTTTGAAAATCAGTAGTTATTGATATCGCGCGCCAACCTAAGGATTACATCGGGGGCGGCATGGACGTACGCGGCTGGTTAGGTTGGGGTTAGGCCTATTTCACACTTCCATCGCTGATCGCCGCGATGGCATGTTTTGAATACGAATCGACATGCAACGCAATCTCGATCGATGCGCATGGTTATCATCCCGTCGCGCTGCGCTGCGATCGAACTCTGAAAGAGGCCTTAGGCAGGATTTGGGGCGTCGGCGCGTTTGAGAATTGCTCTGCGAGTGCTGGAGATAATCAATAATTGGTGTCTCAGCGGGGTTTTGGCTGCCTCCCCCCTCCTAGGCCCAAGTTATACACCGGCGGGACGCTGTGGAAACAACAAGACAACTATCACTTATATGCGCCCTAACTGTGCTCAGGCATGTCAAAAGGAACATCGGTCGCAGAAAAACGGGCCGGAAGCTCGTCCCGAGCAGTTATTGGTGATGGCCCAATCTCCCACTTTTACTCAAAAAAAGATCAGACTCGGTTCCTATGGCGGGCATTGCCCAGGCAACTCTCGGCCCCGAGGCTCGTTCTCTCAATCTCCGGGCCACTGCTCTTACTACTCGGGCGAACTGGAGGAGCCAGGACAGCAACAGCAGTGGCCCGGAGAGCAACAGAGGAGCACCCGCAGATCGGGAGAACGAGTCAAATTGTCAGGAGGCTAGGAGCCATGAATCGCCCGAGTGCCTTAAAGAATGGTGGGGCATGAATGGATTTTCCTACTGCCTGTGCCTTAGTAGAGAAACTGGAGAACTTCCTTTTCAACAAGGAATTAAAATCCCTCAGATGACCAGACCACGCTGTATCGCGGGTTTCCTCGAGTTATGTGTATTACACTCCATCATGCTTGAGAGGTGTTTACGTTTATGCATGTACGTACACTACTAAGAGACTGAATATAAATGAGTAAATAATAAATAAATTTGAGACTGCCTAGTTTCTCGTTCTCCTCTTTGGTGTATACGAATGAGGAATCGCTGTACATACTGAAAATTAGCTATTATTACTTCACCTAGATATATGAAGAAGCTGATGGCTAATAGATGTTTACTCTCTTTAAAAGCATCGTACGCGCAGAAAAGTTTATATTATTTTTTATGTTTTTGTTTAGCTTGGAGTCCTTAGCGATTGCAAATATCGAAGTAGCCCCGGAAAACCCGTCATTTGTAAAGAAATTCCAGTTCGAACACACCCATTTCGCGCAGAAATCGTTTTTGAAGTCCTTCTGCATTTGGAGACGTACTCACTGACATTTTCGAAGTTTTCCTGCATGAGAAGTTAGTACCATATTTGCTTTCCATGTTGTTGGACGGTCGCATCAATATCATATGAAATGGTGTTTGATGGTTGACCCAGAAGTGCTAGATGACCGACCCAACATCAGTTTTCAGGTGACCATAGCTTCTTAGGTGCGTACTCTCAGAGCCTCAAATTTCGTGGGTGATTTCAGCTAGCCCTAATTGTTTGATTTTACGCAAAAAAAAAGAATGTGATTGTGATTTGCGCGCACGATGCCTTGCAATTATTTTTTCACTCTTTGACGTGATCTAATATCTATGTATCTGCAGAAGTGGTGAAGTACGCATTTCTAACCTCATTACCCATTTCTTCTTTTCTTTGTCTTCCCATCTATTCCTATCAATGAACAATCTAAGAGTAACGAACCTTAATGGGAAAAAAAAGTAAAAAAAAACATGTTATCTGCCCTTACGTCAGCTTTCTCTGTTTTCCAGCCGAACTCGTATTGCACTGGACCACATGCTCACCCTGTTTCGCCTTAATCTGATTATTCAACGAATCGCAAGCAGCAATCGCTGTGAACAACTCGTCCATGACATTAAAGGCGGGATTAACCATGAACAAGTTGCCCTTGTTTGGCAGAAACGTAAGCTTTTGGTTCCTCTAAGAACAGTTAGGACGGAAGTGGGACGAGAAGCGGGTCGAAAGCGGGTGAAAATCTCTTGGAACAGCCGACCAATTGGACCGCCCCTCCCACGTCGTATACAAGTGGTCCACCGTCCATTTCACCAAAGGAACAGCTACCGATTTTTTTATGAAAACTCTTTGTTATACCGAAAACTTCTAACATACTAGCATGTGCATTGAACCACTCTTTTTTAAAGGCACTGTTCACGATAAACTTCATCCTTTAATTTTCCATGACAGACGCGTCTCGTGGCTCTCAGAAGCAGAACAGCGTCAAAGAAACGGGACGAAAAGCTACCCAGGAGCCGCAAAAAGGCTGGGAAACGTGGACGAACCCCGCCGCTTTGGAAAAGTCCGGCCCCTTTACGCCGCCCGACGGGAACAATCGAACACTCGCGATCGTGAGATGAGCGATGGTTTCCGATCAAAAGCCCCGTTCTTCCCTTCATTCTCAACTTCTCTCTTTACTCAGGTCAGCTCGCATACATCGGCTGCAAAAGACGGAAGTTACAAGCTTCGGACAACTCGTCCACCTTGCTTCCCTAGCTCAATTTCTGAGGAACCATAACTCTGCTCCGAGAAGGTTTTGTACGATTTAGGAGACATCATTGGGAATTAGAATGGGACTGTTTTCGCATAGGCAAAAAACAGAACAGATTTTATCGTGAACACTGCCTTTAAAGCGTTCTCGCTACAAGAAACAGAAAACAAAGTCTCTTAGCTCAGAACTCCCAGCGGAAAACCACTTCTGACGTTTGATTATCAAACTCCGCAGTGGCCAAATAACACCAAACAGGCGTGATTGAATACTTCTAGAGGTTTTTTTGAACAACTACATAGAATACTATCTTTATCGTAAACACTGCCTTAAAGGCAGTGTCCACGACAAAAACATGTCTGATTTTTGCGGAGATCGGCAGCTGCGGGGCCTAGCGGAACCCCTAATCGCTTGAAAAAAGAAAATGAGCTCGGAACGGTCCCCTACGGCCACAAAAGTTGACATGCGTCGGCTCGTCACACCCCAGATGCACTTTCCACGCCCACCGACGTGAACAAATGAATTCGAGATGGGTCGTTTTTATTGCGGAATGTAGTAAGAAATAGAGCCCATAATTTGCATCGGAAATCGAGAGTGTAAATACTAATTAATTGTTTTTTCTCTTACAGAGCCTGGAATAACGTGCCTCAAGAGACGGTAGAAAGTCTTTCTGCGACTTGCTGCGAAAACATTTAATGAGAGCTATTCACTTTATCCAGAAATACCCTATATGGTCAACAGCATCCTCAATCGACGATTATAAGAATCATATGTTAACATGCAAACAGCAGATTATCAGTTCTACCTCTTTATGAGAGCTACCCACGATTTACCTTTCCATTTCGGGCAGCTTAGATGCTCAAAAATTATATCAATTTCATGGCATGAGTCGAGGGCTTGGAGTGTTTGCAGTCGTGCAAAGGATCTTGCGATGGCTGCTGCACACGCACTCCGACCGCGTGCGCGGACAGACTCATTAAGACAGTGTTCATGATTTTTTTCTTTTCAAAATCATGTTTTGTACGATTTGTTCATCGACTGCACAAATTGGTTACCGGTTTCGCTGATAGCGCGCCATGAGCCCCCAATAAAGCCGACGCGTCGCCATGAGACGCAAGGGAGTGGCGCTGAAGCATGAATATTTTTCTGAGCTTGTCACGCGCGTGACAAGCTTCTGGTGGAGACTATGAATACTCCAGCGGCGACGCTAAGGGAAAGCAGCGAAGCGGGAATACAGTGGGTCTGTACCTTTCGCTGAGCACTCTAAGCATCATGGTAGTAGAGGATAATGGCGATTAGTTATTATGGAACGGATAAAATTCATAAAGGATCAACAATGATGAACATGGCCTTCGTAGTCGGTACGGCCGTCGTCGCCATCGCGGCGCGTCATCTGCATGCCGCGCGGGCCAGGTTAAGTCAGGCCGTTCATACCCAAATCCACGCCCACGGGTCAGGCCCTGGCGTCGATGAGTAAGGAATCAGTATGAAATAAGTCTAAATTCGCCGCGCGCGGTGCTCCGGCTACTACGCGGTCGCAGGGACTTTTTGTCGCTCGCGTTGCATGTACCAGCCGAACCGCCATTGAGTGCCTCCTCCTAATGCATTCGATCAACATACCGTTTCCTGTGTTTCATCCTTACCTAATTACTGACTGCAGCGTCACAGAGCCTGACCAGACACAGTTTGAAACTGCATTCACTAGTGTTCGTTGTGCTCAAGTTGGCCCCTGTTTCTTTACAGCTCTATCTCTGGCGCGCTTTTTGCCGCGCGAGCCTCGTGGTTTTCACAGATGTTTTTGAACCAAACTGATTTATTGAACTTTTCACGACAGGCTGTTCCATTCCAAAAACTGTCTTTAAAAACGCATCAAAATTAACAATAATGAATGCTTTGATGTTTTTGCGCTGGCAAGCAAACGAAATAAAGGACAATGGTGAAAGTTCCCATGAAACTTCCATTACCCGAGAGGAAATTTTTTCAAATAATGTTTCAAAACCAACTGTGAATCCTACCCACGCCTCCTTTATACGCTTGGTGTAACCATATCTCGAGAGCTACATGAAACGCCTCGGGAACAAAATCTTGCGCACATATTTGATTGTTTAGGTGTTTTGAGCTTATGAGTATGGAACATTGATTCTGGTGACCGTCTTATATTCATATTCTCAACGTAAGCGCGGAACGCGGTGACACGCGAGCGGCGTTGAACTATGGCCTGATCGCCACGCCCGCGCGACATGCGCGTGTTGCCCGCTCCGCCATGACGGCGACGGCTGTTTCGACTTTTTGAACATTTTCTACGTATTAATCCATCATCAATTTCATTTTCCGGCTTCGTTATAATTAATTCCATTGCTTTATCCTCTCTTATATCAAAATGATCAAAATGATGAACGCGTAACGCTAGAATGCGCTTGTTAACAAAAGTTAGGTCCACTTTTTCCGGCTCCGCCATTAGGTGGGTCGCTGGAGTACTCATAGTCACGCAAAGCGTGACACGCGCGTCACGCGCTTGGAAAGTATTCATACTCTAGCTTCACGCCCGCGTCACGCGCGCGTGCCGCGCTGGCGTTGAGTAGTGTGATGGAGAGCGCCTTAGCCCTTTCACTGTGATCTGCCCATCACTTCTACTGTTTGGCGCCCTACGAGTCGACTACTCCTTAATTCCTTGCGCTTGTCATAGGGCAACTCTTCTACGTGGCAGAAGAAAGATCTAGGGGATCCAGCTTTCCAAACCCACTCTCAGCCACTGTCCGAACGGATTTAATTACTATGGGGACGTAATCTACGGACTTTGTGAACGATCACAACCAGGCACAGGTGTTTCATTGAGCGCGAAAATAGGATATGATTCCTAGCGCTCAGGATCACTGCAGCAGAAGAATGTTCAAGACTGAATCGTTTGCGCCTTTCAAGCCGCTCTTTCTCATTCCGTGCCAGTATAGGACTTCTCGTGAGGGGGTGCCCTTATCAGAGGAGTGTGACATTATGGATAGTCGCAACATTAATGTCTGAAACTTCTCAGGCGATTCTCGTCCTAAGCCTCCTGCCAGTTCGGCCTCGTTCTCCCAATCTGCATGTGGGACCAGGCCACCGCTGTGTGCTTTCCGGGCTACTGATGTTGCTGTACGGGCTCCTCCAGTTTGCCTGGGCAACTGCAGTGGCGCGGAGGCTGCGACAAGGAACCGGCTCCGATTCCTATTCGATGCGGCTCGGGCCGGGAATCGCTTGAGTTTACGGGCTTCTGTGTCTTATTTCAAACACGATGTTGTGAAGAAAACCTTCTCTGATAACTTCAAAAAAAAAGATAGTGCAATCGTTACGGCAGCGCTTGCGCGGAAATCGCGCTTCGTTTTTCAATTTTCCATGTGAATCCGTCTCCATAGTGAACGAACTGGAAGAAAATTAGTATCAAGATAGCTGGCTAAAACATCCTTTTTAATTTCAGAAAACTGAGTTTCCCCGTTACGATTGTTGTTTTCCGTCATTGTTTTATTTGGAGTGCTGGTGGAGGCCAGTATAGCTCACTGGGTCAGTGCGCTGCTGCATTAAAAGAATTAGTTGCGATCGTGCAAAAAGCGATTCCAATTCAAGCTATTACACTAATTAATAGTCACTCATCTGTGTCCCTCTGCAAAAAGAGGTCAATACGACGGATTCGTAGAGCATTTTTGGAGAGTGAAATGAATGTCGCTTCAGAAAGTAACACTAAGTGAAAAGTGCAACTGAAGGAACCTCGTTTGAAAATAGCAATTTTTGATCGTGATGTATGTAGCCTTTACAATGAGTCAAATGCTTACAGTGGTTTTCTTAATCTCTGTCTCTCCTACTGAAATTATTTTCTGAGTCATCATATACACTAACAAATAGACAGACCAGCTGAGGATGAACCTCTTACGTGTATTAAATACGTGAATCCAAGAGAAATACGCGATACCAACCTCTTTTCCTCGATATAAAAAGCTGATTGGAAAATACCATAATGAATTAGAAGATGCTTAGTTCTTCCACAGATAAAGTCGTTGTCTAATATTGTTCTATCTGAATTTTCCTGGCATTTTCATTTTAATCCCGGCTAATGCTTATGTACCTCAACCGTTGAGTGTTGTGAACTACGTGTGGTACGTCACTTGTGGTACGTAATAAATAAATATTAATTTATGGAACGCTTAACACTTAAGAGACCGCCTGCTCCACGGCGAATTTCCACAGCCGACCGGTGCGTCCCACGGCTAATCGTTTCCGTGGGTGACATGTGTGGACACGCGGTCCACTGGGAACTCATTTTGATCGGAGCAGGCTTTCTTACTTACACAACCAGTACTCCATTTCCACTCCAGCTGAGGAGTACAGAGAATAAATAGAGAATTGAAATCAGAGGCCATAGTGAAGTAAATGATCCACCGCTTTCGTACGGGCCTGCTTTGTCTTGATTTTTGGAAGGTATTTCAACTTTGCATGCACAAAGGTGCTTTGAAACACTTTTCGCAAATTTTCGGGGTGCTGGTCACGAAATAAACGTTTGTATTTCCTCGACTTCTAGAATTTTCTGCAGGTTACAGGTAATGGTCAGAACTGAGCCATGCGGAGCCAACCCAAAGTATTGAAAATTTGAAAAGGAACGAACTTCTCTACTATGAACCTCAAGTGGAGAACTTTCGGCTTGGACTCATAAACTTTGACCTGCAAAATTTTCCGATGTGACCGGATGAAAATTTCATCAAAAAACTCAAAATGGGAATCAGGATTTACAGTCACCCCCAAATGACCACCGGAGCGAAGTCGCACCAAAAAGCTCAAACGTTTGTCAACGGATAACGAACGGCAGAACAACAACGGTGCTTTTGAAAATCTTGAAAAAAACATCATTTGGATTGTTCATTGAGGCCTCCAAATACACCCCGTAGTGAAGTATCAACAGAATTTTTGAGCATCAAACTATTCACAATTTTTCACCCCCCAAGTTATTTCCCTCTCGCAATTCAGCGAAATTTGAAACAAAGATGAACGATGGCTAACATACCGCAATCGACGGAAATTTCATTGGAGATTGTAAGGTAAACACCGGAGACCTTGTACGCAGCAGCTCGAATGACCCACGGGGTCAAGACAACAAAATTTGAAACGATGACCTTACTGCAGTTATCTCAACAGGTGGCACTGCTATTCCGACAATCAACTAGATGACATCAGTTACGTGATGAGCATCATCTTAATAACCCTCTTTTTAACAAAGTTTGGGACAATCTCTTTCCGACCAAAGAAGCTCGAAAAATCGAAAAGTGCCATTTTCCGGAGGTGGTAGTAGTAAATTACTAAGAACACACGAAACGCTTGACCACTGTGAATGTAAATAGTTTACATTATTAAGAACTTACTCGTATTTGAGATAGACTTCACGCATTAGAACTTAGCAAAATATTGAAAGTTTTTATGGCGTGGGTGCGCATTAGTGGACACGCGGTCCGAGGGCAAAACAGCCGTGGTGCGCAGTCGTGGACACGCGGTCTCTTAAGTGTTAACATGAATATGGGGTCCGGCTTCCAGTTTTCTGAAACTTACTACGGTAGGCTATTGTAGGTAAAATGCTCAAAGCTCCTCACAGTAACCCTCCACGTAATGTTCCGGGAATAATGAGAGCGAAATATCATATGTATTTGTGTGGAGCCATAACCTATTGCAGAAGTTTATTGCAGAAATTTTCTGTACCTCTGAAGTCCGTAAAAGTGAACTTTCTGGTTGATTTTTGATCTACATAGGTGCGTTGAATTAACTTTGGGAGGGCTTAGAACTGTTTCTTTTTACCTCCTGCAGGAGAGAGGTCGGAAAATCATCTCTCAAAACTCAAATTTGTGTTGTGGGTACACAAACTTTGAGAACTCCCAAATGGAATTTTCTTCTTTTTACCAAAATGTGTGAGTCTAAAATTAGAGAGACTTCTTTGAAGTTATCGTAGACTAGACGGACTTTTTTGAACTGAAATTGCCCGAGTGATTTTTATTCTGGAAATTCTATTGGCTTGGCGATTTCGGCTAATATTATCGGAAAATAATTTTGAAAAATCTTGTTACTTGTGAGATCTGCTAAGTTGTGTTTTTTTTTGAGAGTTGAGCTTTTTTCGCATAAACGCTCCCATCAAATTGTCAATTTCTAGCATTTCGGACGATTTCAACAAAGTATCAATTATTTTCCATTCCTTTTTTTGAATTTCTATAACATTTGACGACAATTCGTAAGAATCTTGCCAAATCGCTCATATTGCTTCAATGCTGTAAGGACATTCGAAGTTTTTTTACCAAAGTTCATTTAATTTTGACAGTTTTCCGTTGAAATTTATTTAAGAAAGTGGTGTTAGAAGAAGAGTGTTTTTGCGAGTTTCCATAATACAAATTAGATGCTGGAACTTTTCTTCCATTTTTCGATTTCTTTCTGGGGGTGGGGATGAGCTGAATTTCTCTATTAGAAGCACTATCGTTTTTTTGAACTTTTCAGACACCTACATGTAAACTGCATTTCAAAATGAGATAAGGAATGTAGAAATTAGGATTCTAAGACAGTGTTAGGACTCAGCAAAGCGACGATAATATCAACGAGTGTACTAGCCATGACTCCATCGGACTTGAATAGCCTACTTTTCATGATTGTTTATCGCGAAAATCATAGTTTTGTTATCAAATTTTCCTTCATGAGGTTTCCAAAGACAAGACAGAGATATAAGTACACAACCTCTGCTTTGAAGTACACCTCTGTTAGACATTGGCCAAAAAGAAGGTCTGAGAAATGGAGGTACAGGTACTTCTAAAAGAGAAATTACGGTAATTCCATGTCCATGGATTTTTCCCCTATTTCTCCGTAGAGTTTCAACGGTGAAAAATTCCGAAAAAAAAACCGTAAATAACAAGAGGCTTACGGCTATCACTCATTTAGTGGACTCCTAATATGAGGAATCGGAGCTTTTCCTACAAAGATCAAACGACTTCGATGGACCACTGTGGAGGCGCAGAAAATGTTACCAAAATCCAAAATTTTGAAGCTGATTAAGAAAGTGCGTCCTCCTTTGCTTTGTTTTTTTCTGCTGCAATGAACTAAACTCGGCGGCGTCATCTAGATTTACATAGGTAATGTGGTCGTTTCATTTAGAAGATGGACGCAGTGACGACGTCGTTCTCCCCGTCCGCTCTGACTTCGAAGCCAGAGTAGGTGGAGTTCGCTGGACGAACTTTTCACGGCGATTCAACTATTTCCAAGCCGAGCGCACAAGACCTCTTTGTCGGGGGATTTTTCGGAATGTCTGCGTGAATCCGTCAAGTTGCCCGTTACGTGAGGGCATTGTGGAGGAGGTCCATGGCGCCATCAATTCATGATCCACTGCTAACAACCCCACACGAAATCGCGACACCAACACCAAGTCACCTTCGAGGCCGGGGATTTCATTTCGAAATACATTTTTTAATCTGCTTAGTTTTGTGTTTCAATACGTTGCCTCGAATTTGGTCCTCTCTAGAGTAATTGGAAAATTCACTCTGTTTGCCAAGTTTTTCTCGTCTTCCTCTCCCATAAGTTTAAGCAAACCCAAGCTGCTGCGTCCGGAGTTCTCCATAAATTTTTCTTCATTATATGTCTCCAATTATTCGCATATTTGTTTTTATCCACCCTGAATTCCAAGCACTCTCAACTAATAAGAAAGGTTCTTCCGTAATACAGCTGAACGTATCAATCCGGTTGCAATGAGAGTAGTGCCCATACCTGATTTTGAGGACAGCTTGATTTCAAAAGAGCTGTATGCTCATTGCAAAGCCGCAACGTCATCCTGATCTTCCAGAGAACTAGAAAGAGATTCATATTCAGCACACCAGTGTCGCATTGAGTTATCGGTTTATCTTCGATTCCTGGTTGGGGAAGCCGAGTCGCCCAACTGGGAGCGCGTGCGTCGGAAGCGTGTTCTCTGAGAGTTTAATCCGAGAAATAACCACGAAATAATGCTCGACGCCACGAGATAGCCGGAAAATAATGCTTTTCAGGGAAGTATTCCAGAGGCATGATTTTTTTGAACTCCTCCGTCGGTTCAATCACCCTAGTTTGAGATTCTTCGACCTCGCTCAGCCTCTGGATCTGTGGACGTTTGCGTAATTACGACTAACGAATAACAAATTTAACGATTAACGGGCTTTTTGGGTGTTATGACTAACCGCTAACGACTAACGAAATTGAAAATTTTTCGTAAGCGATCCCAAAATTCGTTAGAAAGTCAATAGTCATTCAAATCCGCTCTCCAACCCCAGGCGTTCACCACAGGATTGATACACATATTGGCCTGTTGGTTATTCTAGAGTGAATGGGTGTACAAGGAAATAACCATAGCCTTCTAGTATTTATTGTTTCCATTGACACTGCTTGGCAGTCTTGGAAGCCCCTATTTACGTTATGCACCTCAACGGGAAATCTGTTGCGCAAAAGGTTAAACGCGCAGCATTTATGCGACTTCGCGTCGGTCGCGCTGCTTTACGGTAGACTCACTGAGACGGTCTCTGGCACGGACCTGGCTTCCCCCATTATGGGAGACAAGCTCCTAGACCACGCAAGCGCTCGGCTCGCGACGCTGACGAAAAGAGAACTATTCGTGCAAAGTCGATGCGATTCTCCTCTTTTCACCATCGGGTAGATCTCAGATAACATCATATAGCACAGAATGGCAAATTTAGCACTGAAAAAAGCAAAGCAGTTCATTATTTTTTCGGTTTCCCCGTATTGTTTCTTTTCTTACCAAAAAATGACAAAACCGATAAACACACACCTTCGAGTATTCGGCTTTCGTCCATATGTTTAATTATGTATTTGTATGTAGGTTTGCAGTTTGATTTAGATTCTCTAACGAGGAATGGTCCGTATTTCTGATGACGCTTGAATGTTTCAGAAAACAAACATCTCTTCATGCCTTCCTTTTTCTATTCATGAGGGTTCTTTTTTAACGACTAACGATTAACGACTAACGACTTGGCCGGTTGAACGACTAACGACTAACTAATTACAAAAATACTTCTATTACGCACATCCCTGCTCTGGATAAGCTTTGCCGTAATTACAATACCGCCGCTCTCTACAAAGGGGAAAAAATGGGTTAAAATGGGCAAAGTGGGCATCTAAAGCGTCTTTCTTTAGCCACATACGCGCCTCAAAGTGCTCACGTTTTTCAATTTCGGAAACGCCAAAATGTATAGCATATCGTGATCTAGTCAATCATGCAAAAAATATTTTGCGCAATTGAAATCTGGGGGAACAACAATCATTTTTGTGGGCGAATACATTTTCATTTTGACCATGCGCAGAGATCGCATACGGTTGTTTTTGATCGAATAATGGCTCGTTATCTTGTGATAACATTATCAAATTCATAACTAACTGCATCTTAAGAAAGCGTTTTCTTAGAAAATGGTCCAATTTTATCTCATATAGTTAGATGGATTGTGGCACGGTGAGCATTTCTGGTCCCCTCGAAATGGAAAACGGAGCATTTTGAGGCCAGTTGTGAGGGTCGAACGACGCTTTAGTTGGGTTCACTTTGCCCATTTCGCCCATTTTTTCCCCTTTGGATAGCGACTTGGTATTGTAGTGTTCTACGATAAATCTCGTTTGTCAGTTTTCAGTCGTGGAAGACTACGCTGGCAAATGCTGGAGGGGATAGGGTCGAAGAAAGCAGCGGAAACGGGTCAGAAATCGATGAATACTTCCCGCGAAGCGAAGATTTCATTAGCCCAGTACGCCTGCTTAGCTCAGCCTCGCCCCCTTCTCTGACGAGCTTCGGCATCGCGGACGTTTCCGATGGCAAATTGCCAACAACTCCGCCACTTCCAGCCTGATCGATTGGCGCACACATTTTGCCATTAGGGCGGGCTTGCAGAAACTAGCTGGGCGCGTGAATTTATTGTCCGCGCCACTGAACCGGTACTACTTTAGAAACCGCTATGTTAGCTTATTCTGGGCGGTTTTCTTAGCGCTGTTCCTTCACTATTCGATAGCTCATAACCAAGCAACCCCCATTTTCAAGTCGAGCTCGAGTATGATGTTAATCGTAACACTGCCTTCAAAAAATGGGGAAAGATGGTGGGAAGGGGGTAGAGAGAATTGCGTAAAACAAAGAAAATGAAGAAAAAGATTCAGGAGATTGATCGCATGGGAAAATCAGCTATTAGCGATATCGTTGGTTTTTATCCGTAACGGAGTCAAACCACACGCCTCGACCACTTGCGTACTCCTAGTTCCTCTCCCTATCTCAGAGGTTATAATATACAGTCCGTCGGTGTGCATGGTATTCTGAAAGTCTGGTTTGGGGGCGCGCATCATTTCATCGATGGCTGGGCAACCAGGGCTCAGCCCACTAAAATATGAAAAATCGAATTTCGAACAATATATAAATGTATATAAAAGTCGGGTTTCGTTAGTGCACTGTGCTTCTGTGGGCCAATTTCCGGGTCCGCGATTGCGGGTTCTCGACACGCTTTGCGGCCGCGCACTTCCGAAGTCGAAAAGAGTTTCCAGCGCCGCAGCCGCCGATCTGCTCACTCTAGGTGGATTCTGGAAACTGGAAACTAAACAAAATTGAAAATAAAACTGTATAAAGCCAAATATTGAGCCTGCTCTATGGCGCTGGAAAGCATTGACTCGACTCGTGAAAAGGCAGCAAGGCGTGTCGAGACGCTGAAAAGTTCGGACAGGATTTTGGCCCAGAGAAGCACAGTAAGTGCGGTGTACGATCGTTTTAACGGTTTTTGGAAGAAGGGATTGCAGTAAACGTTCCAAAACGCTTTCGAAACACGGAGCGCGAAAGGTTTCAGCAATCATTCACTGCTCAGTTTTTCTGGCCCTATTTAACCCGAAGGATTTCGGGTTCGCCGCTGGAACATTCATAGTCTTCCGCATGCGCGTCTCGCGTGCGTGACTCAGGTATAAAGCATTTATACTCCAACGCCACGCGTCGGGCGTGTCCACGCGCGCATGGCGCGCTGGCGTTTAGGAAGCATGAATTGCGCCTCACGCTTACCTTGTATACTCTTTCGTTCCTACCGGACGAGCTTCGAGACAACGGTGCAAACCCCATCGCGCCGCCCGCCCTAGGGAGGAGTTCAGAGTCCAGCCCGCGGAGCGAGGCGACGTTATATCTAGCCTATGTAGTCGATCAAGCGACGCCGCGTCGCGCTCGTCGCTAGGTGTTCACAGCGAAGGAGCGCGACACATTGATTTTGACGCGCAAATGATGATCGCTCCTCGTCGATCGCATCGCGTTTCATCGCAACGCGACGCTGGCAAAGCGATTGTCATAATTTTGTCTTCCCTCATCAAGGATTCGAGGGAGCGTTTACAAATATTTCTCGAACCTTTTCACTCTAATGTCTTCCACTCTTTTTCTTCTCCGATAAATTTTCATCGTCTGTTTTTCTGTAGTTTTAGACTGAATATGTTCAATGACAGAAATCGATTTTTGTGAAGCTTCTCTAAGTTTTTCTTTTTTGAGGTTTTTCATGGTGTTCAAAACCACAGGCGCATGATTCAGTGCTTATTTCACCGGTGAATGCTCTATTCTGTACACTCTGAGAAAAAATTCTAAGCATCCTCCCACTTCCGATATCTTACTTTTGTTGTTTTTGTCCATGATATAGCAAATTATCATATCGAAAGCAATAAGAAGCGATAAAAGATAAAGATAAATGATAAAAAGATGCATTGCGACCATAGGAAATAACCACAAGAATAAGATCACATATTAGATTAATTTTGTTTGTATTACGGAAAAATTGCGGTTCGTACGCCATTGAACGTAAGTCGCCCACCGCGCCGTTCACACCTTGATGTCATGAATCTCATGGAGCTTACAGAATCATTAGGTTAGTTCTAATCATAACTCTTACCCCAAAATGTGTCTTTGATGCCAGGTGTGAAAGTTCCACGGGAAGGAAAAAATCTAAAGAAAGGTTGTCGGATTTTATGGCGCTGCTCTAGTCTATACATGAATTCTGCTTGCAGAATTCCTTATGTTTGTTATGAGGAACTTTCCCCTCTATTCCACTTTCCACTTTCCATTTGTTTCATTCCTAATTAGACATACTCGCGCTTTCTATAACTAATATGTTTCTCAATGCACTGTGTGTTATTAGGTATCTGTTATTATCATCGAGGAGAATTCCACCACTTGACGTCCAATTTTCTTTCCCCAGTGTAGTTCCTTACAATGTGTAAAAACAGGGAGATTTCATTCTATTTTCTGAGAAGAAAGTTTCTGTTCTCATTCCCACTACGAGTAGTTGTATGTATCCACTAGTTCATTACTGGATATGTGTGTGTCTCGTGGGAAAGGCGAGAAAATCCTCCTGGATTATTCCCATGCAAACCCTCATGTAGTCATTACCTCAGTCGACGATTCCGATACTGAGAGTCTGTTTCTTCTGAATTCATTAGGTGTCTTGCGATAAGTCCCTCAGAACATACCTAGTTCTATTGACGTGTCAATGTTTGTGGAGAATAGTTTACTCAAGCTCTGTTACTTAAAGCTCGAAATTTGGTTCTACATTCCTGATGGATATCGTTCCAAACAAACGTCATTACATGCTGCACTATAGAGCTTCATAATTCAGACAAAAAAAGTCAGTAAACTCATATCAGATAGCTGTCTAGAAGTCTACATTACATTATTATGAGATTGTTCTTTAGTGGGTCAGAATTTCTCTGTCAGGGGTGGTCACCAGAGTGAAGTAAAGGGGCTGTTTTCCAATAAGTGAATTTGTTTTTGCTATTGAAAAATAACTCTATAGCGACAATTAGGTTCACTCCCAACATAACATTTTTCTGTGATTAGTCTTCTTCTTTTTGAGCTAACCTTACTTGTGCATAAGTGAAAATTTAGGCTTTTGTACGCTATACGCCCCTTCAATCTCAAGTTGCCTGCCAAAATTTTTGTGAAGAGCTCATTCTCCCCTGTTGCTGCCCGGGCACCTCTGTTTGCTTCGTGGCTACTGCTTTTGCATTCTGGGCTCCTACAACTCGCCTAAACAGGCAACAGCTCTAGCCCGTATATTGGGAGAACGAGGCGAACTGTCAGGCGGCTCCAAATCTTGATTGGTGCGGCTCGAGGCCGAGAATCGTCTGAGAATGTATGTATTGGGTTGAGGTATGGTTCGTAGCGTTTCTTGTATCTTTCTGTTTTACGACGACTTGTGCCCTCTTTTACGATGTAAGTGAAGTAATTGAGAGACAATCTTCTGCTCTACAAGGTAAGTATTAAATGTTAATACAAAGTTAATAATCTTGTGGTGCCGGCATATGTGGATTCTCAAAACAGCTCGTATGGTTAATAATTCTTCCGTTAACAACTTCTTTTTCGTAATCTACCGGAATTCTCGGCGTGAAATTGTTTTCGATAATAGTGGTTGGAGTGGAATATTGGAGTTACTCAGCACTTTCACGAGATGATATATACTGCGAACTAGAAATCGGTGTTCGTTCCTATCCTTCCCCATGAGAGCGTGGAGATCTACCCCGATAAGGTAATTTTGGAGCAGAGGAGGTCAGCTGTTTTCGCCGAGTTCCTTGGGCCCTCCATAAAAAGAATATAAGAAGAAATTACCATAAATCAAAACTGACCTCTGGAAACTGCTATGCTACCACACTTTCGATAGCTTTGGCATTCCTTTAAGGCATCCAGGCTGCATAAACTTTGTGAAGTAATGCTGTAGAAATATTTCCTCATCGATTTGTGTGCTTTCTCATCTATCATTGAAAGAAAATCGATAATCGATCGGTATATACCGACTTTTGAGAAAAGCTGGTAATATGTGCTGCAGGTCGATAGCGAAACCCAAAGCACACAAATGTTTAGGCAAGTTCACGTCCTGAAAGTGCTAAACAAATGAAAAAGTGGCACGGATGCAGCTGCGTTCCTGAACTTTCACTGACCGGTTGGTTTTTGCATCATGATATTTCGTTTTCGTATATTTTCATTTTCATTTATTACGCCGTATAAGACAAGCGTGAGATGAAACGCTCTAATAATTGCGTAAAACAACCCTAATACATATCTAAAAAACTCACTAACTTCGTACCAGCCGCGCGTTTGAACGAACCGTAAGTAAGCATATTTGGTAAAGGCGGTATACTTCTAGCTTCAAATAGATTATTAAGCCTGCCCTGCATGTAAACATGTGCCTCCTCAAATTGGTTCTTGGCATTGAAAATGAGATCTTGACCTGTCCTCCCTGGTTCTCGATTGTATCAAACTGTAGAATCGGGACACTTATCGAGTCTTTTTACTTTGAATTCTTGTTGTAAATGACTAAGCCAAAAGGACATTTGTGTGTCTAGTATCTGCACAATGTACCAGTTATGCACATTATTTTAAGTATGGATAATCCAGCAATAATTAGAAGGAATCTGCTTTGCTTGGAGTAAAACGAAAAAAATCGAGTTCATGGCGTGGGTGCGCACTGTGGACAAACGGTCCCATGAGCAAAACAGGTGTGGGTGTGCGCAGTGTGGACACGCGGTCTCCTAAGTTTTGATTTTGCGGTACTGCATCCCCCGACGGGAAATCTGAGCGTTAACCAACCGCGCTCCACGCCCAATCAATCCAGTGGCTTTAAAGGCAGTGTTCACCTAAAAATGGCGTCGAATGATGAATATCGCACTCGAGTTCGACCCAAAATGATCGTTTAGTCGAGGTAACTAACAGCGCCTCTTAAGAAACAGCACAAAAAGTAATGTGACAATGAATAAAGTTTCGTTAACGGTTTCTCTAAATTCAGGGCGTGGACGAGAATCATGGGCCCCGCTGGATTTCGGTATGCGCTAATCGCGCGATATATAACCTGCGCTGATTCGATCATGCCAAACGCGGCAGAGTTGCTTGGCAATTTGGCCATCGGAACGTGTGCGGCGCCAAAGCCTGTCCGTTTGGGGGCGCACCGATAGGTAGGCGCACCGGGATAGCTTTCAAAACCGTTTTTATTGATTGCTGGCCAGTTTTCGTTGCGTTCTTCGACCCTATCCTCTACAGCACCTGCCAACTTATTGTTTCACACCGAGACCTCGAGAATGAGATTTATCGTGAACACTGCCTTTAAAAACCCGAATTTCCGCTGTGTATGAAGCCGTATATAGGTCTCTCAGGTGTTAATTGAGGTTCAAGTGCCTGCGCGATAACAAGTCTCAAAGCTGATGACCTCTTTCTCCGAAATGACCTTATCGGATGAAGATCCCCTAGGTGTCATCTACGATAACGGAGGGAAAGATGTTGAAGTCGAGTTATTTCGTGGAGATTGAGTATCTTCCAGGCTACTGTCCACCTTCATCTCAAATACGATTTCACGGCCTACCGGTGCATTTCAAGACAGAGATTAACCGAAAAAACGTACGAGGTGTTTGAGAACTTTCAAATACCAGCACCGCTGGATCAAAGGCTTTGTATGGATGTTTAAAGCGCAGTGTTCTAGCCTGATAA